>CM055061.1:35708688-35798058 GCA_029204045.2 Tillandsia leiboldiana
GGATTGGAGGACGTGCACCGTTTTGCGTGCGGACTCGGGAGATGTGCACCGTTTTGCGTGCAAGCTCGAGGAGATAAGTGAAATCGCGCGGAGACCAATTGCAAGTGTCTACAAGCAATTGTGGACACCACAAGGTGGGGAATTCTGCCGAAATTGGGTGACCTCTCCCCTTGCTCCTTTGCTTTTCGATTCGAAGCATGATAGCAGCCTGTTAGAGGCGTTAGGTAATTATGATTATGATTGCCTGTGCAGATGAATTCAGATGGAAAAGTGCAACTGTTGGTTGCCAGAGTTAGAGGAATAGATGTGCATGTGTAAATGAACACAGAGGAAAAGTGCAACTGTTGGTTGCCAAAGATATATGATGAATATGCATGCATAGAGATAATTATTATTTTATGAATGAGATGAAAATAATTGCATGCATGAAAAAGATTAGCTATTCATGATTGTGAGCATGCTAGGGTATAACCCTAGGAATCACGTGACATAAGGGGACAACAGTTGTTGGTAGTAAGACTAGGAGAAAACCTAGTATAGGGGTTTGACGAGTGACATCAACTTAGGAGTTATCCTAGGGAGGACGAGTGGCATGGTCTTAGGTGATAACCTAAGGACACTGGATAGAGTGATCAACATAGAGTCAAAGAACTCCAGGATGTATATGACATGGAGCTTAGGTAAAGAGAACATAAGGTGAACTAGTGGTCAGCATAGAGTCAAGGAACTCTAGGACAAGTATGACATGGAACTTAGGTAAGGAGAACCTAAGGTGAACTAGTGGTCAGCATAGAGTCAAGGAACTCTAGGGCAAGTATGACATGGAACTTAGGTAAAGAGAACCTAAGGTGAACTAGTGGTCAGCATAGAGTCAAGGAACTCTAGGGCAAGTATGACATGGAACTTAGGTAAAGGGAACCTAAGTTGAGCTAGAAGAGTTTAAACTCACAGACAGAAAAATAGAGTCAAGTTGACTCTAGGATTCAGTAAGGAATCAAGAGAATGGAAAAATGAATCAAGTGTGGAGACATGAAAGGGAAAACAGGAAATTAGAGTAAGTGTAACTCTAAGATAATAGTGGAACGGGAAATTAGAGTCAGTGTAACTCTAAGATAATAGTGGAACGGGAAATTAGAGTCAGTGTAACTCTAAGTTAAAGTGGAACAGAAAAATAGAGATAAGTGAACTCTAGGATTCAGTGAGGAATCAGGAAAGCGGGATAAGATCCCAAGGTTAAAGAACTAAACAAATACAACCCTAGAAAGTCATAGGGTGTCTGGGCAAATGGATAATAACTTTAACTTCAATTTGAGTTAAAGAAATAAAAGAGAAATGTTTAAGAGTCCAAGTGACTCCTAGTTATCGTGATGGCGAGACCTAGGATAAGAAATAAGATGTCGTAAAAAGACAAAGTTTACAAGAAAGCTGAAAGTGGCTAAAAAGCATAAAGAAAATGTAAATGACGCCTTCGAATTTGAGACTCATCAGTGGAGCAGGACTCCCTGGGCAGTGACCCGTCGGACGAGGTACCTTCGAAAGGCTAAAAGTGAAAGTAAAGAGCTAGATGCTCAAAGGAAAGAGAAAGAGATTTGCCAGTGGCAAAAAGGGAGCTATAAGCTCGAATAAGAAAGAAAAGCAAGTGTTCTAAGGCAAAGAGGCTAAGAAGTAAAGTAAAAGAGAAAGAAAAAGAAAAGAAAAGAAAGAAAATATAAAGATAAAACGGGCGTACCGGCGGGGAGGAAACGTGACCCTTGTTGGAGGAGCGGCAGGATCCCTCTCCCGGGCAGTGACCCATCTGGCACGTTTCTCCCGTAGGACGGGGTAACACTTGCGAGTGTTATCGGCAACCTTAGAAATCTTATCTTATGGTAGCAGGACTACCAGGCTGGGGCCCGTTGGATAAGAATTTCTGAGGGTTAACTTGAACTAAACCACCAGAATTTAAAGAAATAAAGAGAAATTAGAGTGGCCAAGGTGGCCGGGTTAGTTTGACCCTGTATACAGCGGCATAGTGGCCGAGTTGGTGCTTAGCAGCCTAGTGTGGCTGGACAGAGTAGTGCTGGATCGATGAGTATACACAGATAGGGTAGTAACATGTATATTGCATAGCCGCATTTTGATATTGAGGATTTTAGTTTCCTAGCACTATTATTATTATTGCTTCCATTGGACCAAGTGGTGTAGGACACTTTATCTCGGTGGTTGAACCCACTGGGAACTATGTCGTAGTTCTCACACCCCTTGGGTGACTCCCCCCACAGGTTCAGGTATGGATGCAGCGATCGCGACGGTTCAGAGGCAGACGGCGAGGTATACGACAGGGGCAAGGGCCCAGCAGCATAGAGACCTAGAGGGTATAGCAGAGGTATCCCAGTTTTATATGTTATGAGTGAACCTTGTATGGTGAGGAAATTTGTGTAAAAGAATTGTAATGATTTTATTTGCAAGTTCAGAAATATAAAGTGTAATAAATTTAATGCATGGTTCACTCTTGTATACTTTCATTTCCGCTGTAACTGTTGTTATTGAATGAAAGTTTTAATTTGTAGTGATTTTTAGTACTCTGATATTGAGCTTCTGCATACACTTGTTGTGTTATTATGGATGTTACCGTTCCTTTCGGGTAGGAAAAGGTCTTACCCGATTGGCGGGTCTGTTGGCGTACCCGAACCGTACAAATTGGCGGACTCGGGGCATGACAGATTAGAGTGGTATCGGAGCCTAGGAATAGTCCTAGGTGGTTAGTGAGCCTTAGGGAGACCCTAGGGATTAGTACGAGAGAGCGTGTGGATTAGTGGGCGAAAGTATTCGATTGATTATTGTTGTTCCCAAAAAGGATGTTGGGACTGATCGAGGGCGACGAGCTTTCATTCTTCGGATATTACTGTCACGCCCCGGCGTCGAAACTGCGACCCGGGCTCGCCAACAGATCCGCCGCCCATACGGGAAGCCCCGTATAGACTAAGATCAACTATGCTATACAGATATCAGAGCTGAAAGTAAACTGCTAAAAAGAAGAAAATATACAACACAAAGCCCTCACCAAAAGTACATAAGTCTCTCAAGCAGTAAAATAAAAGTACAACTCTATACCTCACTACAAGATCTCTCAACATGAACTCACAAAAAGTAAGGGGTACATCTACTCTCTGGACGATGACTGGTAACAATATAAAACTGAAATGAAGGGCTGGAAAAGTAACTCTACAGCTACTATGCCTCTATCTAGATGCTCAAGAAAATGGAACAGATGGAACATGATGCATCTACTAACACACACAGTATACTCACCAAATCTATACTGACTGCCGCAAAGGGTCCAGTCAAACCTGCGCCCACCTACTGCCGCACATCCTTAACAGGACGGGTCTACCGTAGGGTGTCCGTGACTGCCAAAACTGGCCCAGCCAGAGGGACTGCGTCGACAAGTCGCGATAGCAAGTAACAGGCCCAACTCCGGAGTGGCACTCGAGGGGCGCGACCCCACCGAGGAAAGTATCTGCGTATCTCTGTCGAGCTCAAATATGGCTCATGGAGGCTATAGTCCAAACCACGATCAACAAGATCGACCAACAACACCAACTCTTAACCACAGGCTGGAAAACCACACAGCTGGGGGGGCCACCGTCCACCAGACGGCTCCCACAACAGAACACTAAACTCACAGGAAAGACCGACACCATAAGGGTTCAGAAACCCGATAGGCCGGTGCTTAGAACCCTATCAAACAAGAACAGACTATAGGCTCCGCCTATCGAAGTTCCCGACCCCCTTATAGTGCGGGAACACAACAAACTCAGTACAACACGCAGAAGACACCAACAGGGCCCGAAAGTCCCGGGAGACCTACACCTACAACCCTATCAAACAAGAACAGGTTCCAGGCTCGGCCCCCATGGCTTTCGTCCCGACAAAGGAACGGCCCCTAGAACCCGGATCACTCGAATCCTTTCGAGTGGGGAGATTTACAGGAAAAAGGTGACATTTGTTATTGAAAATCATTTTGATCTAGAAGAAATCCATATTTAATGATTTTAGTTCTTTTTAGAAAAACAGTTAGAAAAATAAGTGTTTTACCCAAACCCCGAAGGGCTGATGCCTTTGTCCAATCAAACAAGAACAGACTCCAGCGGCCCTTTGATGCTTGGAAGAAAACATTGGTAGACTAAAATCATGTGTATGTCGAAAAGGGTTCTAGGTTCTAGGTCCGGCTAACACTAGTGAACTGCTGCCACTAACACAGTGGCGACAACCCAAACAGGGGAAAACAAGACCTCTCGGGACCACCGTTTACCCCAAACGGTTCCCGGTACAGACAAGCGATCCACTACATTTACCATACTCCACTCTGCTCCCAAGCACGAGTGCAGATGCATCCCACACTAAAAAGAAGTCCCGACCGCTCGGCCCACTACCCGGGCGAGGATAACACTAAGTCCAGGAATGAAACAAAATGTGTGGATGTCTAAACATAAATAACCCTAGCCCAAGTGAGGGTTTTCTACTGGTCTAGTTACACATGCAACATATGACGGGGGTGCTAGGTCAGGTTCCAAGATACTATAATTTAACAGATAGAAGGAAGTAAAAGATCACAAGATCAACAGATAATACTAGGAACAACAATTCCTACACTCTAGCATGCTACCCAAGTCCAATCACTATCATGCATGATTCTATATCAATAGAATTAGAGCACAGTCCATAGATCCTGAAAGCAAAGCCACCCACCTGAAGACGCTAACTGTCCGGAGTCGTACAGCTGAGAAAACCAGGAAAATAACAACTCTAAGTCCAACAGGTCCAGCACAGTCCACAACCCCTCCTGGGTACAACATAAGGCTACAGTTATACTTTAATCCCAAAATCTGCCAAGAAATACAACACTAAAATTTCAGCCGTAAAGATGCGATTATTCCACCTGCTTAAAGTGCCCGAAAATTTCCAAATAAAATATCCCTGCGATCTTCGTGTCGATAGCTTCGAAACAAGTACCTGCACGCCCAAAACGGAGCCCCGTAGGCCAAGTTACAAATTCCACAGTATCGGTGCGCAAAATCCCAAAACCATCCAACTGTAAACTCTTGTACAGATAAAAGGAAAAGTGTATAGCTTCGGGAAGGTCTCCAAAAATTCCAAGAAAAATACCACGATGATCCTCGCGTCGAGTAGATGAAAAAAGTCTATAAGCACGTCCTGATCCGACACTCGTGAGCGGAGATCTCCTCGGATGAAGCTGCTGTCCTCACAAATCCTCACAGCAAACCAGGTCCTCAGTGAGCATGGAAGAACTCCTCGAAAAGTGTGAAACCAGGAAATGTGGAAGAAACCAAAATCGTAGCCTTACCTGTTGCGAAACCAACGGCGAAGAAATCGCACGAAAATATGGTCGGAGTAGGCCGGGGGAGCTCGTGCACCGAAGAGCGACAGAAGAAGCACCGAAGAAAGAACGTCGCGACGCGCCAAGAAAATGGAAATCTCGATAAGCGTGCCTCGAAAAATCCCCAAACTCTGCAGATGGAAGCTACACTGCGTGAGGATCAACTTTGGTGAAGAACTCCTGCCGGTTTGAAGCTCGGAAATGCCAAAACGACGAAGATGAAGGGAGCTCTGGCTATTTATAGGCTGCCACAAAACAAACGGGAAAATACCAGCCATGTCCCAAGATTCGGGCGCACCCGAACTTTCGGGCGCCCGAATCCGGGCGCAGAGGAGGTTTACTGTAGCCGCCCGGAAAAACCCCGTGCAGCCACGTCACCCGCACAGTAAACAGCTGTGCGGGGCGCGCCGGGAGCGGCCACGTGGCCCTCCCGGGGCCCGACGCGTGTCCCGCACAGCAAACAGCTGTGCGGGGCGCGCGAGCTGTCACCGGGTGGCACCTACCCGGTCAAACGGGTAGGTGGCGCCCGCCAGTGGCAGGGCGACACGCGTCCCTGCCACTGTCGCGGTCACACGTGCGGGCATGGCGCCGCTCTGGCCGCCTGCCACGCACGCGCCCCGAGGCGCCCGTCCGCGACCCAGTGCGACGCGCCTCGTGAGCCCGCGAATGGCGTGACGACACGTGTCCCGTGCACCCGGTCCACGCACCCTAATTCGGGTTCCGTGGACCGCGCCGCGTGCACCGACCAACCGGGGGATGCCACGTGTCCCCCGCCCCGGTGCATGCACCGCCGCGCAATTTCTGTAGACCGCGCCTCACAAGCCCGCCAATCAGGCGGCGCCACGTGTCATGCACCGGGCCCGTGCACCTAGCCGCGGCGCTCTGTGGACCGAGCGCTGCGGACCGGCCAATCATGGGCCGCCACGTGGCAGCCGACGGTCCACGACCCCTCCCATGCACCGAAATTCAGCGAAAACTTCCGAGAGTCCGTTTTTGGGCATCCGGACTCAGAATCAAACAAGTAAATAGCCGTTTTCAAGCGTTTTTCCGCGCTGAATCCAAATCCAACCTCTGTTTGGCCCAAAACCATTTTGAAAATTCGGCAAATGCAGCCGAAGGCCAATCCAGCTGTGGATATCACACAGGGTCCATCTGTGGCATCCCTTTGATGCACCATGGGCCAGATACACCAACACTAGGTGTTCTACACCAGGGTTCATGAGAGAAGCTACACGGGGGTCAGGGTCACCACAATTACGTTGGCGGCCGACAACGTAATGTTGGAGATGAAAATGAGTACCCTCCTATACTTTCCCATGATTGAGTCCACGAGCCTTTTTGTCGGTATGTAGACTGCGCGTTGCTCAAATGGCTACGTTTGGGCTAGTTGTTTCGTTGTGGTGTGCACGTTGGCGATAACACCACATAGGGAAACGCACCTATTTCGACTCGAGTCACGAGAGGGCTCGGGGTCAAACGACGTACACGAGTTACGGTAGCAGGTGGCCGCACTTATTGGTGCGGTCCAGCAGCAGATCAAGCTTCTTACCGCTAGACGGGGACTTCCCGCCGACAGGCAGACAGATTCCGACGCCTAAAGGTGGTGTCAAGGTGACAGTCGGAGCAGATCAATAGGCTCCAGTGGCTGATATCGCAGCTAGCTGAGGCTGTACAGATGACGCGTGAGTATACGGCGTCGCCGCCTGTTGGGGTGACTGTAGAGCGGGTGGCAGTGGCCGCCGAGCTTTTGTCGGCGCACCCCGCACCTTCAGCAAAGAGTGTTATAAGTTTGTGTCATCTAATTTGCTGGCAAAGTATGGTTGGAAAGGTCCAGTGAGAGACCGACTCACGGAACGCTGGCAATCGCTATGTGCGAGAACCAGGTAAATATGTCCTAAGGGTTAGGGCAAGAAAGATTTACAAGCCTAGAGTAGGCTTCAAGATGCGTGGATCTCTCGATAGAGCGAGAGTTTACTGGCGCCGTTCTGATGAATGGGTGTAATGGCAAGGATTGCCACCGTAGGATTTGAGTATTAATCACCAGGATGGTGAACTGTTATTGTGGTGCCTCGACCCAGTTGGGAGAGTGCACAAGAGCCGTAGGGGTACGTAAGCGAATCGCTTAACGCTGGATTTTCTGCGAGTTAGCATGGGGGCGTAGGACGCCCAATTGTTTGGGTGCTCATGGAGCACAAGTATTGTTTAGCCAGAGAGAGCTGATTAGGTGGCACATTAGCCTTTGCCCAGTGTGGCCAGAGTTGATAGAGAGTTTTGGGTCGTGGATTGACGACTGGTTAGTTGGTTTTGCTCAGTGAGCATAGTGGTCGCGTGGCGACAATTAGCGGGTTCGCTTGGGGACGATCCGTGCCTGGACCATGTTTGTGGACTGTGGGCCTGTAGCCCAGTGGGCAGGCGCAGTCAGCTGTGAGAGACAGCGGCCCGAGACCTGATGGCGGGGCATGATAGAGATTTGGTCGGGATGGTAGTCCGAGCGATGACCCGGGAACGTGGAATGCCACGCGTGAGCATTGAGGCTATTAGTACACTGAGATTAGTACACTGAGAGTGTGATATAACCAGGCCGTAGAGCTAGTGGTGATTGAGGTACTGTAGCTCCTAGTGGGAGTGTTGGTGTAGTAATCCTAAGTGAGGATCTACCCGTATGACGATTGGGTCTGTGTGCTAGTGAGAGCCATTATACAGTGTTGGATTAGTTTTGGGCTATAGGCCCCTATTGGACCGTGGTCTGTGAACCTATTAGTAGTCCGAGATGTCGGGTTAGCTGATAACCCGTGGACTTAGAGCGCTAGCAGCGTGTGAGATAGTTGAGGACTTGTGGATTGGCCTTTGCACTCCACATTAGGCAGCGGAGTGACCGAAAAATGCGATAAATGTAATTAGTTGCAGATGCAACCTCCTAGTGAAAGGTAAAATGATTGCGGAATTAAAGTGAAGATTTCGCAAGAAAAGCCTTGGTCATTTGTGGCAATAGAGAGAGCAAGTGCTCAAATGTGTCTCTCACCTACTTGGTGAAAGTGGCTAGACACCAGGTCTGAGTTTGTCCCTGAGTTGAGATAGGGATCCAGGAATGGGCTGCTCGTGTAATTGTTGGGCGAGCAGGCAGTGTGAAGCCGGTCACGAGGTTCAGTGAGCCCAGTAGTGAGGGCAAGTTTTCCCCCCATCTTGATCAAGTAGGAGTTGAGATGTGACTCAAGTTTCGTGGATGAAACTTATTTTAAGGGGGGTAGAATGTAGTGAACCGGAATTTTGGCATATAAATAAATGTAAATAAAATGGTATGAAATGCTATTTTATTGAATTTATAGAAATAAAGGATGACCTGGAAACGAATTGGGCCCAAATCGGGATTAGAATGTGAGATCTTGAATCTTACATGAGAAAGTGGGCCCAGATTGTAAGTGGAAAATTCACAATTTCAGAAAATTCCGAGAAAATTACGGGAGCTCCGTAACTCCTTTTTTCTCCTTTTTCTCCCTATTGGCTTCACCCGAGCGTACCAGGAGGGGAAATCGGGCGATTTCGCCCGGGGTTTTCGAGGGCGTACGAGCGCGTCGTGGACTTCGTGGAGCGCGCAAGGTGTTCCAAAGAGATGAATGGACGCGTGGGACGTCACGGCATTTGCCGAGGTAGGCCCGTTTGTCGTTTTTGCGGTACTTTGGCACAGTTTTAAGGTTTCCTTTTGGGATTTTGGATTTGACCCCTTTGCCCACGTGCATGTTAGGGATCCAACTTTTCTGTGCCGTTTTACTGCGCGAGTTTCGCGGGCGTTTTGGACGTGCATCGTTTTGTGTGCCGTTCGTGGGACACTTGCACCGTTTTGCGTGCGGATTTGGCAAATGCGCGCAATTTTGGACGCGAACTCATAAAAGGTGCACCGTTTTGCGTGAAACGTTGAAAAAGAAACGTGCACCGTTTTGCGTGCCAATACAAGGTATGTGCTCCGTTTTGCGTGCAGGTTGGACTAACGGGCACCGTTTTGCGTGCAGACTCTGATGTTTACATTGTTTTGCGTGCAGGATGAGAAAAATATGCATCGTTTTGCGTGCAACCCTACAGTCAGACGTGCACCGTTTTGCGTGCAGATTTGAGGTACGTGCACCGTTTCGCGTGCAAATCGTGTTGCCGCGCATCGTTTTGCGTGCCGGCTGAAGTGGCGCGCACCATTTTTGTAGTGGCCCTGGTTTTCCTGGAGTTTTTCCCGTGAATCCTTGGTGTGAAACACCTATCCTTGGTGTATTTGGCCCATAGTGCATCAAAGGGATGCTATGGATGGACACAGAGTGGTATTTACTGTTGGTTTGGCCTTCGGCTGTAATTGTCGAATTTTAGAGAAGGCTTTGGGCCAAACGGAGGTCGTATTTGGATTCAGCACGGAAAAACGCTTGAAAACGGTTGTTTATTTGTTAAAAACGGAGTCCGGATGCCCAAAAACGGACCCCCGGAAGTTTTCTGCACAAAATGGTGCATGGGGGGACCTGTGGACCGGCCGGGGACACGTGGCGCCTCCTTATTGGGCCGGCGCGCCACTCTCGGTCCACGGAATGGACCGCCGGTGCACGGTGCACCGGCGGGCCACGTGGCGGGCTCCCGTTGGACCGGCGCAGCACGCGCGGCGCATGGAGCAAGCGCGGGCAGCGCGGGCAGGTCGGGCAAGCTGGGGCAGCGGCGCGGCGCACGGTGCACCGGGGCGCGCCACGTGGCGGCCCCGGGTTGGCGGGCGTACGTGCGCGCGGCGCACCCGCAGGCGCGCGCCTGCGGCCGTACGCGCACGCGCTGCAGGCGTGCAGGCGGCGCGCAGCGGCTACCGGCGGCCGTGTCGGGCGGGAAAAGCGGGGGCACGTGGCGCCCCGCCACTGGCGGGCGCCACCCACCCCGCCGCCCCCGCAGGGGGCACGTGGCCGCGCCCGGTTCGCCGGGCGCGCTGTCCCCTGTGCGGGGGACACGTGTCGGGCGTCCAAGCCGGTCGGACCAAAAATCGGTCCGACCGAGATCCCGTGCGGGATGGGCCGCAAGCTGGGTCGGGCTACTGTGCGGGCCCGAAATCGGGCCCGAATGAACCGGGCGCCCGAATCCGGGACTTATTGGTCATTTCTGAAATGTTTTAGTGGGCCTATAAATAGGCCCCCTCCCCTCCTTTTTCTGGCTTTTCCGAGAGATAGAGAGAGATTGAGAGGGAGAGGTCTTTAGAGAAGTTGTTCCTCACAGATTTTTCTACCTCGTGGTGCGTTCCCAGATTTTTCGGAAGATCGACAACGGCGATCCGGATTTTACAGCGTGCCTCGGTTTTCCCCCATTTTCGGCCCGTTATCGCCGCATTTCAGTCGGAAGAGTCCCCTGCGCAGCACAGGAGTCATTTTCCGACGATTTCTTCACCGCTGTGTTCCTAAGAGGTAGGGCTTCGTTTTCCATGTTGATGGTTTCTCTGGATTCCGATTCCTTGGCACGCTTCCCGAGGTGTTTTGACCCCTCTTTTGCTGTTTGGGCTTTTGGACAGCGGCGACTTCGACGAATTGTTTCTCAGCGTAGGAATATCTGATCGAGGCGATTCAAGAGTCGATTTTGGGCTACTTTTCGCGAGGAACACAACCGTGATTTTTCTGGAATTTTTGGAGCTCGGGACAGAGGTGAAACTCCTCGTTTTGCGTGCTGATTTTGAAAACAGCAAATATGTATTCGGGACTTGTAGTTTTTACACCGTGTACACTTGTGTGATGTTGTAGGACACTGTTTCAGCTGACGGTGTGCTTAGAGGACAACGGGTATTTTCTGGGTGTTTTGTACACGCTTTTCGAGGTGGGTGGTTGCGTTTCCCTCTTTGTTGACTTGCACACTAGGAATAGTAGAGTTTCCCAATTACAAATATGATAGTAACTTGTGGTATATGAGCCTATTGCATTGGCCCCCCCTAAATTAAGTGATAGCTTCTATGTGATAAATCTGGGACAGCAAGTTGGACAATTGCTATATCTTAAACCGCATGCAAATAAATAGCCCTATAATATTCTAAATTGATTCTTTACATGAAACTTTAGTCACTTTTTAAATGCTTTTAAAAGAGAACACTTGCATGCTTATTTGGACAACTGGTTAGGCCACTATTTTACTGCAGCACTATATTATGGGATTTGACTTAGGAGAAAACATATTTTATTGTTATTCTTCTCTATCGATGCATGATGCTCGAGTCTGATCGGGATTTTGAGATAGTATTGTCTGAGACAGTTTGGACTTGTCTTCGGGGATTGTGGGGTATAGTGGCAACCGCGGATGTTAGGCGGTTGACCAGATGTTTTTACCTTATCGGATTGGGGGTTATGGGTTCAGCGGTGACCGCGAATTTTGGGCGGTTGGCCGGATGTTATTATCACATCAGATTGGGGATCGGGGTTGCATTAGTGGATGGAGTTTCCCACTTTGATCATAGTCATGATCCAGTCCTGCTATTGTGAGAAATCAGCTACAGAGATGATTGATACAGAGATACTTTACTCGTGCGGGTCGCTCCCCTCGAGTGCCACTCCGGAGTAGGCTTTTTGACCGTGATGGGTGCCGGTCAGTTGGTGAGTTGTGAGTGATGACAGAGCAGGCAGTGCCGGTATTTCCTGGCCCTCTGATTGGGTTTCTTTGGGCAGTCAGCTTTATAGTCGCATATATATACAGTTATCTTTTGGCACTGCATTTAGAGGCATAGTAGTGGTAGTTCCTTTTTCAGCAGTCTATATTGCATACCACTGTTCTTTTCTTTTGCCTCTTTATTCCTAGTGGATGAGTCAGCATTAGAGGTTTTACCCACTAGGGGAGGCTACTGGTTTATCTAGTAGTTCTCACCCCCATTGTTGTTTTCTGTCCTTTTCCCCTTTGTTTTGCAGAGTCATCTGTGGGAGCTGCTGGGCCTTCAGCGGCAGATCGAGGTAAGAGGATCGCCGACTAGCTAGATCATCTACCCCGAGCGAGAGATTAGCGAGGTTTTTATTGTACCCCTTTTGTATCTCAGACTTCAGTAGTTTACTTTTGGGTCTGGCTTTGGCCAGCTGGTTGTATCTTTATGGTGAGCTGGGAGTATATTGTACTTTTATTTCAGTTTGTAGTTTATTTCAGTCTGAGATTACTTTTAGTTCTATTAGTTCAGCTCTGTTTATGCTCTTTTATTATATATTATCTATCTGAGCAGGTTACCAGCGCTTCGTGTACATGGAAAATTCCGTGTGCACGGCGGATCTGTTGGCGAGCCCGGGTTCTGGGTTACACCCGGGGCGTGACAGATTAAGTTGGTATCAGAGCTTAGGGATAGGTCAGTTGGGACTTAGGAAACCCTAGGCTTTTGGCAGACCCTAGGATGATAGGGCGCGAGAGACGTGATATTCTGCGAAAGTCGGTGATTTATTTATTTGGCTCTTCCAGTGAGTGAAGAGGGATCGACATAGCCTATTTCTGGTGGACAGTTATGTTGGCTGCAGACAACATAAAGTCACAGAAATAGGGAGATGTCTTTGACTTTCGCTAGATTGGGTCGTGTGGGGTTATGTTACTGATTCGTGGTTTCTTGTGGCAGGATGCCTCCCCGACGTCGGATCCCTACTCGGGGTACCCCTACACCCCCTGTTGAGCCAGAGCAGCCTGCACCCCCCGAGCTTACTGAGTTGAGGGCCTTGGTGGCCTAGCTGGCGGAGGGTCAGCGCCGCCAGGAGCAGAGGTTTGAGCAGCTCCTTGCCTAGAGAGAGGCACCACCCCCAGCTGTTCCTGAGGCCCTGGTGCCTCCTGTTGCACCTTTTGTGCCGTCAGCGCCATCTTCGAGTAGCAGAGCCCCTGGAGCTATTCAGCCTTTGACTGCGGAGGAGGAGCAGGATATTGCTGGCAAACTCTCCAAGTTTGTTCAGCGGGGACCACCTAGATTCTCAGGGCGGGATGCGCAGCCCTGGGCTGTTGGGAGATGGCTTTCTGCGATGGAGAAGCTTTTTCGGGACTTCTTCATCGACCCGAGGTATCGAGTGCACATGGCGGTGCACTGTTTGGACGGGGATGCTGATTTTTGGTGGCAGCGGGTAGAGCCCCTGGAGTTCCGGATTACTCGGCAGCTGCCTTGGGAGGAGTTCCGACGGATGGTGCTGGACACCTATTTCTCGACCAGTGTGAAGAAGAAGTTGGAGGATGACTTGAAGAATTTGCAGCAGGGCGATCGATCGGCTCATGCCTATTTCCAAGAGTTCACGGAGTTGCTGAACTGTGTGCCCTTCGTCGCTCGTGACGGTCCGCACCAGGTTGAGTTATTCGAGGGAGGCCTCCGTCCAGAGATTTACACACTGGTGCATGCTCAGAGATTTCAGACTCTGGAGGCAGCCGCAGAGCATGCACAGTGGGTGGAGAGAGGTGATCTGGTGGTGGCCAGACAGAGGGCCGCGGTCGCACAGAGTTCCGACAGGAAGCGACCAGCCCAGGATGAGGGGGGACAGGCCAGTACTTGGAGGCCGCCCCGACCGCCCCCGCCTCAGTTCCCGGGCCGTGGGCGTTCGGAGCGGCGAGGGCCTGGTGGATCCCAGAGGCCCCCGCAGCAGCAGCAGCAGCAGCAGCAACAGCAGAGATCGCAGTCGTCACAGCGCGGGTCTCAGCGGCAGCCACAGCGGCAGCGACAGTCCCAACAGCAGCAGTCCAGACAGTCACGGGCTCCCAGCAGTTGTATCTTCTGTGGGGGTCCGCACTTCCCCGGCACCTGCGACCAGCGGTGGGGTCGCTGCTACGGATGTGGGCAGCCAGGGCACATTCGAGCTGCGTGCCCTTTTTCGACCTCAGCCGCTCCTTCCTCAGCATCTGCCCCAGCATCATCGCAGCAGCGGTCGACGGCTCAGCGGCCATATGCTCCAGCGAGCAGGCCATCCTCTTCCCATCCCGCAGATTATCGCCCTCCGGCTCAGAGTGGGCGAGTGTATGCCGCGCAGGTAGAGGACTCTTCGGCAGCAGACCATGTGGTGGCAGGTATCACCTTACTTTCTGGCATTAGGACTCGTACTTTATTTGATACTGGAGCATCTCATTCTTTCATTAGTAGATCTTTTGCATTGTTACATGGGTTAGAGGTAGGACTTTTGCCACGTGCACGAGAGGTTCAGGTTCCCGATCACACTTTGCACGTGGAGGAGTGTTGTTGGTCCTGCCCGATGCAGATCGAGTCCTGGATTATGCCAGCAGACCTGTTGGTCTTGAGACAGCTGGGGGACTTTGATGTGGTTCTCGGGATGGACTGGTTGGCTCGATATTTTGCGACTATTGATTGTGCCGTGAGGACTGTCACTTTTAGGGAGCCAGGCCAGGAGGTATTGGTATACCGGGGATGTCAGAGTGCTTTCTTTGCCTCTATGGTTTCGACTTCCCGAGCGAGGCGGATGATTCACCGAGGATGTGTAGCCTTTTTGGCTAGTGTTGTGGAGGGGCCTACGGCGGCGCCGGGACTCGGGGATATCCCTATTGTCCGCGAGTTTCCGGATGTTTTTCCACCTGAGCTGACTTGTATGCCGCCTGACAGAGAGATCGAGTTTGTGATTGACGTAGTTCCGGGAACTGCGCCAATCTCTAAGGCTCCTTACCGGATGGCACCGGCTGAGCTGCGAGAGCTTAAGGCACAGTTGCAAGATTTGATGGATAAGGGTTTCATTAGACCCAGTGTGTCGCCCTGGGGAGCGCCGGTGCTATTCGTGAAGAAGAAGGATGGGTCACTTAGACTGTGTGTGGACTTTAGGGAATTGAATAAAGTGACCATCAAGAACAAGTACCCTTTGCCGCGCATCGATGATCTCTTTGATCAGCTGCAAGGGTCTTGTGTCTTCTCTAAGATCGATCTACAGTCTGGTTACCACCAACTGAAGGTGAAGGCCGAGGCTATTCCTAAGACTGCTTTCAGATCTCGGTACGGGCATTATGAGTTTACAGTTATGCCGTTTGGATTAACTAATGCCCCTGCCGCCTTTATGGACTTGATGAACATGATATTTCGGCCCTTTCTGGATCGTTTTGTGGTAGTGTTCATTGACGATATCCTTGTTTACTCCCGGAGCGAGGCTGAGCATGAGGAGCACTTGAGGACTGTGCTACAACTTCTACGAGAGAAGAAGTTGTATGCCAAGCTGGCAAAGTGCGAGTTTTGGCTTCGGGAGGTAGCTTTCTTGGGCCATGTGATTTCCGCCGCTGGTGTGGCTGTAGACCCGGCGAAGATTGAGGCAGTTCGTGATTGGCCTCGACCGACGACTGTATCTGAGGTGCGCAGCTTCATGGGTTTAGCTGGTTATTATCGTCGGTTTGTGGAAGGTTTTGCGAAGCTTTCCACACCCCTCACTCGGTTGACACGTAAAGGAGTTAAGTTTATCTGGAGTGAGGACTGCCAGAGGAGCTTCGAGGAGCTGAAGGATAGACTGATGACCGCTCCTATCCTTTCCCTCCCTGTTATGGGGAAAGGGTATGTGATCTACAGTGACGCATCGCACAGTGGACTCGGTTGCGTGTTGATGCAGGAAGGGAGGGTAATCGCTTATGCATCGAGACAGCTCAAGGATTACGAGAAAAATTACCCTACCCATGACTTGGAGCTTGCTGCCGTGGTGTTTGCACTGAAGCTTTGGCGCCATTACCTGTACGGGGAGCATTGTGAGATCTACACCGACCACAAGAGCTTAAAGTATCTGTTCACTCAGAAGGAGCTGAATTTGAGACAGCGCAGATGGTTGGAGCTACTAAAGGATTACGATGTGGATATCCTTTACCATCCAGGCAAGGCCAATGTGGTTGCAGATGCTTTGAGTAGGAGAGCGGTGCAGAGTTTGTCCATGATGATTACAGATCATGCGCCACTGCTAGAGGAGTTGAGACGGCTTGAGTTAGAGGTTGTGTCCCCTAGGGTCTGTGCTAGACTGATGTCTTTAGTCGTGCAGCCCACTCTGCTGGAGAGGATCCGAGAGAGACAGAGTGAGGACCCCTACTTGACCAGGATTCGAGATCAGATTCCGAGTGATCAGTCAGGGGACTTTACAGTGGATGCTGCGGGAGTACTGAGGTACAGGGACCGAGCATGTGTGCCAGTGGATGCTGAGATCAGAGAGCAGATATTGAGGGAGGCCCATTATACACCTTACACCCTTCATCCTGGGGGGACTAAGATGTATAAGGACCTCAAGGCACACTTCTGGTGGAATGGCATGAAGAGGGATATCGGGAGATTTGTGGCCCAGTGTTTGACTTGTCAGCAGGTAAAAGCTGAGCATCGAGTGCCAGCTGGCAAGCTACAGAGTCTCCCAATTCCCGAGTGGAAATGGGACCACATTACGATGGATTTTGTGGTCGGATTGCCGAGGGCACAGGGAGGTGCAGATGCTATCTGGGTAGTGGTGGATCGACTTACCAAGTCAGCGCACTTTTTGCCTATGCAGACTACTTGGCCACTCGAGCGACTAGCCCAGTTATACTTGGATGAGATAGTGAGGTTACATGGGGTGCCAGTGTCACGCCCCGGGGGTCGAACTGCGACCCGGGCTCGCCAACAGATCCGCCGTCTGTACGGAAACTGCCGTACAGACGAAGCGTCTAACCTGCAGAAGAGATCTAAAGCTAACAAGTATCAGAGCTGAAAGGAAGCTGAAACACTAAGCGGTGAAAAGTCCAAGTACACCAGTCCACTAGCACCCCCAACATAAGTACAAAAGTGGAAACTGAAAAGTACAAGAGACACTACACCGACACCACCGACTCGGGTAGGAGCTAGCCAGCCACGCGCAAACCTCGGTCAGAAAGCTCCGAATGAGCCAAACCTGGAACGGTCGCCTCAGGAACACCTGTCATCACAGCGGGTGTGAGATCTACTGCAACAGTCAGATCTCAGTGGGCACCAAAGCTAACCCCACGGTACACCCACTCAGTCTGCTGGAGACAAAAACACAAATAGATAGATAGATAGATAGATAGATAGATAGATAACTGGAAATGAATCTATCGCTACATGTCTCAATGCAATGCTGGAAGTAAGTTCTCAGTCTCTCTCACGGGAGGCCTGGAAACTACGAACGTCTGCGCCCCCTACAGCCCTTATCAAACAAGAACATGCTGTAGGCTTAGGCGCCCATAGTTTCCGCCCCCGCACTGGGACTGCTAGAACTCTACAAGACACTAGAAGGCCACCTCAATCCCTTCTAGTAACCACCTGGTGACTCGGCCAGGGCATAACTATCTATCTGGTAACTCAGCCAGTGATATCTACACATCTGGTAACTCAGCCAGTGATTTATACCCATCTGGTCACTCTGCCAGTGGTATCTACTCATCTGGTAACTCAGCCAGTGATCTATACCCCTCTGGTAACTCTGCCAGTGGTATCTACTCATCTGGTAACTCAGCCAGTGATTTATACCCATCTGGTAACTCTGCCAGTGGTATCTACTCATCCGGTAACTCAGCCGGTGATTTATACCCATCTGGTAACTCCGCCAATGGTATCTGCTCATCTGGTAACTCAGCCAGTGATTTATACCCCTCTGGTAACTCTGCCAGTGGTATCTACTCATCTGGTAACTCAGCCAGTGATCTATACCCCTCTGGTAACTCTGCCAGTGGTATCTACTCATCTGGTAACTCAGCCAGTGATTTATACCCATCTGGTAACTCCGCCAGTGGTATCTACTCATCTGGTAACTCAGCCAGTGATTTATACCCATCTGGTAACTCCGCCAGTACAACTCGTATACTCTAACGATGCGACTAACACTCGTGTCCAAGTCGGAAACGACAACCCTCGACTTGCACGACTGTTCCGCAAATACCTGATAGTAAGGATACGATACCTTTGCATTCGGAAGCATAAAAGGGCAATCCGTAGTTCCTTGGGAGAAACCAACCCACCTGCGATCCATCCGCGAAAACCGTGCGCCAAACGGAGGTCCCGACGCGATCCCGCAGCTCCACGCGGCAAAACACGCACCACCGGCCACGTGAGAGGCTAACACAATGTCACAACTGCGAGACAAGAAGAGGGACCGGAATCAGAAAACATGCGGCTACAACCGCGCTCACAAGGCGAGAAAAACCCATCCGGCGACGAGAAACGCCGCACGCTGCGCGGAAAACCCATCGCGCACTCCCGCCGCGGCGCGTCGCCGAGTCGCAGCCTGCGCGGCCAATGCGGCGCAGCTGCACGGCCCCCAAAAACCCAGCCATTCGCGCGGCACAAGGCCGCCCGCGCGGCGCCCAGCAAGTCCGCGCGGCACAAGGCCGCCCGCGCGAGGGTCTGCAGTGCCGCGCGCCCAGCGCGCGGCCTGCACACCGCGCGGGGCCCAAGAGGCCGCCCGCGCGGGGCCTGCAGTGCCGCGCGCCCAGCGCGCGGCCTGCACACCGCGCGGGGCCCAGGGGCCGCCCGCGCGGGCCTGCAGTGCCGCGCGCCCAGCGCGCGGCCTGCACACCGCGCGGGGCCCAGGGGCCGCCCGCGCGGGCCTGCAGTGCCGCGCGCCCAGCGCGCGGCCTGCACAACCGCGCGGGGCCCAGGGGCCGCCCGCGCGGGGCCTGCAGTGCCGCGCGCCCAGCGCGCGGCCTGCACACCGCGCGGGGCCCAGGGGCCGCCCGCGCGGGCCTGCAGTGCCGCGCGCCCAGCGCGCGGCCTGCACACCGCGCGGGCCCAGGGGCCGCCCGCGCGGGCCTGCAGTGCCACGCGCCCAGCGCGCGGCCTGCACACCGCGCGGGACCCAGGGGCCGCCCGCGCGGGCCTGCAGTGCCGCGCGCCCAGCGCGCGGCCTGCACACCGCGCGGGGCCCAGGGGCCGCCCGCGCGGGGCCTGCAGTGCCGCGCGCCCAGCGCGCGGCCTGCACACCGCGCGGGGCCCAGGGGCCGCCCGCGCGGGGCCTGCAGTGCCGCGCGCCCAGCGCGCGGCCTGCACACCGCGCGGGGCCCAGGGGCCGCCCGCGCGGGGCCTGCAGTGCCGCGCGCCCAGCGCGCGGCCTGCACACCGCGCGGGGCCCAGGGGCCGCCCGCGCGGGCCTGCAGTGCCGCGCGCCCAGCGCGCGGCCTGCACACGCGCGGGGCCCAGGCGCCGCCCGCGCGGGGCCTGCAGTGCCGCGCGCCCAGCGCGCGGCCTGAACACCGCGCGGGGCCCAGGGGCCGCCCGCGCGGGCCTGCAGTGCCGCGCGCCCCTGCAGTGCCGCGCGCCCAGCGCGCGGCCTGCACACCGCGCGGGGCCCAGGGGCCGCCCGCGCGGGGCCTGCAGTGCCGCGCGCCCAGCGCGCGGCCTGCACACCGCGCGGGGCCCAGGGGCCGCCCGCGCGGGGCCTGCAGTGCCGCGCACCCAGCGCGCGGCCTGCACACCGCGCGGGGCCCAGGGGCCGCCCGCGCGGGGCCTGCAGTGCCGCGCGCCCAGCGCGCGGCCTGCACACCGCGCGGGGCCCAGGGGCCGCCCGCGCGGGGCCTGCAGTGCCGCGCGCCCAGCGCGCGGCCTGCACACCGCGCGGGGCCCAGGGGGCCGCCCGCGCGGGAGGGGGGATCTGCAGTGCCGCGCGCCCTGCGCGCGGCCTGCAAGCCCCGCGGCACTGCGCACCGCAGTGCCGCGCGCGTGCCTGCGGTGCTGCGCGCCTTGCGCGCAGCCCGCCGCTCGCGCCGCCGCCCAGGCGATGCTGCCGGCGGCCCGGCGCCCTGCTGCACGTCAACAGCAGCAGGGCGCTCGCTGCGCGCGGCGCCCAAGCGCGCCCGCGCAGCGGCCCGCCTCCCTAGCCGCGCGCCGTACAAATTGCACGCGCGCGGCCCACGCAGCCTCGCCACGACCCCGGACAGCAACAGCCACCACAAGCAGCAGGGAAAGGAAAAAAATAAAAGAGAGGAGAGGAGAGAAGCAAAAACCACAACCAAAATAAAATCATAAAAATAAACCGACCTCGACGAGGCTCGCCGACCTCGCTCGGCTCCACACCCTCGCTCGGGGAAGAAAAGCTCAAGAAACCCTCTCCATAACCTCCATCTTCTTCTTCTTCTCCCTTTCCTCTCTTTTTCTCTGCTACAGGAGCTCTCACCAAAAGAGAGAGGGAGGTGAGGTGGAGCCCTATATAAAGGGGAGTGCTTAATTAAGCAGGTTAATTAATTAAGGGACCAAAAACCTCAACAATCCACCACCCCTAATTAATTAACCACTTCCTCCACCTCCCAGCCAAGACTCCACCTCAACAGCACCAACAAAAGCAACACCTAATTAAGCCTACACTTAATTAATAAATTGAATAAAATAATCCAAAGTGCCCCCGATAACTCACTTTTTGCCTTCGGGCTCTCCGCCGCTGCCCGGAACCTCCCGAGCTCCGCTGTAAATCGAAAGTACGCGTGTCCACAGCTTTTTCTCCTCAAAAAGCTCATCCGTTGAGTCGGGGTACTCAAATCAAATACCGGCTCCAAAATTGCCAGTTCCGACTCACTTTCCGCCTCCGGATCCTCCGCGTCAGTCCGGAACCTCCCGAACCTCGCTGTAAATAGAAAATACACCTGCTCCAAGTGTTTCCCAATTTTTCTGCAACCCAAAGCGGTGTCGGCGCTTCCCGAACCAGTCACCTAACGCGTACAAAGCCCGAAACAAGCAGAGGCTTCCGCGGGGATCCAAATCAACCCGAACTCCTCTGTAAACACAAAAGGGACACAACCAAGGCAAACTCCTCCGCACCACACCCTCCTGCAAGGTCGGTGCGTCATCCAAATCCCGGTGTTCTACACTCTCCCCCCCTTAAAAGGGTTTCGTCCTCGAAACTCAACTAAATCCAAATTTAGGAGGGTAAATCAAAAACAAAAGGGATAGAAGATCCTCAGATTGCCCAAGGCTCTCAAGGGGTCACTCACAATCTTCATGCTGACAACACTGAGCCTTCCCCAAGGGTATGATTCGACTGCAAAATTCTTTGGTTTCACCAACCAGAATCGCATCGGTCGATGACGATAACGCAGTCCTCGTCCATCACCAAGGAAGGGAAAGCAAAACAAACTTGCGGGGTTCAAACAGGCCTCATCCAGCCTGATCACAGCTCGAGGATCCACAACTCGCATAACTCGTTTCTATATATAACTCTCAGGCTGGTAGTCTCCCTTGATTCGAGATCTCAAAAACCGAAGTTCAAGCCTCCTTAAGGCAAAACTCCTCAGAAGCTTCATAGCCACCAAAGCTCCAGTCTACAAAACATACATCACCTCCCTTAACAGGGGAAAAACTTACAACCTCGAGAACCTTCTTTCAGTCCTGGCACTCAAATCCTAGGGTTACACTGCTCGCCAAAACAGGGCGTAATCGAACAAAAAGTCTTCGCCGGGATAAAGCAATCATATAACTTGCGAAACTTATCCACCGGCGTTACCTCAACCCGACCTCCTGAGTGTCCAAGTACTTTAGGTTCGAGGATTCAAGAATAATTCCATGACCTCACTATCACGGCAATATCCGGATCAATGCTGGTATCTTCCTCAGCTTTGCCTCTCGCAAGTTACACTGGCCTTGCATAGTCCAAGAGCTTCTGATCTCTGACTTTAACATGGTCCAGGCCCAACCCAAACGGTATCTCACCTCGTTGGGTCCTCCGTCGCTCACGCGGCTGAATCACAAGGCCTAAACACAAAATTTTCGATGCCCAAGTGCAACTCTCAAAGCTAGGCAACCGACTTCTTCCTCCATAGAAGTTGTAGCACCATCCACAAGAGCCCCTCAAGCTCCAAGTGGCTTCGGAGGTAAGCAAAAACCCAAGACGGTAACACCACCAACCCGTCCTGTGAAACAGGAAAAAACACAGCTCTCAAATCAGTAGGGCATTAGTCAATCTACTTGACCACGCAAACCGCTCATACTGCCCTACTGATTCCGGATCAGTATCCAGGCACAGCCCTCGGCTGTAAGGTTCCACAATGACACCAACCACTCGAAGGCATCTGCCCAAGCACAAGGCGAGACTAATCAAGTTCGAACCTTACAAGGACTCACACGGTTGTATGCCCACAACGTGACATAACCACGGTGTAACAACCGCCTGGATCCTCACTGTCGTATCCCCACGACGAGGTACTAGGTCTCACAGACCTCACGATCCGTCAAATCTCGCATCTGCGCTCACAGCTCTCTCTGTCTCACGGTTGATACTCCACGAGGTGCTGTCAAAGTTGGCGCGGTTACCAAACCACGTCAATCACTGTCTCGACCTCAGTCCCAAACTAGTAAGCACCTGGTAACTCGGCCAGGGGCATCAACCACCTGGTAACTCGGCCAGGGGCAAGTAACCTCCTGGTAACTCAGCCAGGGCATCAAATATCTCATCGCATGCTATAAAAATACCCTCCTCCTGACCAGGTCCACGGAGGGTCAAAGTCTTCTCTCTCGACAATCCATGATAGCATAAATTGGGACGGCCGATTCCTATCCAACCTCGTATCAACACCTCTGCACAGATGTAGGACTAACATCTCGATGATCAATCCAAGGTCCTAGTTGCACTGGCAGGACAGGCAGCACTCATCCACGTGCTTCACGTGATCTGAAAATCGATCCAAACGTGCAAAACCATCAGTCCTGACACTGGCCCACACGAAGGTACCCCCGCTTTACCGAAACGCACACACGGCGTTGGCATTAAGCAAGCTCTAACCCGACGGCCACACCAGGTGAGACGCGATCCTCAACCCTGACGAAGAATGCGGCCCAAGCAGAAGGGAAACTCACATCCTGGCACTGCTGCTGAAGCGAGCACTGTCGAGAACCTCCTGGTCTCTGTCTCCTCTGAGACCCCTGATCCAGAGGGTGGAATCACGGCAACCTCGAATCCCGCGACTACCGCAAAATCGGCAATGCCGGAGCTCTCTCTCCGAAGCGGGTCCCCCGCTCACCGTCTCCCTCGGACGGGGTCACTGATCCGCAGTCAAACCATCGAGCATGCACGTTCACTGCATCCACGGCCGGCAATCGCCGAAAATGCACAAAGAGATAGGCATCTCGATGCAGCTCCCACTCGAACATAACCAACCTCTAAGCCTCATCCTGGACGACCAGGGATACACCGCTCAACTGTCACAGAAACTCACCCCAGAACATCAACTGCGCTCCAGATGGTCCAACAAGACGAATCCGACGCCACCAGCTCTCTTGGCGTCCCAAAGAAAAGTACATAACCAAGCGCCCTGATGCTTATCCTGGATGAACAAATCCTCGAACAAATCTTCCATAACAGCGTTCCAGTTCTCGGCCTCTCACGGCTCCAACTCGGTCCCGAAATCTTCAAGGGATAGAACTGGATGCGGTACACAACCTATCAGTAACCTCTCGCTGCTTCCGCACCATCAATGGTGCGATCAGGAACAGAAATCGACAAAGTCGCGGCCGGAGGTACTACTGACGATACTCCGGGAGATGCTCTCGGTCCAAGCATGTGCATCACCCGCTCCATGCTCTCTCTTCCTGGCGCCGTAACGCCTCCAATACCAGAACTGCTTGGGCCTGGATCTCTCAAGCCTCTCTCGGCTCTATCCATTTAGCTTTCCGCTATACGAGCCCCTCATCCCAGGTCAAACACGCCCTCGCCGTCGCACGGCGTCTCTGAAGCATCCAAAAACCACTGCAACAGAAAAAACATTAGGACCAAGACTCTCTCGTCCCAAACAAACGAAAGTCTAAACATGTTAACCTTTCTAAAGCATTATGTTGTCTGCAGCCAACACAATCACCTTTAGAGAAATAACATGCGAGGTCACTCACCCCAATCCTCTGGGGGAGGTACGCCCTCAGACAAGACTCTCGCTAAGGCCACGTCTCACACGACAGTCTTCCCACTGTCCAACCAAAAGCCTAGGGTCTCTAAGTCCCCAACGACCTATATTCCTAGGCTCTGATACCACCTAATCTGTCACGCCCCGGGGGTCGAACTGCGACCCGGGCTCGCCAACAGATCCGCCGTCTGTACGGAAACTGCCGTACAGACGAAGCGTCTAACCTGCAGAAGAGATCTAAAGCTAACAAGTATCAGAGCTGAAAGGAAGCTGAAACACTAAGCGGTGAAAAGTCCAAGTACACCAGTCCACTAGCACCCCCAACATAAGTACAAAAGTGGAAACTGAAAAGTACAAGAGACACTACACCGACACCACCGACTCGGGTAGGAGCTAGCCAGCCACGCGCAAACCTCGGTCAGAAAGCTCCGAATGAGCCAAACCTGGAACGGTCGCCTCAGGAACACCTGTCATCACAGCGGGTGTGAGATCTACTGCAACAGTCAGATCTCAGTGGGCACCAAAGCTAACCCCACGGTACACCCACTCAGTCTGCTGGAGACAAAAACACAAATAGATAGATAGATAGATAGATAGATAGATAGATAACTGGAAATGAATCTATCGCTACATGTCTCAATGCAATGCTGGAAGTAAGTTCTCAGTCTCTCTCACGGGAGGCCTGGAAACTACGAACGTCTGCGCCCCCTACAGCCCTTATCAAACAAGAACATGCTGTAGGCTTAGGCGCCCATAGTTTCCGCCCCCGCACTGGGACTGCTAGAACTCTACAAGACACTAGAAGGCCACCTCAATCCCTTCTAGTAACCACCTGGTGACTCGGCCAGGGCATAACTATCTATCTGGTAACTCAGCCAGTGATATCTACACATCTGGTAACTCAGCCAGTGATTTATACCCATCTGGTCACTCTGCCAGTGGTATCTACTCATCTGGTAACTCAGCCAGTGATCTATACCCCTCTGGTAACTCTGCCAGTGGTATCTACTCATCTGGTAACTCAGCCAGTGATTTATACCCATCTGGTAACTCTGCCAGTGGTATCTACTCATCCGGTAACTCAGCCGGTGATTTATACCCATCTGGTAACTCCGCCAATGGTATCTGCTCATCTGGTAACTCAGCCAGTGATTTATACCCCTCTGGTAACTCTGCCAGTGGTATCTACTCATCTGGTAACTCAGCCAGTGATCTATACCCCTCTGGTAACTCTGCCAGTGGTATCTACTCATCTGGTAACTCAGCCAGTGATTTATACCCATCTGGTAACTCCGCCAGTGGTATCTACTCATCTGGTAACTCAGCCAGTGATTTATACCCATCTGGTAACTCCGCCAGTACAACTCGTATACTCTAACGATGCGACTAACACTCGTGTCCAAGTCGGAAACGACAACCCTCGACTTGCACGACTGTTCCGCAAATACCTGATAGTAAGGATACGATACCTTTGCATTCGGAAGCATAAAAGGGCAATCCGTAGTTCCTTGGGAGAAACCAACCCACCTGCGATCCATCCGCGAAAACCGTGCGCCAAACGGAGGTCCCGACGCGATCCCGCAGCTCCACGCGGCAAAACACGCACCACCGGCCACGTGAGAGGCTAACACAATGTCACAACTGCGAGACAAGAAGAGGGACCGGAATCAGAAAACATGCGGCTACAACCGCGCTCACAAGGCGAGAAAAACCCATCCGGCGACGAGAAACGCCGCACGCTGCGCGGAAAACCCATCGCGCACTCCCGCCGCGGCGCGTCGCCGAGTCGCAGCCTGCGCGGCCAATGCGGCGCAGCTGCACGGCCCCCAAAAACCCAGCCATTCGCGCGGCACAAGGCCGCCCGCGCGGCGCCCAGCAAGTCCGCGCGGCACAAGGCCGCCCGCGCGAGGGTCTGCAGTGCCGCGCGCCCAGCGCGCGGCCTGCACACCGCGCGGGGCCCAAGAGGCCGCCCGCGCGGGGCCTGCAGTGCCGCGCGCCCAGCGCGCGGCCTGCACACCGCGCGGGGCCCAAGAGGCCGCCCGCGCGGGGACTGCAGTGCCGCGCGCCCAGCGCGCGGCCTGCACACCGCGCGGGGCCCAGGGGCCGCCCGCGCGGGCCTGCAGTGCCGCGCGCCCAGCGCGCGGCCTGCACACCGCGCGGGGCCCAAGGGGCCGCCCGCGCGGGGCCTGCAGTGCCGCGCGCCCAGCGCGCGGCCTGCACACCGCGCGGGGCCCAGGGGCCGCCCGCGCGGGCCTGCAGTGCCGCGCGCCCAGCGCGCGGCCTGCACACCGCGCGGGGCCCAGGGGCCGCCCGCGCGGGGCCTGCAGTGCCGCGCGCCCAGCGCGCGGCCTGCACACCGCGCGGGGCCCAGGGGCCGCCCGCGCGGGCCTGCAGTGCCGCGCGCCCAGCGCGCGGCCTGCACACCGCGCGGGGCCCAGGGGCCGCCCGCGCGGGCCTGCAGTGCCGCGCGCCCAGCGCGCGGCCTGCACACCGCGCGGGGCCTGCAGTGCTGCGCGCCCAGCGCGCGGCCTGCACACCGCGCGGGGCCCAGGGGCCGCCCGCGCGGGCCTGCAGTGCCGCGCGCCCAGCGCGCGGCCTGCACACCGCGCGGGGCCCAGGGGCCGCCCACGCGGGCCTGCAGTGCCGCGCGCCCAGCGCGCGGCCTGCACACCGCGCGGGGCCCAGGGGCCGCCCGCGCGGGCCTGCAGTGCCGCGCGCCCAGCGCGCGGCCTGCACACCGCGCGGGGCCCAGGGGCCGCCCGCGCGGGGCCTGCAGTGCCGCGCGCCCAGCGCGCGGCCTGCACACCGCGCGGGGCCCAGGGGCCGCCCGCGCGGGGCCTGCAGTGCCGCGCGCCCAGCGCGCGGCCTGCACACCGCGCGGGGCCCAGGGGCCGCCCGCGCGGGCCTGCAGTGCCGCGCGCCCAGCGCGCGGCCTGCACACCGCGCGGGGCCCAGGGGCCGCCCGCGCGGGGCCTGCAGTGCCGCGCGCCCAGCGCGCGGCCTGCACACCGCGCGGGGCCCAGGGGCCGCCCGCGCGGGCCTGCAGTGCCGCGCGCCCAGCGCGCGGCCTGCACACCGCGCGGGGCCCAGGGGCCGCCCGCGCGGGGCCTGCAGTGCCGCGCGCCCAGCGCGCGGCCTGCACACCGCGCGGGGCCCAGGTGCCGCCCGCGCGGGGCCTGCAGTGCCGCGCGCCCAGCGCGCGGCCTGCACACCGCGCGGGGCCCAGGGGGCCGCCCGCGCGGGAGGGGGGGTCTGCAGTGCCGCGCGCCCTGCGCGCGGCCTGCAAGCCCCGCGGCACTGCGCACCGCAGTGCCGCGCGCGTGCCTGCGGTGCTGCGCGCCTTGCGCGCAGCCCGCCGCTCGCGCCGCCGCCCAGGCGATGCTGCCGGCGGCCCGGCGCCCTGCTGCACGTCAACAGCAGCAGGGCGCTCGCTGCGCGCGGCGCCCAAGCGCGCCCGCGCAGCGGCCCGCCTCCCTAGCCGCGCGCCGTACAAATTGCACGCGCGCGGCCCACGCAGCCTCGCCACGACCCCGGACAGCAACAGCCACCACAAGCAGTAGGGAAAGGAAAAAAATAAAAGAGAGGAGAGGAGAGAAGCAAAAACCACAACCAAAATAAAATCATAAAAATAAACCGACCTCGACGAGGCTCGCCGACCTCGCTCGGCTCCACGCCCTCGCTCGGGGAAGAAAAGCTCAAGAAACCCTCTCCATAACCTCCATCTTCTTCTTCTTCTCCCTTTCCTCTCTTTTTCTCTGCTACAGGAGCTCTCACCAAAAGAGAGAGGGAGGTGAGGTGGAGCCCTATATAAAGGGGAGTGCTTAATTAAGCAGGTTAATTAATTAAGGGACCAAAAACCTCAACAATCCACCACCCCTAATTAATTAACCACTTCCTCCACCTCCCAGCCAAGACTCCACCTCAACAGCACCAACAAAAGCAACACCTAATTAAGCCTACACTTAATTAATAAATTGAATAAAATAATCCAAAGTGCCCCCGATAACTCACTTTTTGCCTTCGGGCTCTCCGCCGCTGCCCGGAACCTCCCGAGCTCCGCTGTAAATCGAAAGTACGCGTGTCCACAGCTTTTTCTCCTCAAAAAGCTCATCCGTTGAGTCGGGGTACTCAAATCAAATACCGGCTCCAAAATTGCCAGTTCCGACTCACTTTCCGCCTCCGGATCCTCCGCGTCAGTCCGGAACCTCCCGAACCTTGCTGTAAACAGAAAATACACCTGCTCCAAGTGTTTCCCAATTTTTCTGCAACCCAAAGCGGTGTCGGCGCTTCCCGAACCAGTCACCTAACGCGTACAAAGCCCGAAACAAGCAGAGGCTTCCGCGGGGATCCAAATCAACCCGAACTCCTCTGTAAACACAAAAGGGACACAACCAAGGCAAACTCCTCCGCACCACACCCTCCTGCAAGGTCGGTGCGTCATCCAAATCCCGGTGTTCTACAGCCAGCTTCCATAGTATCAGATAGAGACCTGAGGTTTGCTTCGCGATTCTGGAGGAGTTTACAGGCTACCTTGGGGACTCAGCTCCGTTTCAGTACAGCTTTCCACCCACAGACTGATGGACAGTCAGAGCGGACGATTCAGATCCTTGAGGATATGCTGAGGGCTTGTGTCCTGGATTTTGGCGGTGGATGGATTCGACATTTATCATTGGCTGAGTTTGCGTACAACAACAGCTTTCAAGCGAGCATCCAAATGGCCCCGTTTGAAGCGTTGTATGGACGCAAATGTCGATCACCGCTATATTGGAGTGATGTGGGGGAGAGACGGACTCTGGGACCAGATTTATTGCTAGAGGCAGAGGAGAAGGTCAGGGTGATTCGACAGCACCTTTAGACCGCTCAGAGTCGACAGAGGAGCTATGCTGATGTTCGGCGACGAGACTTAGAGTTTCAGGTTGGAGATCATGTATTTTTGAAAGTCTCGCCGTCCAAAGGGATAAGGAGGTTTGGCATTCGCGGTAAACTCAGTCCCCGGTACATTGGACCCTTTGAGGTGTTGGAGCGTATCGGACCAGTTGCTTATCGACTTGCACTTCCCCCGAGACTTGCTGGTGTCCACGATGTTTTTCATGTCTCTACTCTGAGGAGGTACGTCTTCGACCCGTCGCACGTCATCGACTTTGCACCTCTCGAGATCAGCGAGGATTTGAGATATGAGGAGCGCCCACTGCGGATTCTTGATCGGGAGGTGAAAGAACTGCGCAATCGGACCATCCCCTATGTGAAGATCCTCTGGAGCCATCATGATGAGCGCGAGGCGACGTGGGAGCTCGAGTCAGAGATGATGGACGCCTACCCCTACTTGTTCGAGGCTCTGGATTGAGGTATGATTTTAGTTTCGAGGAAGAAACTTTTGTTAGTGGGGGAGGATGTAGTGGCCCTGGTTTTCCTGCAGTTTACCCGTGAATCCTTGGTGTGAAACACCTATCCTTGGTGTATTTGGCCCACAGTGCATCAAAGGGATGCTATGGATGGACACAGAGTGGTATTTACTGTTGGTTTGGCCTTCGGCTGTAATTGTCGAATTTTAGAGAAGGCTTTGGGCCAAACGGAGGTCGTATTTGGATTCAGCACGGAAAAACGCTTGAAAATGGTTGTTTATTTGTTAAAAACGGAGTCCGGATGCCCAAAAACGGACCCCCGGAAGTTTTCTGCGCAAAATGGTGCATGGGGGGACCTGTGGACCGGCCGGGGACACGTGGCGCCTCCTTATTGGGCCGGCGCGCCACTCTCGGTCCACGGAATGGACCGCCGGTGCACGGTGCACCGGCGGGCCACGTGGCGGGCTCCCGTTGGACCGGCGCAGCACGCGCGGCGCATGGAGCAAGCGCGGACAGCGCGGGCAGGTCGGGCAAGCTGGGGCAGCGGCGCGGCGCACGGTGCACCGGGGCGCGCCACGTGGCGGCCCCGGGTTGGCGGGCGTACGTGCGCGCGGCGCACCCGCAGGCGCGCGCCTGCTGCCGTACGCGCACGCGCTGCAGGCGTGCAGGCGGCGCACAGCGGCCACCGACGGCCGTGTCGGGCGGGAAAAGCGGGGGCACGTGGCGCCCCGCCACTGGCGGGCGCCACCCACCCCGCCGCCCCCGCAGGGGGCACGTGGCCGCGCCCGGTTCGCCGGGCGCGCTGTCCCCTGTGCGGGGGACACGTGTCGGGCGTCCAAGCCGGTCGGACCAAAAATCGGTCCGACCGAGATCCCGTGCGGGATGGGCCGCAAGCTGGGCCGGGCTACTGTGCGGGCCCGAAATCGGGCCCGAATGAACCGGGCGCCCGAATCCGGGACTTATTGGTCATTTCTGAAATGTTTTAGTGGGCCTATAAATAGGCCCCCTCCCCTCCTTTTTCTGGCTTTTCCGAGAGATAGAGAGAGATTGAGAGGGAGAGGTCCTTAGAGAAGTTGTTCCTCACAGATTTTTCTACCTCGTGGTGCGTTCCCAGATTTTTCGGAAGATCGACAACGGCGATCCGGATTTTACAGCGTGCCTCGGTTTTCCCCCATTTTCGGCCCGTTATCGCCGCATTTCAGTCGGAAGAGTCCCCTGCGCAGCACAGGAGTCATTTTCCGACGATTTCTTCGCCGCTGTGTTCCTAAGAGGTAGGGCTTCGTTTTCCGTGTTGATGGTTTCTCTGGATTCCGATTCCTTGGCACGCTTCCCGAGGTGTTTTGACCCCTCTTTTGCTGTTTGGGCTTTTGGACAGCGGCGACTTCGACGAATTGTTTCTCAGCGTAGGAATATCTGATCGAGGCGATTCAAGAGTCGATTTTGGGCTACTTTTCGCGAGGAACGCAACCGTGATTTTTCTGGAATTTTTGGAGCTCGGGACAGAGGTGAAACTCCTCGTTTTGCGTGCTGATTTTGAAAACAGCAAATATGTATTCGGGACTTGTAGTTTTTACACCGTGTACACTTGTGTGATGTTGTAGGACACTGTTTCAGCTGACGGTGTGCTTAGAGGACAGCGGGTATTTTCTGGGTGTTTTGTACACGCTTTTCGAGGTGGGTGGTTGCGTTTCCCTCTTTGTTGACTTGCACACTAGGAATAGTAGAGTTTCCCAATTACAAATATGATAGTAACTTGTGGTATATGAGCCTATTGCATTGGCCCCCCCTAAATTAAGTGATAGCTTCTATGTGATAAATCTGGGACAGCAAGTTGGACAATTGCTATATCTTAAACCGCATGCAAATAAATAACCCTATAATATTCTAAATTGATTCTTTACATGAAACTTTAGTCACTTTTTAAATGCTTTTAAAAGAGAACACTTGCATGCTTATTTGGACAACTGGTTAGGCCACTATTTTACTGCAGCACTATATTATGGGATTTGACTTAGGAGAAAACATATTTTATTGTTATTCTTCTCTATCGATGCATGATGCTCGAGTCTGATCGGGATTTTGAGATAGTATTGTCTGAGACAGTTTGGACTTGTCTTCGGGGATTGTGGGGTATAGTGGCAACCGCGGATGTTAGGCGGTTGACCAGATGTTTTTACCTTATCGGATTGGGGGTTATGGGTTCAGCGGTGACCGCGAATTTTGGGCGGTTGGCCGGATGTTATTATCACATCAGATTGGGGATCGGGGTTGCATTAGTGGATGGAGTTTCCCACTTTGATCATAGTCATGATCCAGTCCTGCTATTGTGAGAAATCAGCTACAGAGATGATTGATACAGAGATACTTTACTCGTGCGGGTCGCTCCCCTCGAGTGCCACTCCGGAGTAGGCTTTTTGACCGTGATGGGTGCCGGTCAGTTGGTGAGTTGTGAGTGATGACAGAGCAGGCAGTGCCAGTATTTCCTGGCCCTCTGATTGGGTTTCTTTGGGCAGTCAGCTTTATAGTCGCATATATATACAGTTATCTTTTGGCACTGCATTTAGAGGCATAGTAGTGGTAGTTCCTTTTTCAGCAGTCTATATTGCATACCACTGTTCTTTTCTTTTGCCTCTTTATTCCTAGTGGATGCGTCAGCATTAGAGGTTTTACCCACTAGGGGAGGCTACTGGTTTATCTAGTAGTTCTCACCCCCATTGTTGTTTTCTGTCCTTTTTCCCTTTGTTTTGCAGAGTCATCTGTGGGAGCTGCTAGGCCTTCAGCGGCAGATCGAGGTAAGAGGATCGCCGACTAGCTAGATCATCTACCCCGAGCGAGAGATTAGCGAGGTTTTTATTGTACCCCTTTTGTATCTCAGACTTCAGTAGTTTACTTTTGGGTCTGGCTTTGGCCAGCTGGTTGTATCTTTATGGTGAGCTGGGAGTATATTGTACTTTTATTTCAGTTTGTAGTTTATTTCAGTCTGAGATTACTTTTAGTTCTATTAGTTCAGCTCTGTTTATGCTCTTTTATTATATATTATCTATCTGAGCAGGTTACCAGCGCTTCGTGTACATGGAAAATTCCGTGTGCACGGCGGATCTGTTGGCGAGCCCGGGTTCTGGGTTACACCCGGGGCGTGACAATTTTACGTATGGGTTTTTAATGACATGCACCATTTTGCGTGCAGGATTGGAGGACGTGCACCATTTTGCGTGCGGACTCGGGAGATGTGCACCGTTTTGCGTGCAAGCTCGAGGAGACAAGTGAAATCACGCGGAGACCAATTGCAAGTGTCTACAAGCAATTGGGGACACCACAGGGTGGGGAATTCTGCCGAAATTGGGTGACCTCTCCCCTTGCTCCTTTGCTTTTCGATTCGAAGCATGATAGTAGCCTGTTAGAGGCGTTAGGTAATTATGATTATGATTGCCTGTGTAGATGAATTCAGATGGAAAAGTGCAACTGTTGGTTGCCAGAGTTAGAGGAATAGATGTGCATGTGTAAATGAACACAGAGGAAAAGTGCAACTGTTGGTTGCCAAAGATATATGATGAATATGCATGCGTAGAGATAATTATTATTTTATGAATGAGATGAAAATAATTGAATGCATGAAAAAGATTAGCTATTCATGATTGTGAGCATGCTAGGGTATAACCCTAGGAATCACGTGACATAAGGGGACAACAGTTGTTGGTAGTAAGACTAGGAGAAAACCTAGTATAGGGGTTTGACGAGTGACATCAACTTAGGAGTTATCCTAGGGAGGACGACTGGCATGGTCTTAGGTGATAACCTAAGGACACTGGATAGAGTGATCAACATAGAGTCAAAGAACTCCAGGATGTATATGACATGGAGCTTAGGTAAAGAGAACCTAAGGTGAACTAGTGGTGAGCATAGAGTCAAGGAACTCTAGGACAAGTATGACATGGAACTTAGGTAAGGAGAACCTAAGGTGAACTAGTGGTCAGCATAGAGTCAAGGAACTCTAGGGCAAGTATGACATGGAACTTAGGTAAAGAGAACCTAAGGTGAACTAGTGGTCAGCATAGAGTCAAGGAACTCTAGGGCAAGTATGACATGGAACTTAGGTAAAGGGAACCTAAGTTGAGCTAGAAGAGTTTAAACTCACAAACAGAAAAATAGAGTCAAGTTGACTCTAGGATTCAGTAAGGAATCAAGAGAATGGAAAAATGGATCAAGTGTGGCGACATGAAAGGGAAAACAGGAAATTAGAGTCAGTGTAACTCTAAGATAATAGTGGAACGGGAAATTAGAGTCAGTGTAACTCTAAGGTAGCGTTTGGTTCGGGGAATAGGAAAATTTTGTTATACCGGGGATAGGTATAGATTCTGGTATTAGCAGGAATTGGTGTAAATTTGCGTTTGGTTGGTTTTATGAGTTATACGGGGATTAAAGGAAATTGTGTTTGGTAAATTCTATAGGAATAAGGAGAATAAGATGAATAGGAAAAAATTGTGTTTGGTTGAGTATAGAGGAATAAGAAGAATTAATAAGTGATAAATTTGTATATTGACTATTTTGCCCTTTATGATATAATTTATAAATAAAATAATTTATTATATTAATCAACCTAATAATAAATTTAAAATATTATTTAAATTTGTAAAAAATATTTAAAAATAAATAATAAATAATTAAAAGTACTTAAAAATAATAGAAAATTATATATTAAAATATTTATAATTTTTGATTATTTTGACTATTTTGCCCTTTAAATTAAAGTTTAAATGGGAGTAAAAATTTTAATTTTTAAATTTATATAAATTTGAAAAAATACATAATAAAAATTAAAGTTTAAGTGGGAGTAAAAATTTTAAGTGAGAGTAAACAAAAATTAATTTTTAAATTTTAAGTGAGAGTAAAAATTTTAATTTTTAAATTTATATAAATTTTAAAAAATTTATAAAATAATTGTATAAATTTTTAAAATTTAAAATTAATAATTTTTTATCAAAAATGAAATAAAATAAAATTTTTAGATTTATTAAAAAATAAGTTAAAAAATTAAAAATTTTAAAAAAAAATTAAAATTTAAAATTTATAAATTTAAATATATTTTAAAATTTAAAAATTCTAATTTAAAAAAATAAAAAAAAAACTAATTTTTATTAGTATGCAAAAGAAAGAAAAAAAAAAAGAAAAAAAAAATGAAACCCACTTAAGCGAGAGAGAGAGGGAGAGGAAAGAGAGAGAGAGAGAAAAGCAAAAAGATGAAGCTCGGTGGAGAAAAGGAAGCATCGATTATCGCGCCCCTTTTTGTATTCCAGCTATTCCAGCGGGTTCCAGCGTGGGGTGGGAATCCGAATTCCCACCCCTATCCTCGTAATACCGGAAAAGCAGGAATTTCAATTCCTGCTTTTCCGGTTCCCGTTTGGGAACAGATACGGGAATAAGGGGGATATTCCCCCTTATTCCCGTTACCAAACGACGCCTAAGATAATAGTGGAACGGGAAATTAGAGTCAGTGTAACTCTAAGTTAAAGTGGAACAGAAAAATAGAGTTAAGTGAACTCTAGGATTCAGTGAGGAATCAGGAAAACGGGATAAGATCCCAAGGTTAAAGAACTAAACAAATACAACCCTAGAAAGTCATAGGGTGTCTGGGCAAATGGACAATAATTTTAACTTCAATTTGAGTTAAAGAAATAAAAGAGAAATGTTTAAGAGTCCAAGTGACTCCTAGTTATCGTGATGGCGAGACCTAGGATAAGAAATAAGATGTCGTAAAAAGACAAAGTTTACAAGAAAGCTGAAAGTGGCTAAAAAGCATAAAGAAAATGTAAATGGCGCCTTCGAATTTGAGACTCGTCAGTGGAGCAGGACTCCCTGGGCAGTGACCCGTCGGACGAGGTACCTTCAAAAGGCTAAAAGTGAAAGTAAAGAGCTAGATGCTCAAAGGAAAGAGAAAGAGATTTGCCAGTGGCAAAAAGGGAGCTATAAGCTCGAATAAGAAAGGAAAGCAAGTGTTCTAAGGCAAAGAGGCTAAGAAGTAAAGTAAAAGAGAAAGAAAAAGAAAAGAAAAGAAAGAAAATATAAAGATAAAACGGGCGTACCGGCGGGGAGGAAACGTGACCCTTGTTGGAGGAGCGGCAGGATCCCTCTCCCGGGCAGTGACCCATCTGGCATGTTTCTCCCGTAGGACGGGGTAACACTTGCGAGTGTTATCGGCAACCTTAGAAATCTTATCTTATGGTAGCAGGACTACCAGGCTGGGGCCCGTTGGATAAGAATTTCTGAGGGTTAACTTGAACTAAAGCACCAGAATTTAAAGAAATAAAGAGAAATTAGAGTGGCCAAGGTGGCCGGGTTAGTTTGACCCTGTATACAGCGGCATAGTGGCCGAGTTGGTGCTTAGCAGCCTAGTGTGGCTGGACAGAGTAGTGCTGGATCGATGAGTATACACAGATAGGGTAGTAACATGTATATTGCATAGCCGCATTTTGATATTGAGGATTTTAGTTTCCTAGCACTATTATTATTATTGCTTCCATTGGACCAAGTGGTGTAGGACACTTTATCTCGGTGGTTGAACCCACTGGGAACTATGTCGTAGTTCTCACACCCCTTGGGTGAGTCCCCCCATAGGTTCAGGTATGGATGCAGCGATCGCGACGGTTCAGAGGCAGACGGCGAGGTATACGACAGGGGCAAGGGCCCAGCAGCATAGAGACCTAGAGGGTATAGCAGAGGTATCCCAGTTTTATATGTTATGAGTGAACCTTGTATGGTGAGGAAATTTGTGTAAAAGAATTGTAATGATTTTATTTGCAAGTTCAGAAATGTAAAGTGTAATAAATTTAATGCATGGTTCACTCTTGTATACTTTCATTTCCGCTTTAACTGTTGTTATTGAATGAAAGTTTTAATTTGTAGTGATTTTTAGTACTCTGATATTGAGCTTCTGCATACACTTGTTGTGTTATTATGGATGTTACCGTTCCTTTCGGGTAGGAAAAGGTCTTACCCGATTGGCGGGTCTGTTGGCGTGCCCGAACCGTACAAATTGGCGGACTCGGGGCATGACAGATTAGAGTGGTGTCGGAGGCTAGGAATAGTCCTAGGTGGTTAGTGAGCCTTAGGGAGACCCTAGGGATTAGTACGAGAGAGCGTGTGGATTAGTGGGCGAAAGTATTCGATTGATTATTGTTGTTCCCAAAAAGGATGTTGGGACTGATCGAGGGCGACGAGCTTTCATTCTTCGGATATTACTGTCACGCCCCGGCGTCGAAACTGCGACCCGGGCTCGCCAACAGATCCGCCGTCCATACGGGAAGCCCCGTATAGACTAAAATCAACTATGCTATACAGATATCAGAGCTGAAAGTAAACTGCTAAAAAGAAGAAAATATACAACACAAAGCCCTCACCAAAAGTACATAAGTCTCTCAAGCAGTAAAATAAAAGTACAACTCTATACCTCACTACAAGATCTCTCAACATGAACTCACAAAAAGTAAGGGGTACATCTACTCTCTGGACGATGACTGGTAACAATATAAAACTGAAATGAAGGGCTGGAAAAGTAACTCTACAGCTACTATGCCTCTATCTAGATGCTCAAGAAAATGGAACAGATGGAACATGATGCATCTACTAACACACACAGTATGCTCACCAAATCTATACTGACTGCCGCAAAGGGTCCAGTCAAACCTGCGCCCACCTACTGCCGCACATCCTTAACAGGACGGGTCTACCGTAGGGTGTCCGTGACTGCCAAAACTGGCCCAGCCAGAGGGACTGCGTCGACAAGTCGCGATAGCAAGTAACAGGCCCAACTCCGGAGTGGCACTCGAGGGGCGTGACCCCACCGAGGAAAGTATCTGCGTATCTCTGTCGAGCTCAAATATGGCTCATGGAGGCTATAGTCCAAACCACGATCAACAAGATCGACCAACAACACCAACTCTTAACCACAGGCTGGAAAACCACACAGCTGGGGGGGGCACCGTCCACCAGACGGCTCCCACAACAGAACACTAAACTCACAGGAAAGACCGACACCATAAGGGTTCAGAAACCCGATAGGCCGGTGCTTAGAACCCTATCAAACAAGAACAGACTCTAGGCTCCGCCTATCGAAGTTCCCGACCCCCTTATAGTGCGGGAACACAACAAACTCAGTACAACACGCAGAAGACACCAACAGGGCCCGAAAGTCCCGGGAGACCTACACCTACAACCCTATCAAACAAGAACAGGTTCCAGGCTCCGCCCCCATGGCTTTCGTCCCGACAAAGGAACGGCCCCTAGAACCCGGATCACTCGAATCCTTTCGAGTGGGGAGATTTACAGGAAAAAGGTGACATTTGTTATTGAAAATCATTTTGATCTAGAAGAAATCCATATTTAATGATTTTAGTTCTTTTTAGAAAAACAGTTAGAAAAATAAGTGTTTTACCCAAACCCCGAAAGGCTGATGCCTTTGTCCAATCAAACAAGAACAGACTCCAGCGGCCCTTCGATGCTTGGAAGAAAACGTTGGTAGACTAAAATCATGTGTATGTCGAAAAGGGTTCTAGGTTCTAGGTCCGGCTAACACTAGTGAACTGCTGCCACTAACACAGTGGCGACAACCCAAACAGGGGAAAACAAGACCTCTCGGGACCACCGTTTACCCCAAACGGTTCCCGGTACAGACAAGCGATCCACTACATCTACCAGACTCCACTCTGCTCCCAAGCACGAGTGCAGATGCATCCCACACTAAAAAGAAGTCCCGACCGCTCGGCCCACTACCCGGGCGAGGATAACACTAAGTCCAGGAATGAAACAAAATGTGTGGATGTCTAAACATAAATAACCCTAGCCCAAGTGAGGGTTTTCTACTGGTCTAGTTACACATGCAACATATGACGGGGGTGCTAGGTCAGGTTCCAAGATACTATAATTTAACAGATAGAAGGAAGTAAAAGATCACAAGATCAACAGATAATACTAGGAACAACAATTCCTACACTCTAGCATGCTACCCAAGTCCAATCACTATCATGCATGATTCTATATCAATAGAATTAGAGCACAGTCCATAGATCCTGAAAGCAAAGCCACCCACCTGAAGACGCTAACTGTCCGGAGTCGTACAGCTGAGAAAACTAGGAAAATAACAACTCTAAGTCCAACAGGTCCAGCACAGTCCACAACCCCTCCTGGGTACAACATAAGGCTACAGTTATACTTTAATCCCAAAATCTGCCAAGAAATACAACACTAAAATTTCAGCCGTAAAGATGCGATTATTCCACCTGCTTAAAGTGCCCGAAAATTTCCAAATAAAATATCCCTGCGATCTTCGTGTCGATAGCTTCGAAACAAGTACCTGCACGCCCAAAACGGAGCCCCGTAGGCCAAGTTACAAATTCCACAGTATCGGTGCGCAAAATCCCAAAACCATCCAACTGTAAACTCTTGTACAGATAAAAGGAAAAGTGTATAGCTTCGGGAAGGTCTCCAAAAATTCCAAGAAAAATACCACGATGATCCTCGCGTCGAGTAGATGAAAAAAGTCTATAAGCACGTCCTGATCCGACACTCGTGAGCGGAGATCTCCTCGGATGAAGCTGCTGTCCTCACAAATCCTCACAGCAAACCAGGTCCTCAGTGAGCATGGAAGAACTCCTCGAAAAGTGCGAAACTAGGAAATGTGGAAGAAACCAAAATCGTAGCCTTACCTGTTGCGAAACCAACGGCGAAGAAATCGCACGAAAATATGGTCGGAGTAGGCCGAGGGAGCTCGTGCACCGAAGAGCGACAGAAGAAGCACCGAAGAAAGAACGTCGCGACGCGCCAAGAAAATGGAAATCTCGATAAGCGTGCCTCGAAAAATCCCCAAACTCTGCAGATGGAAGCTACACTACGTGAGGATCAACTTTGGTGAAGAACTCCTGTCGGTTTGAAGCTCGGAAATGCCAAAACGACGAAGATGAAGGGAGCTCTGGCTATTTATAGGCTGCCACAAAACAAACGGGAAAATACCAGCCATGTCCCAAGATTCGGGCGCACCCGAACTTTCGGGCGCCCGAATCCGGGCGCAGAGGAGGTTTACTGTAGCCGCCCGGAAAAACCCCGTGCAGCCACGTCACCCGCATAGTAAACAGCTGTGCGGGGCGCGCCGGGAGCGGCCACGTGGCCCTCCCGGGGCCCGACGCGTGTCCCGCACAGCAAACAGCTGTGCGGGGCGCGCGAGCTGTCACCGCGTGGCACCTACCCGGTCAAACGGGTAGGTGGCGCCCGCCAGTGGCAGGGCGACACGCGTCCCTGCCACTGTCGCGGTCACACGTGCGGGCATGGCGCCGCTCTGGCCGCCTGCCACGCACGCGCCCCGAGGCGCCCGTCCGCGACCCAGTGCGCCGCGCCTCGTGAGCCCGCGAATGGCGTGACGACACGTGTCCCGTGCACCCGGTCCACGCACCCTAATTCGGGTTCCGTGGACCGCGCCGCGTGCACCGACCAACCGGGGGATGCCACGTGTCCCCCGCCCCGGTCCATGCACCGCCGCGCAATTTCTGTAGACCGCGCCTCACAAGCCCGCCAATCAGGCGGCGCCACGTGTCATGCACCGGGCCCGTGCACCTAGCCGCGGCGCTCTGTGGACCGAGCGCTGCGGACCGGCCAATCATGGGCCGCCACGTGGCAGCCGGCGGTCCACGGCCCCTCCCATGCACCGAAATTCAGCGAAAACTTCCGAGAGTCCGTTTTTGGGCATCCGGACTCAGAATCAAACAAGTAAATAGCCGTTTTCAAGCGTTTTTCCGCGCTGAATCCAAATCCAACCTCTGTTTGGCCCAAAACCATTTTGAAAATTCGGCAAATGCAGCCGAAGGCCAATCCAGCTGTGGATATCACACAGGGTCCATCTGTGGCATCCCTTTGATGCACCATGGGCCAGATACACCAACACTAGGTGTTCTACACCAGGGTTCATGAGAGAAGCTACACGGGGGTCAGGGTCACCACAATTACGTTGGCGGCCGACAACGTAATGTTGGAGATGAAAATGAGTACCCTCCTATACTTTCGCATGATTGAGTCCACGAGCCTTTTTGTCGGTATGTAGACTGCGCGTTGCTCAAATGGCTACGTTTGGGCTAGTTGTTTCGTTGTGGTGTGCACGTTGGCGATAACACCACATAGGGAAACGCACCTGTAGGGTGTCCGTGACTGCTGCTGGTGAGTATAGATTTGGTGAGTATACTGTGTGTGTTAGTAGGGTGTCCGTGACTACTGCGGCACATCCTCAACAGGACGGGTCTACCGTAGGGTGTCCGTGACTGCCAAAACTGGCCCAGCCAGAGGGACTGTGTCGACAAGTCGCGATAGCAAGTAACAAGCCCAACTCCGGAGTGCTACTCGAGTGGCGCGACCCCACCGAGGAAAGTATCTGCGTATCTTTGTCGAGCTCAAATATGGCTCATGCAGGCTATAGTCCAAACCACGATCAACAAGATCGACCAACAACACCAACTCTCAACCACAGGCTGGAAAACCACACAGCTGGGGGGGCCACCGTCCACCAGACGGCTCCCACAACAGAACACTAAACTCACAGGAAAGACCGACACCATAAGGGTTCAGAAACCCGATAGGCCGGTGCTTAGAACCCTATCAAACAAGAACAGACTCTAGGCTCCGCCTATCGAAGTTCCCGACCCCCTTATAGTGCGGGAACACAACAAACTCAGTACAACACGCAGAAGACACCAACAGGGCCCGAAAGTCCTGGGAGACCTACACCTACAACCCTATCAAACAAGAACAGGTTCCAGGCTCGCCCCCCATGGCTTTCGTCCCGACAAAGGAACGGCCCCTAGAACCCGGATCACTCGAATCCTTTCGAGTGGGGAGATTTACAGGAAAAAGGTGACATTTGTTATTGAAAATCATTTTGATCTAGAAGAAATCCATATTTAATGATTTTAGTTCTTTTTAGAAAAACAGTTAGAAAAATAAGTGTTTTACCCAAACCCCGAAGGGCTGATGCCTTTGTCCAATCAAACAAGAACAGACTCTAGCGGCCCTTCGATGCTCGGAAGAAAACATTGGTAGACTAAAATCATGTGTATGTCGAAAAGGGTTCTAGGTTCTAGGTCCGGCTAACACTAGTGAACTGCTGCCACTAACACAGTGGCGACAACCCAAACAGGGGAAAACAAGACCTCTCGGGACCACCGTTTACCCCAAACGGTTCCCGGTACAGACAAGCGATCCACTACATCTACCAGACTCCACTCTGCTCCCAAGCACGAGTGCAGATGCATCCCACACTAAAAAGAAGTCCCGACCGCTTGGCCCACTACCCGGGCGAGGATAACACTAAGTCCAGGAATGAAACAAAATGTGTGGATGTCTAAACATAAATAACCCTAGCCCAAGTGAGGGTTTTCTACTGGTCTAGTTACACATGCAACATATGACGGGGGTGCTAGGTCAGGTTCCAAGATACTATAATTTAACAGATAGAAGGAAGTATAGGTCAGGTTCCAAGATGCTAGGTCACGTGCCTCGTTTTGTGTGCCGTTCGTGGGACACTTGCACCGTTTTGCCTGCGGATTCGGCAAATGCGCGCAATTTTGGACGCGAACTCATAAAAGGTGCACCGTTTTGCGTGAAACGTTGAAAAAGAAACGTGCACCGTTTTGCGTGCCAATACAAGGTATGTGCTCCGTTTTGCGTGCAGGTTGGACTAACGGGCACCGTTTTGCGTGCAGGATGAGAAAAATGTGCATCGTTTTGCGTGCAACCCTACAGTCAGACGTGCACCGTTTTGCGTGCAGATTTGAGGTACGTGCACCGTTTCGCGTGCAAATCGTGTTGCCGCGCATCGTTTTGCGTGCCGGCTGAAGTGGCGCGCACCATTTTACGTATGGGTTTTTAATGACATGCACCATTTTGCGTGCAGGATTGGAGGACGTGCACCATTTTGCGTGCGGACTCGGGAGATGTGCATCGTTTTGCGTGCAAGCTCGAGGAGACAAGTGAAATCGCGCGGAGACCAATTGCAAGTGTCTACAAGCAATTGGGGACACCACAAGGTGGGGAATTCTGCCGAAATTGGGTGACCTCTCCCCTTGCTCCTTTGCTTTTCGATTCGAAGCATGATAGTAGCCTGTTAGAGGCGTTAGGTAATTATGATTATGATTGCCTGTGTAGATGAATTCAGATGGAAAAGTGCAACTGTTGGTTGCCAGAGTTAGAGGAATAGATGTGCATGTGTAAATGAACACAGAGGAAAAGTGCAACTGTTGGTTGCCAAAGATATATGATGAATATGCATGCGTAGAGATAATTATTATTTTATGAATGAGATGAAAATAATTGCATGCATGAAAAAGATTAGCTATTCATGATTGTGAGCATGCTAGGGTATAACCCTAGGAATCACGTGACATAAGGGGACAACAGTTGTTGGTAGTAAGACTAGGAGAAAACCTAGTATAGGGGTTTGACGAGTGACATCAACTTAGGAGTTATCCTAGGGAGGACGAGTGGCATGGTCTTAGGTGATAACCTAAGGACACTGGATAGAGTGATCAACATAGAGTCAAAGAACTCCAGGATGTATATGACATGGAGCTTAGGTAAAGAGAACCTAAGGTGAACTAGTGGTGAGCATAGAGTCAAGGAACTCTAGGACAAGTATGACATGGAACTTAGGTAAGGAGAACCTAAGGTGAACTAGTGGTCAGCATAGAGTCAAGGAACTCTAGGGCAAGTATGACATGGAACTTAGGTAAAGAGAACCTAAGGTGAACTAGTGGTCAGCATAGAGTCAAGGAACTCTAGGGCAAGTATGACATGGAACTTAGGTAAAGGGAACCTAAGTTGAGCTAGAAGAGTTTAAACTCACAAACAGAAAAATAGAGTCAAGTTGACTCTAGGATTCAGTAAGGAATCAAGAGAATGGAAAAATGGATCAAGTGTGGCGACATGAAAGGGAAAACAGGAAATTAGAGTCAGTGTAACTCTAAGATAATAGTGGAACGGGAAATTAGAGTCAGTGTAACTCTAAGGTAGCGTTTGGTTCGGGGAATAGGAAAATTTTGTTATACCGGGGATAGGTATAGATTCTGGTATTAGCAGGAATTGGTGTAAATTTGCGTTTGGTTGGTTTTATGAGTTATACGGGGATTAAAGGAAATTGTGTTTGGTAAATTATATAGGAATAAGGAGAATAAGATGAATAGGAAAAAATTGTGTTAGGTTGAGTATAGAGGAATAAGAAGAATTAATAAGTGATAAATTTGTATATAGACTATTTTGCCCTTTATGATATAATTTATAAATAAAATAATTTATTATATTAATCAACCTAATAATAAATTTAAAATATTATTTAAATTTGTAAAAAATATTTAAAAATAAATAATAAATAATTAAAAGTACTTAAAAATAATAGAAAATTATATATTAAAAGCTCGGCGGCCACTGCCACCCGCTCTACAGTCGCCCCAACGACGAAGAGGAAGAGGAAGGGAGCTCGGGCTATTTATAGGCTGCCACAAAACAAACGGGAAAATACCAGCCATGTCCCAAGATTCGGGCGCACCCGAACTTTCGGGCGCCCGAATCCGGGCGCAGAGGAGGTTTACTGTAGCCGCCCGGAAAAACCCCGTGCAGCCACGTCACCCGCACAGCAAACAGCTGTGCGGGGCGCGCCGGGAGCGGCCACGTGGCCCTCCCGGGGCCCGACGCGTGTCCCGCACAGCAAACAGCTGTGCGGGGCGCGCGAGCTGTCACCGCGTGGCACCTACCCGGTCAAACGGGTAGGTGGCGCCCGCCAGTGGCAGGGCGACACGCGTCCCTGCCACTGTCGCGGTCACACATGCGGGCATGGCGCCGCTCTGGCCGCCTGCCACGCACGCGCCCCGAGGCGCCCGCCCGCGACCTAGTGCGCCGCGCCTCGTGAGCCCGCGAATGGCGTGACGACACGTGTCCCGTGCACCCGGTCCACGCACCCTAATTCGGGTTTCGTGGACCGCGCCGCGTGCACCGACCAACCGGGGGATGCCACGTGTCCCCCGCCCCGGTCCATGCACCGCCGCGCAATTTCTGTAGACCGCGCCTCACAAGCCCGCCAATCAGGCGGCGCCACGTGTCATGCACCGGGCCCGTGCACCTAGCCGCGGCGCTCTGTGGACCGAGCGCTGCGAACCGGCCAATCATGGGCCGCCACGTGGCAGCCGGCGGTCCACGGCCACTCCCATGCACCGAAATTCAGCGAAAACTTCCGAGAGTCCGTTTTTGGGCATCCGGACTCAGAATCAAACAAGTAAATAGCCGTTTTCAAGCGTTTTTCCGCGCTGAATCCAAATCCAACCTCTGTTTGGCCCAAAACCATTTTGAAAATTCGGCAAATGCAGCCGAAGGCCAATCCAGCTGTGGATATCACACAGGGTCCATCTGTGGCATCCCTTTGATGCACCATGGGCCAGATACACCAACACTAGGTGTTCTACACCAGGGTTCATGAGAGAAGCTACACGGGGGTCAGGGTCACCACAATTACGTTGGCGGCCGACAACGTAATGTTGGAGATGAAAATGAGTACCCTCCTATACTTTCGCATGATTGAGTCCACGAGCCTTTTTGTCGGTATGTAGACTGCGCGTTGCTCAAATGGCTACGTTTGGGCTAGTTGTTTCGTTGTGGTGTGCACGTTGGCGATAACACCACATAGGGAAACGCACCTGTAGGGTGTCCGTGACTGCTGCTGGTGAGTATAGATTTGGTGAGTATACTGTGTGTTAGTAGGGTGTCCGTGACTACTGCGGCACATCCTCAACAGGACGGGTCTACCGTAGGGTGTCCGTGACTGCCAAAACTGGCCCAGCCAGAGGGACTGCGTCGACAAGTCGCGATAGCAAGTAACAGGCCCAACTCAGGAGTGCTACTCGAGGGGCGCGACCCCTCCGAGGAAAGTATCTGCGTATCTCTGTCGAGCTCAAATATGGCTCATGCAGGCTATAGTCCAAACCACGATCAACAAGATCGACCAACAACACCAACTCTCAACCACAGGCTGGAAAACCACACAGCTGGGGGGGCCACCGTCCACCAGACGGCTCCCACAACAGAACACTAAACTCACAGGAAAGACCGACACCATAAGGGTTCAGAAACCCGATAGGCCGGTGCTTAGAACCCTATCAAACAAGAACAGACTCAAGCCTCCGCCTATCGAAGTTCCCGACCCCCTTATAGTGCGGGAACACAACAAACTCAGTACAACACGCAGAAGACACCAACAGGGCCCGAAAGTCCTGGGAGACCTACACCTACAACCCTATCAAACAAGAACAGGTTCCAGGCTCGCCCCCCATGGCTTTCGTCCCGACAAAGGAATGGCCCCTAGAACCCGGATCACTCGAATCCTTTCGAGTGGGGAGATTTACAGGAAAAATGTGACATTTATTATTAAAAATCATTTTGATCTAGAAGAAATCCATATTTAATGATTTTAGTTCTTTTTAGAAAAACAGTTAGAAAAATAAGTGTTTTACCCAAACCCCGAAGGGCTGATGCCTTTGTCCAATCAAACAAGAACAGACTCCAGCGGCCCTTCGATGCTTGGAAGAAAACATTGGTAGACTAAAATCATGTGTATGTCGAAAAGGGTTCTAGGTTCTACGTCCGGCTAACACTAGTGAACTGCTGCCACTAACACAGTGGCGACAACCCAAACAGGGGAAAACAAGACCTCTCGGGACCACCGTTTACCCCAAACGGTTCCCGGTACAGACAAGCGATCCACTACATCTACCAGACTCCACTCTGCTCCCAAGCACGAGTGCAGATGCATCCCACACTAAAAAGAAGTCCCGACCGCTCGGCCCACTACCCGGGCGAGGATAACACTAAGTCCAGGAATGAAACAAAATGTGTGGATGTCTAAACATAAATAACCCTAGCCCAAGTGAGGGTTTTCTACTGGTCTAGTTACACATGCAACATATGACGAGGGTGCTAGGTCAGGTTCCAAGATACTATAATTTAACAAGATACTATAATTTCTGTAGACCGCGCCTCACAAGCCCGCCAATCAGGCGGCGCCTCGTGTCATGCACCGGGCCCGTGCACCTAGCCGCGGCGCTCTGTGGACCGAGCGCTGCGGACCGGCCAATCATGGGCCGCCACGTGGCAGCCGGCGGTCCACGGCCCCTCCCATGAACCGAAATAGCCGTTTTCAAGCGTTTTTCCACGTTGAATCCAAATCCAACCTCTGTTTGGCCCAAAACCTTTTCAAAAATTCGGCAAATGCAGCCGAAGGCCAATCCAGCTGTGGATATCACACAGGGTCCATCTGTGGCATCCCTTTGATGCACCATGGGCCAGATACACCAACACTAGGTGTTCTACACTAGGGTTCATGGGAGAAGCTACACGGGGGTCAGGGTCACCACAATTACGTTGGCGGCCGACAACGTAATGTTGGAGATGAAAAGGAGTACCCTCCTATACTTTCGCATGATTGAGTCCACGAGCCTTTTTGTCGGTATGTAGACTGCGCGTTGCTCAAATGGCTACGTTTGGGCTAATTGTTTCGTTGTGGTGTGCACGTTGGCGATAACACCACATAGGGAAACGCACCTATTTCGACTCGAGTCACGAGAGGGCTCGGGGTCAAACGACGTACACGAGTTACGGTAGCAGGTGGCCGCACTTATTGGTGTGGTCCAGCAGCAGATCAAGCTTCTTGCCGCTAGACGGGGACTTCCCGCCGACAGGCAGACAGATTCCGACGCCTAAAGGTGGCGTCAAGGTGACAGTCGGAGCAGATCAATAGGCTCCAGTGGCTGATATCGCAGCTAGCTGAGGCTGTACAGATGGCGCGTGAGCATACGGCGTCGCCGCCTGTTGGGGCGACTGTAGAGCGGGTGGCAGTGGCCGCCGAGCTTTTGTCGGCGCACCCCGCACCTTCAGCAAAGAGTGTTATAAGTTTGTGTCAGCTAATTTGCTGGCAAAGTATGGTTGGAAAGGTCCAGTGAGAGACCGACTCACGGAATGCTGGCAATCGCTATGTGCGAGAACCAGGTAAATATGTCCTAAGGGTTAGGGCAAGAAAGATTTACAAGCCTAGAGTAGGCTTCAAGATGCGTGGATCTCTCGATAGAGCGGGAGTTTACTGGCGCCGTTCTGATGAATGGGTGTAATGGCAAGGATTGCCATCGCAGGATTTGAGTATTAATCACCAGGATGGTGAACTGTTGTTGTGGTGCCTCGACCCAGTTGGGAGAGTGCACAAGAGCCGTAGGGGTACGTAAGCGAATCGCTTAACGCTGGATTTTCTGCGAGTTAGCATGGGGGCGTAGGACGCCCAATTGTTTGGGTGCTCATGGAGCACAAGTATTGTTTAGCCAGAGAGAGCTGATTAGGTGGCACATTAGCCTTTGCCCAGTGTGGCCAGAGTTGATAGAGAGTTTTGGGTCGTGGATTGACGACTGGTTAGTTGGTTTTGCTCAGTGAGCATAGTGGTCGCGTGGCGACGATTAGCGGGTTCGCTTGGGGACGATCCGTGCCTGGACCATGTTTGTGGACTGTGGGCCTGTAGCCCAGTGGGCAGGCGCAGTCAGCTGTGAGAGACAGCGGCCTGAGACCTGATGGCGGGGCATGATAGAGATTTGGTCGGGACGGTAGTCCGAGCGATGACCCGGGAACGTGGAATGCCACGCATGAGCATTGAGGCTATTAGTACACTGAGATTAGTACACTGAGAGTGTGATATAACCAGGCCGTAGAGCTAGTGGTGATTGAGGTACTGTAGCTCCTAGTGGGAGTGTTGGTGTAGTAATCCTAAGTGAGGATCTACCCGTATGACGATTGGGTCTGTGTGCTAGTGAGAGCCATTATACAGTGTTGGATTAGTTTTGGGCTATAGGCCCCTATTGGACCGTGGTCTGTGAACCTATTAGTAGTCCGAGATGTCGGGTTAGCTGATAACCCGTGGACTTAGAGCGCTAGCAGCGTGTGAGATAGTTGAGGACTTGTGGATTGGCCTTTGCACTCCACATTAGGCAGCGGAGTGACCGGAAAATGCGATAAATGTAATTAGTTGCAGATGCAACCTCCTTGTGAAAGGTAAAATGATTGCGGAATTAAAGTGAAGATTTCGCAAGAAAAACCTTGGTCATTTGTGGCAATAGAGAGAGCAAGTGCTCAAATGTGTCTCTCACCTACTTGGTGAAAGTGGCCAGACACCAGGTCTGAGTTTGTCCCTGAGTTGAGATAGGGATCCAGGAATGGGCTGCTCGTGTAATTGTTGGGCGAGCAGGCAGTGTGATGCCGGTCACGAGGTTCAGTGAGCCCAGTAGTGAGGGCAAGTTTTCCCCCCATCTTGATCAAGTAGGAGTCGAGATGTGACTCAAGTTTCGAGGACGAAACTTATTTTAAGGGGGGTAGAATGTAGTGAACCGGAATTTTGGCATATAAATAAATGTAAATAAAATGGTATGAAATGCTATTTTATTGAATTTATAGAAATAAAGGATGACCTGGAAACGAATTGGGCCCAAATCGGGATTAGAATGTGAGATCTTGAATCTTACATGAGAAAGTGGGCCCAGATTGTAAGTGGAAAATTCACAGTTTCGGAAAATTCCGAGAAAATTACGGGAGCTCCGTAACTCCTTTTTTCTCCTTTTTCTCCCTGCTGGCTTCACCCGAGCGTACCAGGAGGGGAAATCGGGCGATTTCGCCCGGGGTTTTCGAGGGCGTACGAGCGCGCCGTGGACTTCGTGGAGCGCGCAAGGTGTTCCAAAGAGATGAATGGACGCGTGGGACGTCACGGCATTTGTCGAGGTAGGCCCGTTTGTCGTTTTTGCGGTACTTTGGCACAGTTTTAAGGTTTCCTTTTGGGATTTTGGATTTGACCCCTTTGCCCACGTGCATGTTAGGGACCCAACTTTTCTGTGCTGTTTTACTGCGCGAGTTTCGCGGGCGTTTTGGACGCGCCTCGTTTTGCGTGCCGTTCGTGGGAGACTTGCACCGTTTTGCGTGCGGATTCGGCAAATGCGCGTAATTTTGGACGCGAACTCATAAAGGTGCACCATTTTGCGTGCAACGTTGAAAAAGAAACATGCACCGTTTTGCGTGCCAATAAAAGGTATGTGCTCCGTTTTGCGTGCAGGTTGGACTAACGGGCACTGTTTTGCGTGCAGACTCTGATGTTTGCATTATTTTGCGTGCAGGACGAGAAAAATGTGCATCGTTTTGCATGCAGATTTGAGGTGCGTGCACCGTTTCGCGTGCAAATCGTGTTGCCGCGCATCGTTTTGCGTGCCGGCTGAAGTGGCGCGCACCATTTTACGTATGGGTTTTTAATGACATGCACCATTTTGCGTGCAGGATTGGAGGACGTGCACCGTTTTGCGTGCGGACTCGAGAGATGTGCACCGTTTTGCGTGCAAACTCGAGGAGACAAGTGAAATCGCGCGGAGACCAATTACAAGTGTCTACAAGCAATTGGGGACACCACAAGGTGGGGAATTCTGCCGAAATTGGGTGACCTCTCCCCTTGCTCCTTTGCTTTTCGATTCGAAGCATGATAGTAGCCTGTTAGAGGCGTTAGGTAATTATGATTATGATTGCCTGTGTAGATGAATTCAGATGGAAAAGTGCAACTGTTGGTTGCCAGAGTTAGAGGAATAGATGTGCATGTGTAAATGAACACAGAGAAAAAGTGCAACTGTTGGTTGCCAAAGTTATATGATGAATATGCATGCGTAGAGATAATTATTATTTTATGAATGAGATGAAAATAATTGCATGCATGAAAAAGATTAGCTATTCATGATTGTGAGCATGCTAGGGTATAACCCTAGGAATCACGTGACATAAGGGGACAACAGTTGTTGGTAGTAAGACTAGGAGAAAACCTAGTATAGGGGTTTGACGAGTGACATCAACTTAGGAGTTATCCTAGGGAGGACGACTGGCATGGTCTTAGGTGATAATCTAAGGACACTAGATAGAGTGATCAACATAGAGTCAAAGAACTCCAGGATGTATATGACATGGAGCTTAGGTAAAGAGAACCTAAGGTGAACTAGTGGTCAGCATAGAGTCAAAGAACTCTAGGACAAGTATGACATGGAACTTAGGTAAGGAGAACCTAAGGTGAACTAGTGGTCAGCATAGAGTCAAGGAACTCTAGGGCAAGTATGACATGGAACTTAGGTAAAGAGAACCTAAGGTGAACTAGTGGTCAGCATAGAGTCAAGGAACTCTAGGGCAAGTATGACATGGAACTTAGGTAAAGAGAACCTAAGGTGAACTAGTGGTCAGCATAGAGTCAAGGAACTCTAGGACAAGTATGACATGGAACTTAGGTAAAGGGAACCTAAGTTGAGCTAGAAGAGTTTAAACTCACAGACAGAAAAATAGAGTCAAGTTGACTCTAGGATTCAGTAAGGAATCAAGAGAATGGAAAAATGGATCAAGTGTGGAGACATGAAAGGGAAAACAGGAAATTAGAGTTAGTGTAACTCTAAGATAATAGTGGAACGGGAAATTAGAGTCAGTGTAACTCTAAGATAATAGTGGAACGGGAAATTAGAGTCAGTGTAACTCTAAGATAATAGTGGAACGGAAAATTAGAGTCAGTGTAACTCTAAGTTAAAGTGGAACAGAAAAATAGAGTTAAGTGAACTCTAGGATTCAGTGAGGAATCAGGAAAGCGGGATAAGATCCCAAGGTTAAAGAACTAAACAAATACAACCCTAGAAAGTCATAGGGTGTCTGGGCAAATGGACAATAACTTTAACTTCAATTTGAGTTAAACAAATAAAAGAGAAATGTTTAAGAGTCCAAGTGACTCCTAGTTATCGTGATGGCGAGACCTAGGATAAGAAATAAGATGTCGTAAAAAGACAAAGTTTACAAGAAAGCTGAAAGTGGCTAAAAAGCATAAAGAAAATGTAAATGGCGCCTTCGAATTTGAGACTCGTCAGTGGAGCAGGACTCCCTGGGCAGTGACCCGTCGGACGAGGTACCTTCAAAAGGCTAAAAGTGAAAGTAAAGAGCTAGATGCTCAAAGGAAAGAGAAAGAGATTTGCCAGTGGCAAAAAGGGAGCTATAAGCTCGAATAAGAAAGAAAAGCAAGTGTTCTAAGGCAAAGAGGCTAAGAAGTAAAGTAAAAGAGAAAGAAGAAGAAAAGAAAAGAAAGAAAATATAAAGATAAAACGGGCGTACCGGCGAGGAGGGAACGTGACCCTTGTTGGAGGAGCGGCAGGATCCCTCTCCCGGGCAGTGACCCATCTGGCACGTTTCTCCCGTAGGACGGGATAACACTTGCGAGTGTTATCGGCAACCTTAGAAATCTTATCTTATGGTAGCAGGACTACCGGGCTGGGGCCCGTTGGATAAGAATTTCTGAGGGTTAACTTGAACTAAAGCACCAGAATTTAAAGAAATAAAGAGAAATTAGAGTAGCCAAGGTGGCCGGGTTAGTTTGACCCTGTATACAGCGGCATAGTGGCCGAGTTGGTGCTTAGCAGCCTAGTGTGGCTGGACAGAGTAGTGCTGGATCGATGAGTATACACAGATAGGGTAGTAACATGTATATTGCATAGCCGCATTTTGATATTGAGGATTTTAGTTTCCTAGCACTATTATTATTATTGCTTCCATTGGACCAAGTGGTGTAGGACACTTTATCTCGGTGGTTGAACCCACTGGGAACTATGTCGTAGTTCTCACACCCCTTGGGTGACTCCCCCCACAGGTTCAGGTATGGATGCAGCGATCGCGACGGTTCAGAGGCAGACGGCGAGGTATACGACAGGGGCAAGGGCCCAGCAGCATAGAGACCTAGAGGGTATAGCAGAGGTATCCCAGTTTTATATGTTATGAGTGAACCTTGTATGGTGAGGAAATTTGTGTAAAAGAATTGTAATGATTTTATTTGCAAGTTCAGAAATGTAAAGTGTAATAAATTTAATGCATGGTTCACTCTTGTATACTTTCATTTCTGCTTTAACTGTTGTTATTGAATGAAAGTTTTAATTTGTAGTGATTTTTAGTACTCTGATATTGAGCTTCTGCATACACTTGTTGTGTTATTATGGATGTTACCGTTCCTTTCGGGTAAGAAAAGGTCTTACCCGATTGGCGGGTCTGTTGGCGTGCCCGAACCGTACAAATTGGCGGACTCGGGGCGTGACACATTAGACTTGATCTAAAATATTTGAAATATCTAGAAAATAAATTTCACAATTTTTTGATATTATTTATCTAGTGATCAAAATGGCTCAAAATCAATAGCTGAAAGTAAAAATCTCAAAAAATGTGATGATGTGGCACTAAAATTTTAAATCAAAAATATTAATTGTATTTTATATAGTATAAATTTTTTTTTATCAAAATTTCACGTAATTTGAATATTTTTACACCGTTAAATTTGCAAACGGCTCCCCACGATCATTTAGATAGTGATAAGGTTCAAAATCAACAGGTAAAAATAAAAATTTCACAAAATATGATGACATGACACTAAAATTTTAGATAAAAAATATTAAGCTAAATTACATAAAATCTTCGTATAAATACTCGCTTTTTCACTCCCACCCCCCCCCCCCCCCGAGTTTTAAAACTAGGGCTTTGCATGGGACAACTTCGAATCCACTAAGTCATTTTCCAAATTAAGATGAGCATCAAGCTCCTGGGACTGAGGGAAGTTGAGGGCTCACCACCAGAGGGTTGCGGGATGGCCGGAGTTGGAGAAGCAGGAAGAAGCTAGGTCTCTTCCCCGGCTTCACGCGGCCACCGCACACCCTCAGGTGCACTCCCAGGAAGCAGAGGAGATCTCCAGCAAGCACAGAGAGAAGTTTGAGAGTCCTAGGTGTTGTCTTCTTCTCTCTCACTCAAGTGCAGCCATCCATGCATGGGCTTGTCTCCTCGGCAACTCAGGGCTCAGGGGTCGGTTCTGATGCATGCAGAGGTTTGAAAGAAGGCACAAAAACGCCAGTTTGGCCCCTCGTTCCCCTCACAAAAGCCCAAAGGTCACTTTTGCAATAAATGTGCATTTTGTAACAAAATGCTCCTAGGTCCTTGCACAACTAGCTTCCAGCCCCAGGGTCCCTACTATAGGTGACAATTGCATCCATGTCCCTTTCCAAAAAGTCCCAAACAATTTGGTGCATAAAATATAGGCCAAATTATGAAAATACCCCTATTTTCTCTATTTTTATGCATTTCGAGGCACTAGAGTCGTCAAAATGGAAAACGAACTTCGCCACAACATCCGGCTCGACGAAACCTAGCAAGTAGCGTATTTGGTTTCTTGAGTTGGCTCCCCAATAAATTCTCGATCCATTTAATATAGTAAATTTATACAGTGTGGCACACTACTCGATGCTTTAGAGTCGTCAAACGCTAATTTCGCCAGCATCACTGCGCTCAGAATGATGAAGCAATTAAAATCGACTATCTGGACCGATAGATACGGGTACCAGATAGTGAATCGGCCGATGTTCGCCAGCAGGGAATTCGAATCAGGGGTTACTATTAACAACTTAAGTTGTGGGCCCCACTTCGTTATTCGTTGTTTTCGAGACGATCCGACCGTCGGATCGAAAATCGGTCTATACTATTTTCAATCGGTTTGACGAGACGGTCACACTGGTGATTTTAGATTTTCGAGATCAGACTCGGATCTGAAAGGCATAAAATAGTGCTCTGAAAACTGTGCAGTTTGCATACCAGTTTACGACCACTTAGATTTATTTTTGCATTTCCTCCTTCACATTCACATTTGAATTCCTCACATTCAAATTTGAATTTCTCAGGTACTACATTATCCCCTCTTTATTAGAAGTTTCGTCCCCGAAACTTAACTACAGTAGGACATCGAACAGTCCACTAACACGGGGTGCCTGACTAACATGTATATAGCGACAATCAGTCACGGGACATCTACACTGTCCAACTCAACCGCAGTGACAATTAGTCACAAGGCACGTGTACGGTCCGAGATCTACCCACAATCCAACGCCAACTATGACATCACCTCTATATAGATATTGAGAACCAATAACAAATGCCACTAACACATCATGGTCACAAGTGCCACTTTGGCAACTCACCGGAAATCTAGATCAATACTTTAGTGCTTATTAACACTTCGAATTCCACATCAATTGCTAACACAGTTCCAGCGACACTAGTCGCAACTTAAAACATCAATAGATGTGATCACAACCCCTCTAGCAGATCGCAGGCAATGAGTGAATTAATCACAAGTCGAGTCCATTACGGACTACCATCGAATCCTCACCAAGGCATAACCACAATGGCTACGATTGCTGTAAACATATAGGAGAATCTGTGACGATCCACGAAATCCAATGCAAGAGGTGGGACCTGAATACAATACCAACCCAATCAGGGTTACCAGCTGGTCCATAGGCCACTGAGACTGATCAATACTACAACCATGCCAGCGCCAACGCGCTGACTGTCACCACCACCTCTGCCGGAATACTCGTGAATCCCAGGCTATGCCACACTGATCAGGGATAGGACGCGACTCGACCGACCATACCATACTCGAGCTCCTAACCCCGCACTCTCGCGTAAGTCACAAGTCATCCTATGGCTCAATCCTAACCATTTCCTAGGTATCTTATACATATTGCTCTGATACCATAAAATCTGTCACGCCCCGAGTTTTGAAAAATAGGCTAATTTTTTTTTTTTTATATCAGAGTTTTAAAAACAGTTCAGGGCATGAGCAGATCGCCACCTAAATAGAAAATTCCCAATCTCCTTGGACTGAGCATTTTTTATACATGCACGGCTAAGCACTTACAGCCAATATCAGAGTTGTCGAAACTACGCATTCAAACACAATTAACTAACATTTTAAAATGTTATTACAATTAACATTTACATAAATACATGATTTGCGAAAGATAAAGTAAACGGTGACAAAAAAGGTCGGTGCTATCACGACAGCCTCACCAACACGTCCCGACATCCCAGCACCCGACCGACCTGAAAAATGGTCACCCAGGAGGTGTGAGATACAACATAAATATATCCCAGTGGGCACGACAGGCCGAGAAATAGCTAATTGTACCTACTAGTATACAATAATCAGCGGATAGTAAAGATCAGTAGGTAAGGCAGAAATAACAGGCTGATAACTAAATAATCATGAATACAGTGCTGAGCATAACAGGCAACTGAATGATCATAATAAGAGCATGCTGATATAGATACTGAATCAAGCAACTAAGCAATCACAAGAGTATAATTACTAAGCATGCTGAGCAGGTAAACAATGCATCAATAATGAAATAACCAAATACCCAATCGATGCCACTGTTGGTCACGAGGACCTCAGGCTAAAGCCACTTACGGGCACCTATCAGGCTGACATAACCTCGTACCAACAAGTGCTATCGGGGGGCTCACGGGTCTTTCTCTAGACCACTTTATCGGTAAAGAACACTGTGACGGTGGCCAAACCATCAGTGTACGTGAAGTACAGCGGTGGCAATCATAATGCTAATGCTCAAGCTCACGGTCTAAAGACTGGGTAGTCGGCAACAAGTCGGAAATCCCAACAGGGATGCAGTAACTGAATGCCAATCTGATCTCATCTCATGCAATACTGAATGTAAGGAACAATGGTTGTCTACACAAGAGTCATATCCAAGATATATTGAGAAACATAGTAAATATCTGATAGCTAGCTAATGACCAATCAAGCATGACAAAAGTCCAAGATATAAGCTAAATGACCAATCCAACATAAAGAGTGTCCAAGTATAAGCTAGATGACCAATCAGGCAGGATAAGTGTCTAGATATAATCAAGCATGATATAAATATCTAAATATAAGCTGATAAATACCAATCAACGGAAAGAATGCTCAAATATAGAATCTGGGCTACCACAAGAACAGGGGCCCGACCAAATAAGGTATCCCAGAGGGCCGAAGAGATAAAGCCTGGACTGAAGATAAACCCACCTGTGTGTAGGCGGACCAATGACTCCAACAGAAGGTTCGTGGGCTGGAGTCAGACTGCAAAGACCTGAACATGAACACTGATCAGGAATGACTCACACATACCCAAATCCATAGACTCACTACGCACATAAAGCTTAAACTTGGATCTTTTCCAGATTCCCGTAATCCGCCAATCGGTCAACTTTGACCCGATCGACGCCTACGGATTTCCGAATTTAGCGAAACTTGACGTGCGGCCCCAAAACGCTTTGCTGAAGACGTTCGGGCAATATCACTCTGCTGGGTGCATCCCTAAACTCAAATTTTGCCAAAATTACTAAAATACCCCCGAAAACTCCTTTTGGATTTTTGAGAGTTGCTGGCGAAAACCCACGGCTGCTGGATCATCCAGAACTCTATTGGAAACATTCCTCGAATTGCGTGATTACTGTCGGGGTGCCGATAAACCGATAATTTTGTTGATTTACGGACTGGTACGCGATTTTTGCTCAATAGAAGCCATCGGATCTCCAACAAAAAGCTTAGAGATCATGGGCGCACAGCCCAAGACAGCACGTGAGGTAACAATTACAATTCGACCCCTAGGGTTTTGCAAAATTGTATAATTACATCCATTTTAGAGCCTTTTTCGCTCATAATAATTTTTAGAGCATTTTTAAATTGAACAGAGGCCACCAGCAGGTGGGCCTCGACATTCTGAACACCGTGCTCACCATTTGAGAGCAGCACGAGACCCGAGGACAACTTCAGGCCATCTTTTACTTAGGCAAATAGGTTAAACTTGCATTTTTAAATTATCTACTTGGCCCACAGCCCAACTAAGGTGAGCATCATGCTCAGGAGGTCCAAGAAACTCAGAGGCTCACTGCCGCGCAGCTGCGAAGCTGCTGGAACAGCTTAAGTAAGCAACATGGCTCATTTAGAGCTTGGCACACTTGATCAACCAATCCCTTCAGTCCATCTTTGGACGGAGGTGAGCATCATGCTCAGGGGATGGAGTAGATGCTAGAGCTCACTGTCGCGAGGCTAAAATGCCGCTGGAACACTTTAAGGATCATCCTAGACTAAACTAGGGCTTTGCATGGGACAACTTCCAATCCACACAGTCATTTTTCAAATTAAGATGAGCATCAAGCTCCTAGGACTGAGGGAAGTTGAGGGCTCACCTCTAGAGGGTTGCAGGCTGGCCGGAGTTGGAAAAGAAGGAAGAAGCGAGGTCTCTTCCCTGGCTTCACGCGGCCACGGCACACCCTCAGGTGCACTCCCAGGAAGCAGAGGAGATCTCCAGCAAGCACAGAGAGAAGTTTGAGAGTCATAGGTGTTGTCTTCTTCTCTCTCACTCAAGTGCTGCCATCTATGCATGGGCTTGTCTCCTCGGCAACTCAGGGCTCAGGGGTCGGTTCTGATGCATGCAGAGGTTTGAAAGAAGGCACAAAAATGCCAGTTTGGCCCCTCGTTCCCCTCACAAAAGCCCAAAGGTCACTTTTGCAATAAATGTGCATTTTGTAACAAAATGCTCCTAGGTCCTTGCACAACTAGCTTCCAGCCCTAGGGTCCCTACTGTAGGTGACAATTGCATCCATGTCCCTCTCCAAAAAGTCCTAAACAATTTGGTGCATAAAATATAGGCCAAATTGCGAAAATACCCCTTTTTTCTCTATTTTTCATGCATTTCGAGGCACTAGAGTCGTTGAAATGGAAAACGAACTTCGCCACAACATCCGGCTCGACGAAACCTAGCAAGTAGCATATTTGGTTTCTTGAGTTGGCTCCCCAATAAATTCTCGATCCATTTAATATAGTAAATTTATACAGTGTGGCACACTACTCGATGCTTTAGAGTCGTCAAACGCTAATTTCACCAGCGTCACTGCGCTCAGAATGATGAAGCGATTAGAATCGACTACCTGGACCGATAGATTCGGGTACCAGACAGTGAATCGGCCGACGTTCGCCAGTGGGGAATTCGAATCAGGGGTTACTATTTACAACTTAAGTTGTGGGCCCCACTTCGTTATTCGCTGTTTTCGAGACGATCCGACCGTCAGATCGAAAATCGGTCTATATCATTTTCAATCAGTTTGACGAGACGGTCGCACTGGTGATTTCAGATTTTCGAGATCAAACTCGGATATAAAAGGCATAAAATAGTGCTTTGAAAACTATGTAGTTTGCACACCAGTTTACGACCACTTAGATTTATTTTTGCATTTCCTCCTTCACATTCACATTTGAATTCCTCACATTCAAATTTGAATTTCTCAGGTACTACACAAGTGCTCTTGATTCTAGAGAGAGAAGCAACAGAAACCAAAAATAAAAACTTGGAGTGAATGAAAAATCTAAAACCTGTCATTTTGATATAAGTCCTAGTCGCGGTCCGGATCGGATTAAGAAGTCAGTCCGGATCGATTTTGCGCAGAAAATCCCATTGTTCGGGATCCAGACTGACTGACTTCAGTCCGAACTGCCTGCAACTTTTTTTTCATTAAGAAGTCAGTCCGGATCGATTTTGCGCAGAAAATCCCATTGTTCGGGATCCAGACTGACTGACTTCAGTCCGAACTGCCTGCAACTTTTTTTTCAGAAAAAAAATCATAAAAATTTTAGAAAATCTAAAAAAAAGTATGTAGGCATTCTTGTATATCAACTTTATACAAAAAGTATCGTTTCATATAAAAAGAAATAGATTATGGGAAATCTATCAAAATATCCCAAATTTTGAAACGAAAATTTATAAAAGTTGTAACCTCTAAAATTGAGCAAGTTCAAAACATCGGTCACGATCTAGTGAGTAATAATTTTATCAAATCATCAATTGAGCAAAAAAAATGAAGCACCAAGATCGATAGATGTTTGAAATCCCTAGTAAGTCAAATAATATGATCTAGTTAATATATTTAGGGAGTGGCTCTTTGAGCATCTTTCAATCTAAAATCCCACCTTATACCAACCTTGGAATTTGACAGAATCAAGTATTCCAAAAACTATTTTATCAAATAAACAGTAACACCATGCTTGGTAAACATGTGGTAGCTGCACACAGTACTCGGATGACCGAGGTCGTAGCTCTTTCCTCTATGTGGAGGTAGTTTTCACACTCCACTAAGGGATGCAACTCTTTCCACATCTTTTGAGCATGAAAATTTGAAATAGATTCCCCGTCAATTGGCTATCAATTATGTGAGATATTAAGTATTCAACCAAAAATTGATCTCGTGTTCATACTTATTTCAATTATCAAATAAGATAAAAACAATACCAAGAGATCATTGAGCGAGGAATTGACTTTGATCAACTAAAGATGAAATAATTGATATAAATGATCATTACATCAAATGAGTTATAATGATATCCAAATCATAATAAACTTTTCAAAACATGAAAGAATGCAATTAAAGTCAATTATGTTAATGCTCAGTTAATGTTCTATAGTATAAACAAAAAGAACAAAAACACAAATTAAAACCTAACCTAAGCAATGGTTCAAAAACCAGTTATTTCAAAGAAAGCATACTAATTACTTTTCGCAAATGAATAAAACGTTTTTGATCCAAAGGTTTTGTTAAAATATCGGCTAATTGATCATGAGTTGAAACATAAGCAATTTGCAAAGTACTTGATTCAACTAGCTCTCTTAAGAAATGATATATCTCAGTTCAATGTGTTTTGTTCTAGAGTGCAACACAGGGTTTTTGGAAATATTAATGGCACTAGTGTTGTAATACAAAATAGTTACCGAGGTCGCAGGAATGCGGAAATCACTCAATACATTTTTCATCCAGATCAATTGAGTTGAGCAACTTCCCGCAGAAATATATTCCGCCTCTGCAGTCGACAGAGCAATGCAGTTCTTTTTTTATTATGCCATGCAATCAGACAATGGCCAAGATAAAAACATGCACCACTCGTGCTCTTTCGATCATCCACTGATCCAGCCCAATCGGCATCTGAATATCCTATAATATCGAGAGATGTGCCCATAGGATACCAAATTCCGAAATTGATTGTACCTTTGACGTACCGGATGATCATTTCACCGCTTTCAGGTGAATTTCCTTCGGTGCTAATTGATATCTCGCGCAAATCCCAACACTGAAAGAAATATCTGGGCGACTGGCAGTAAGGTAGAGTAGACTTCCAATCATATTTCTATAAAGTTTCTCGTCTACACTTTCTCCGTGAGATTCACTTCCTAATCCTTTATTGCTAGTTCCCATAGGAGTCGGATAGTCTTAAGAATCTTCTAATCTGAATTTCTTAACAAACTCCTTCGCATACTTGGTTTGACACAAATGAATGCCATCTTCACATTGTTTAACCTACAATCCAAGAAAATACGTAAGCTCGCCCATCATGGACATCTCAAATTCGCTTTTCATTGTCTCGGCGAATTTTGAAGCATCGTTGTTTCTTGTAGCTCCAAACACGATGTCATCCATATAAATTTGAGCCACAATGAAGTTATCCTGAGAGTGTTTCACAAAGAGTGTTCGATCGGCTACCCCTCGAGTATTGCCCTTTTCCAAAAGATATTTCGTACCATGCTCGCGGTGCTTGTTTTACTCCGTTAAGAGCCATTTTCAATTGAAAAACATGGTTTGGAAATTTATGATTAATGAAACCTTTCGGCTGACCCACATAAACTTCCTCATTTAGAAAATTATTTAAAAATGCACTCTTCACGTCCATCTAAAAAAGTTTTATTTTAAAATGAGAAGCAATTGCGAAAAAGATACGAATGGACTCGAGACGGGCAACTGGGGCGAAAGTCTCATCAAAGTCTATACCTTCAACTTGTGAATAGCCCTGAGCAACCAAACGCACTTTGTTCCGTATAATGGTACCGTCTTCATTTTTCTTATTCTTGAAAATTCATTTAGTACCAATGATATTTTGTTGCTTAGGGGTCTTCTTTAATTCCCAGACTTTGTTCCTTTCAAATTGATTAAGCTCTTCTTGCATTGCTTCAATCCAATAATCGTCTTGAAGAGCTTCATCAATATTCTTAGGTTCAACTATGGAGACGTAGCAAGCGACTCCACATTCTAATGGCCTCCGAGTTCTAACTCCTTCTTGAGGGTCTCCAATGATGTTTGATTCAGGATGGTCCTTGGAGATTCGAAGCGTTTGAGATAACGGAGTACTCGGGGGAATTTGCGATGATTCTTGCACATTAGATGAACTAGAAGAACCATGAGATGCATCAAAATTTTCAGAAGATGTATCATGCACCGATGCAACATCATTAGCAGGCAATTCATCATCAAAAAACATATCAGGAGTAGATTTATCAGAAGAAAATTGGAAAGCTTCATCTACTTTAACATTTATAAATTCTATCATCATTTTAGATTCAAGGTTAAATACCCAATATGCTCTACTATTTGTAGAATAACCCATAAAAATTTCTTCGTCACTACGAGAGTCGAATTTTCCAAGATTATCACGATCACGTAAAATGTAGCAACGACTCCCGAAGATACGAAAATACTTGATGTTTGATTTTCTACAGAACCATAGCTCATATGGCGTATTTAAAGTACTAGGGCGCAAATATATTCTATTGATCATATAGACAACGGTGTTAACTGCTTCAGCCCAAAAGTGTAACGGAAGATTCCGGCTATGAAGCATAACACGCGTCATCTCCTGAACAACCCTATTTTTGCGCTCGACTACACCGTTTTGTTGCGGTGTATAAGGTGAAGAGAATTCATGTTTTATGCCGTTCGAAGAACAAAAATCAATGAATTTTGAATTAATGAATTCTCCACCTCTATCACTACGAACACGAACGATTTTTTCATTTTTCTCAATCATAACCCGATGACAAATCTTATGAAAAGAATCGAAAGTATCCGCTTTCTCTTTTAAAAATGCTACCCATGAATATCTAGAGAAATCATCAACCAAAAGAAAAATATACCATTTACCTCCCAGGCTTGGTTGACGAGTCGACTCCATTAGGTCCATGTGCAATAATTCCAGCGGCCGTTTGGTTCCCATGTGGTTCAAGTTCCGGTGTGTGGATCTAGTTTGTTTTTCCTTTTGACAACATCCACACATAATATTTTCTTTAAAATTCAATTTTGGAACACCTCTAACCAAGTTTTTATTGGAAATTCTAGATAGTTCCTTAAAATTTATGTGACCTAGTCTTTCATGCCAAAAAGTTTCATTATCAAGTGACACTAGGTTACATTGATCTAAAGATTTACTAGGAACTACGTAGCAATTATTTTGAGATCTAACCCCTTTCAAAAAGAATGAATGGTTTGAGTCAGTTACAATACATTCAACAGAAGAAAAATTAACTGAAAAACCATTATCACATAATTGACTAATACTTATGAGGTTAGTCTTAAGGCCTTCAACAAATAAAACATTGTTCAAAATCGGGCCATTTGGAATAGTGATTGTTCCTTTTTCAACTATTTTTGAAGATCTTCCATCTCCGAATACAACAAGTCCTCCGGAGGATTTCTCGAAAGTTTGAAAATAGTTTTTATCACCAGTCATGTGCCGGGAACATCCGCTGTCCAGATACCAAGATGAATTGTCATATGCATGTAGTGATGTGTGAACGACAAGACAAGGAAAGATTTCACCTTTGCGCACTCAAACCTTACGAGTTTTGGAATACGTTGGCAATGATCGTGAAGTAAAGCTCCTTGGTGAAAACGTCTTGTTCGATTGATCACTTTTCTTTGATTTCCATGACAATCTTGTCTTGGCGGATGTACTACCATTGTTCTTGACCTTTGGTTGATTTCTTCTTGAATTCTGGTCTCTATTCTTGATGGTAGTTGATGCAAGTAGTGCTTGATTCGTTCGTTTTGCTTCATACCTGCAATTTGGTCTTATGTGTCTAGCAAAACCACAACGATGACATACATTGGTAACAGTTGAACCCGAAGAAGATGAGGTAGGTTTGTCAACGTTAGCAGCAATGGTTTCCGTTGGAGGAGGGGCAACCGACTGAGGCACAAACTTCGTACTGCTCGAACTTGGATCCTCACCAGTTCGGCCGTATCCAAGGCCTAGATGATTCGTTTGACCAAGACCAAGCAATTTGTCCAACTTGCTCATTCCTGATGAAAATTTCTTCAAATTTTCTTTAAGTTGGAATATGGTCTTCGTCATTTCCAATTTTTCTTGCCGAGTCTCGGAATAGAGTTTCAAGAAGTAATTTGCGTTATCCACCAACTTTATATGTTCCTTCTTAAAATACTCATTCTTCTCTTGAAGGGAAGTGTTTATCTTGATCAAATTGTCCCTTTCTTCTTCAAGAGTCATTGAGAGAGAAGTTGCTCTATTAGATTGTTCTTCGAGTTCCAACAACTTTCACTCTAGAATAGAGCACGTTGAGGGTGCGTTGAGGGTGTAGTGCGAGGGGCTGCTCCACCACCTCCTCCGAGGCTGCGAGATGTCTATTGGAGCAGTATAAGACGTCTAGGATAATATCCGGGATGATGGAGGGCGAGGCGAAAATATATAACGTCTTCATTTGTTTATGAGCAGTTAAATTTAAATATGTAGATGGATTATATATTTAGATTAATTTATTATTAATTTGATGTAAAATTTTTTTTAGGGTTAATTGCATACATGTCCCTCCAAATATGTCGAATTACAAATATATCCCTGCAAAATTCAACTTTTCATATTTATCCCTTCAAAAATCCAAAGTTCTTCAAATATGCCCCTCTGGTTAATCCCCGTTTGGAATCTGTTTATTTTTTAACAGATTCGATGTGAAATTATTTTTTTGCCCCCTTACAAATATATCGCTCCAAAAGTAATACTTTATAAATTAATTAACCCTTCAATTTAATATTTAATTACTAAAATAAAATCTATATTTTATAAATTAATTATTCGATTCATTCACTTATAAATAATAAATAATTATTTTATATTTTTTTTAAAAAAAATATGATAAATTAACTCTCCACTTTTGACCGAAATTCAAATTTCACGAGAGAAAAAAAAAAAAAAAAAAAAAATCGATTCGCATGAGTTAATGCAACAATTATTATGGACGACCCCTCCTGGGATCTCTTCTCCTTCCTCCAAGAAGTAGATGAACAAGACCACACCCTCTCCTTCGCCCTCTCTCCTCCTCTCCCGCCCCCGCCCCCGCCCCCGCTGTCGCAGCTGCGGTGCGCGTTTTCGAATTACGAGAGAGTCGAGTCTCGCGATGGCGATGGTGATGGCGGTCTCGTGGCATGGCGGCATGTCGGGTCGGCGGTTAATGTTCATCGGAGCGGCGATCGGAGAAGAGGGAGAGAGCTAAGGGGAAGAGGGAGAGGAGGTCTCTGAATAGTAAATAAAAGAAAGGGTAAAAAGATATATTCACTTCCTAATCTAACCAAGGTTAAGCATTTAACCTATGGTTAACTCAACTTTTATAACAGAGATGGGACGGTAGGGGTAGATTTGAATAATGGTGGATTTTTGAAGGGATAAATATGAAAAGTTGAATTTTGCAGGAATATATTTGCAATTCGATATATTTGGAGGGACATGTATGTAATTAATCTTTTTTTTATATATATATTCCTATTGTGTGAGAAAAATACTACACTAGTTATAATTAAGATCCATCTGGACTAGGACGGCATTTCTATAATCTAGCACTAGTTATAATTAAGATCCTGGACTCGGACGGCATTTCGATAGTTTAGCTTTAAATTATCTTTCCCGTATCTTCCGTCCTCCGGTTCATGTTCTTAGTCGGATCGTCCAGCAGGCCTTTCTTTCCTCCCATTTCTTTCCGTCCTCTTTCTCTCATTCTCAATCAGCATCAACACTAATGATCCGAACTAGGTTTAGGGTTTCGCTCCTCCTCTTCCTCTTCCTCCTCTTTCACCAATACCGATGCTCGTTCTCCGACTCCCCCGTTGCCGTCGCCTACCCCTCTCGGTCGAAGCCGCTCTCATGGAAACCGAGGTATCCCACCTTTCCCTTTTTATTTTTTATTTTATTTATTTTTTGCTCAATTTTTTTTGACCTATTTTGAACTATTCTCTGAAATATGTATCCGATTCAGAGCATTCCTCTACGAAAGTTTCCTTACGGGCGAAGAATGCGACCATTTGATATCCCTTGTGAGGACAACAATTTGTTCTCTACATATTTGTTTCAGTGATTCTGTTTCTTGATCTGAATAGCTGGTTGTAGGAATTAATTATGATTTTTATTTTCCTCATTTTTGGGGTTCATTTTATTAGGCTAAATCAGAGCTGAAGAGATCTGCGGTGGCTGATAATTTGTCAGGGAAAAGCACGCTTAGTGAGGTCCGGACGAGCTCCGGAATGTTCATCAGCAAGGGAAAGGTTTGGATTTAATGTTCATTTTGCCTGTTTAATGATTATTAAGACCATGATCAATTAAAGGGGTCTCGCTTGGTTCACGGTTTGTAATATTCCGGTAATCCTTCGTATTTTCTATTGAAAATATTCAAATCGTTATCATTCCATTCAAGTTGGGTAGCTATAAATGGTATTAGTGAAGTGGTGAACTAGGTTGTAGGAATGCTAGATTATCATTGATTAAGAGATACTAGGCCAACTATTATGTTTCTTTTTTGTGTTTACTCGGACTCGAGATAACGATCCTGGATTTGATTTCTCTCCACTATATTATGGTTGCATCCATGCGGATTAAATCATCTCGTCGGTGCAATTTTGAGTCTTTCTTTTCTTTAATACTATTTTCCTTATGTAAAATTGCCGATTTCTGTCAATAATAAGCATCCACTGATTTGGTTACTTCATAAAGCCAATGACAAACTACTGAACCATGTTTCATAAGCATGTTTTATCTGAGTTAACAAGCCCATGCTCTTCTCTTCTAGCATACAATGCTTGTTTGGCCTTTTTTTTTTTTTTTTTTTTTTTTTTATTTCTCTTAAAATAAAAAAGATTGAAGTAGCTTAGCATGTGATGTGTACTGGAATTATGAAATGTATGAACATGTTTTTGATTTGTTTATTGTGAGCTGTGACATTATTAGTTATATAATGTTTCTTTTTCTTGTGTTTGTTGTGTGGATTAAATGTCTCGTTGGGCCCACAGCTCAAAATGTTTTAGTCCGGTTATTATTGTTAGTTTTCATGCCTCATATAAATTCAATCATAACTAGTGTAGTGACCCGCGCGATGCAGCGGACATATATTATTATAGCTAAATTTATACCAAATTTATTGCTACAATATAAACAAATTGTTCTAAAATATCGATATAGATCAATTCAATATCAAATCACGGAATGAAATCATGCTATGACAAATTTAGGGCACTCACCAGCATCTCGCCCTTTTGCAACAATATAATCATGTGTTGAATTACGATTTACCGGAGAATCAGAGAAATGCACTAGCAGACAAAAGATAAATCGTTGTAATAAATCGCCAACGATTTCTGCAAAAAAATAAAATAAAATTGGTAAAAAATTAAAATACGTACATAGTAAGTGATAAAATAAAGTATTAGGTAAAAAAGTTGTATTAGGGTTTACAGCAACACCAAATAGAAAAATCTGATATAGGTTCCTGAGGCAAAATAAAATAAAATTGCATGATGTTTCTATAAAGAATTGCTCACAAAGAATCAAAAGAAAGGGGCGACAATTTTTATCTCTCGAGGTGGCGACGCACTTGAAGACAACGGCAGCACGCTCCCACGTTCTATGGCTGGGCAATGTCAGCAACAGGGCGCGAAAAACTCCACCAAGATCACCCTAGCAGAGCCCAAAACCAACCACCAAAACTCTTGATTCAACACTCAAATTGAAGGATTTGCCACTGCTGCCGCCGTCACATCGATCTCCACAACCATTGCCTACGCCTCTGACTCCACCATCACCGTCTTGGTTTCCACCGCCATCACGTTCACCGCCTCCACCACCGCTACGACCACGCTGCCGAAGCATCTTGTATGGGGTCTATAAAAACTCCACAAAGAAAAAAAAGGAGGTAGGGCTGTGGAGAGTTGGGAGAAGCGGATGGCATATAAAAAGAAAATGCAAATTAACACCATGCGTAATTAACTTATTAAATTAAATGACAATTATGATTTGTTGAAACATCAAACGTCACCACCACCACAATAATTAATACTGTGAGGTCACAATACCATATTAAATATGGAGATTATTATTAAATTAATCAATGTATGCATGTGGGGAGGTGAAGGGACGGATGTTAGAGAAGAAAAGACATTGAGGGGAGGCGAGAGGTTGTGCTGCGGAGAAGGAGAGAGAGAGAGTAGACTATTATTGTAAAAAAAAAAAAAAATTTAAAATATTTTAAACTATGGAGAATGCGCCACGTCATCTTAAAAATATGAGAATTCATAGTATGGCATAGATTCTCATTTTCATACTTGATGCGAATCATTAATAGTCCTTTAATAAGAATATACTAGTTCTTAACAATCTCTAACCCAAGTGGCTTTATAAGCTAGTAACAAACTTGCCATTCCAAATATAAAATATACAACATTCCCGAGATATTACAAACCTTGAACCAAACGGTCCCTAATTGTAATTCGGTTGAAAATCAAGTTTGGTGAGACTAAATTATTGGTCTTATCATCATCTAACATGTTACCGGAGAGATTCACCGTTTAGTTGTGGGCTAGGATTTGGGTCTTTTTACAAAAGATGACTTGGAACTATTTCAAAGAGAATTTGTTTTCTTCCTGGTGTCTCCATTATAAATGGCAAGGCTAATGATTCTACTCTTAATAACCTTGATTTATGGCCAAATCACAAATTCACCAATCCAATGCCCGCTAAGTTTCTAAATTATAAGTTGGGTTAAATGTACCATTGGTCCCCACACTTTACCTGATTTTTTAGTTTGGTCCCTGACCTTTTTTTTTGGGCAATTAAATACTTGACCTTTATGGTTAATTGCACCATTGGTCCCTAAGCTTTATCCTTATCCCTTTATTCACTTTGATTCCCAACCTCTTCTCCCATATGTGCGCTCTCCCATACGTGCGCCTATCACGTCAATCCCAATCTCACCAACCTCAATGTTGTCCTCCGCGCATATGATCACCTCGAGCTCACACACAATGCCTACTGCCTCTTTTGGAGCATTCGACATCTTTGGCTTTGAGGCAGGCATATTATAGAGCTCTTTGAGAAACTTAGAAAACTTTGTGCCAAGATTGATCGGGGGTTGCCAAACCATAACTGTGGTCTATGTGAGTAGGCAAAGCTTTATTGGAGTTGATACGGGTTATTCCTTCAAAATTAAAGAGAATTTGGATGGTTGGGATCTAATTGCAATAAAAAATAAAAGTTAGGGAACTGATACCAAAGTGAAAAAAATTGGTCAAGGTTAGGAACCAATGGTGCATTTAACCCTCATAAGCTATATGAACTTTAAAAAGTAGGTGAAGGTTGACTGTTGGAGCTTTATGTTGCACAGATACGGATACGGGGATACGGATGCAACACGATACGGATACGGTGATACGACAATTCCTAAAACTTATAGGATACGATACACGAAATATACTTGAATAAAATATTATTTTAAATATATTTAAATCAAGGTTTAAAGTGCCGCCCGTGCCGCGGCGCCACGGGCGGCACGTACCGTGCCCCTCAAATGGGGGCACGGTACAGGGGGGGTATCGCACCCCCCCTCCGTCTCGAGCGATACCCATAGGGTATCGCCGTGCCGTGTCGAGCGGCACGGCCTTTTTCCTTTTTTTTTTTTTTTTTTTTTTTTTTTTTTTTTTTTTAATTACATGCGTAGAGTATTTATTATTATTATTTTTTAAAAAAATCACATATTGTACGGTACATATTTTTTATTTTAATCTTTAAGAGATTTAGGTTATTTTGTTCACTAACTAATTTAGGTTGTTAATAAATGTGAGTATCTTTAAGAGATTTAGATTATTATTATTTACTAACTAATATAAAAAGTAAAGAGATAAAGATAAAATGAGAATGTGTTATAAATCAGATTTTTAAAAGATTTAAGTTGTTATTATTTACTAACTAATAGCAATCTAAATCTTTTAAAGATTTAGGTTTTATGATTAAAAATATTTTTTTTCTTTTCCTTCTTATATTAGTTAATAAATAATAACAATCTAAATATTTTAAAAATCTAATCGGTACCCACATTCTCATTTTATCTTATCTTTCTACAATAACAACTTAAATCTTTTAAAAATCTGACTCGTATCCACATTTCCATTTTATTTGCGTATCTTTTTATAATTTTGTTTGAAATTAACTTAATCATGAAAATTATAGCTAAAGGCGGTCCACCGTCTTTAGAAGGCGGTGAGTCTTCTGTATGTGGCGCTGATATGGCGAGTTGATATGGTAAAAATAGGGTTAGTTTTACAAATAAAATTTTGATAAGATTATTTCGCAAATTATAAAATTTTAGAAGGTTATTTTGAAAAATAACTCCATTGTACTTTATATATATAAAAAAATATCAATATATTAATTGGTGAGTATAGTAAACCATATATAGCCAATATTCATAATTTTTTGACTAAACATTTCAAAACAATATTATAAGAGCTTATTGGGAACAAAAAAAATAAAAAAAAAACGTGCCAGAGCGTGCCACTGGGAGGTCATACGTATCCATCGGCACGCAAGCGTGCCACGTGTCGGCACGCAAGCGTGCCGGTACCGTACCGTGCCAGGCGGCGAGCGGCACGCCCCTGTGCCACGGCACTTCGAACCTTGATTTAAATATATGTTGATTATATGCAATGATATATTGTAAACAATTAGGATATCTGGATTATATTAAGGAATATATTTTGATATATATTAACTTGTATAATTGTTTTACAAAAAAAGATAATCAATCGTATGAAATAATAATTCAAAAAGTATCAACCAACTATCATCCAACTTGATTAAATGGTAACAATAAATATTTAGTCATACAAATTAGATAATTAGTCATTCAACATATATGTATGTTTTATTAGGTTCTATTATATAAAACAGTAATAAAAGAAAATATACTAACATTTTAATTAAAGAAGAAAAAAATTATTCTCTATGGTATTTGTTGATTAGTTCTAGGTTGATAAATTAGATGAAAAAAAAGTAAAAGAAAAGCGGTAAAGAAATGAACCATAGCTTAATATTGTGTGGAGATAGAACGAGAGAGAGCGCCTTCAATCATTCAAGTGCAAAAAGATAGAAGAAATGACAAATTGAAAAGAGATTTGCATTTTTCTTACTCTTTTCCTTATTTTCAATGGGTTTGGATGCATACTTTTCGAAAAATTTTAAATTCCGATCATTTTAGACCAAAAAAGAATGTGGCCGTATCCTTCCCGTATCCCTCGTATCCGAGCCGTATCCGGTATTTTTTTTACTTTTTAAAAATGCCGGATACTTCATTCCCATATCGGACACGTATCAGGCGCGTATCAGTATCCGATACGTGTCTGATACAAAGTACGACATGAAATTTGAAATATCCATGCTTTACAGTTGGAGCTTCATATTTTCTGTTTTTTTTTTTTGAAGATTTAAGTTCTGGATCCGTACAGCCTTTATATGTATTCATCTGTTGCCGAATCTCATTGGGTTAATCCACTTAATAATTTCAACTGTAATCTTATTCATCGTGTCGTTTACAATCTCCCTACAGTTTTAGATAATTGATCTATTGAAAATATCGCCATTGAGTATGTTTCTCAAATCAACTTTTGTGGGACCTTCATCTGCTCTTGGTTTTTCTTTGCCTATTAAAATACATTTTGTATTCGAAGATGATCTTTTCGTCTGATACCATTGAAATTAAAATTTTCAGGACCCAATTGTTGCTGGTATAGAGGACAAGATTGCTGCATGGACATTTCTACCAAAAGGTATTGAGCTGATTTTTTCCCCAAAATTAAGATGTTGTTTTAGTCAGATTATACATATTGATTCAATTACTCATTCAATTTTAACTTGCTATTGATCCTCAATTTTTATGCATCTTGGTGTGGTACAATCTTATTCTTTTCTACCTTACAAGCGCATATTTTCGTTGTTAGTTGCTGCGCAAAAGTTTTTTATGATGTAATTCTTTTTAGGGCTTGAGTAGTATAGTGACTTGTGTCAGGGTGTTCCAGATATGGAAAATCACATAAATTACAAGCGCATATTATGAGATAATGTGGAAAATGAAAATGTGCCCTCGTTTTTCTTTTCTAATACAATGTGGAGGATACCTTTACTCTGCAGTAAATAATTTTATTCCTTTTCAATACTTTCTTAAGCAATTTAGAATTCTAAGTCATGCTGGAGATGCCTTTGTTTCTAGTTTAAAGGTGTCACGTCCCGAGCCCGCCAATTTGGTCAGTTCGGGCACGCTAACAGACCCGCCAATCGGGTATGATCTCTTACTACCCGAAAGGAACGGTAACAACCATCTCCAATCAAAACAATGTGTATGATGAGATATAATATCAGAGTAAGATCACTACTAATTTAAAACTTTCATTCAATAAACAAATAGTTTAAGCAGATATGAAAGCATGATAAGAATGAACCATAAATAACTTTATTACATTTTACATCTCTCAACTTACAATTAAACAATATTACAATTCTTTTCCTCACAATACATGGTTCACTCGAAACATAAAAGAAGGGTACCTCTGCTAGACCCTCTAGGTTTCTATGCTGCTGGGCACTTGTCCCTGTCATCTGTCTCGACCGCTGTATCCGTACCTAGAAAAATGGTCACCCGCGGGTGTGAGAACTACTTAAAGTTCCCAGTGGGTTCAACCACCGAGAAAGAATGTCCCACACCACTTGGTCCAATGGAAGCAATAATAATAGGATGCTAGGAAAACTATAAACATCAATATAAAAATGCTGATATGCATAAAATAGGTCACTACACTATCTGTCAAGGATTTAAGTATCCATCGGCACGGGCCGTATCCACCGTGCCGTACCGTGCCAACAAGATACCGGCACGATACAGCCCCCGTACCGATGGCATAGTTTAAAACCCTTTTTTCTTAAAATTACTAAGTAATTTTCTCAATAAAGTTCAAAATATTTGATAAAAATACATAATAAGCAATTAAAAAATTTTGTTGCCAAAGAAAATAAATATTTCATGCCATTATGTGTCGGCACGTATGTATTTTTTGTGACCGGCACTCATCGGCACGGCTCGGCACGCACCGTGCCGTACCGTGCCGGCAAGTTTTCGGCACGACCCCGTGCCACGGCACTTAAATCCTTGCTATCTGTGTATACTCAACGACCCAACACCACTCTGTCTAGCCATACCAGGCAACTATCCACCAACTCGGCCACTATGCCGCTGTATACAGGGTTACACTAACCCGGCCACCTTGGCCACTCTATTACCACTTTATTCTTTTTACATTCTGGTGGTTTAATTAAAGTTATCCCTCGGAATTTCTTGTCCCACGGACCCCAGCCCAGTAGTCATGCTACTATAAGACAAGAATTCTAAGGTTACCGATAACACCCGCAAGTGTTACCCCGCCCCTACGGGAGAATGTGTTCTTCGGGTCTCTGCCCGGGGAAAGGGCCTCGCCCTATATGTCCCGCAGAACCACATTACACCCCCGTAGGCCACGCCCGTTTTATTATCTTTTCTTATTTTTTATTTTCTTTTCTCTTGGCACTCAGCCCCTTTTTGCACTTTATGCATCTGTCTTTGCTTTTACTCTTAAGCATTTGCTTTTTCTTTTCTTTCTCACTCGAGCCTTCAGCTCACTGCCACTGGCAATCTCTTTCACTTTTTCTTTAGTTTTCCAAAAGCATCCTGTCCAACGGGTCACTGCCCAAGGAGTCCTGCTCCCAAACTGACGAGTCTCATCACAATGCACCATCTGCATTTTCTTTCTTTTAACAATTTGCTTGTCTTGCTTATTAAACCACTTTTAGCTTTCTCTTAAGCTTTATCTTTTTCATTAATTCATCCCTTACCCTAGGTCTTGCCTCACGGGTAACTAGAGAGTCTCTTGGACTCTTAAACATTTCTCTTTCATTTGTTTAACTCAAGTTGAAGTTAAAGTTATTGTCCATTTGCCCAGACACCCTATGACTTTCTAGGGTTATATTTGTTTAATTCCCTAACCTTGGGATCTTATCCCACTTTCCTGATTCCTCACTGAATCCTAGAGTTAACTTAACTCTATTTTTCTGGTCCACTTTTATCTTAGAGTTACACTGGCTCTAATTTATTTTCTGTGAGTTTAAAACTCCCCTTAGGTTTCCCTTACCTAAGTTTCATGTCATACTCATCCTAGAGTTCCTCGACTCTAAGTTGATCACTCTATCCAATGTCCTTAGGTTATCTCCTAAGACAATGCCACTCGTTCAATCCTAGGATAAACTCCTAAGTTTAATGTCACTCATTAAACCCTGAATCTAGGTTTTCTCCTAGTCTTACTTCCAACATGTCTTTTTCCCTTATGTCTCACATGATTCCTAGGGTTATACCCTAACATGATCACAATCATAAATGGCTAATCACTTTCATGCATGCAATTATTTTCATCTCCTTCATAAATAGTATTTACTTCTACGCATGCATCTTTATCATATATCTTTGGCAACCAACAGTTGCACTTTTCCTCTGTGTCCATCTACACATGCACATTTATCCATAATTACCTAACGCCTCTAACAGGCTACTATCATGCTTCTAAATCCAAAAGAAAAGGAGCAAGGGGAGAGGTCACCCAGTTTCGGCAGAATCCCCCACCTTGTGGTGTACCCAATTGCTTGTAGACACTTGCAATTGGTCTCCGCGCGTTTGCTCCAGTTTCCTCGAGCTTGCACGCAAAACGGTGCACGCCCACTGAACATGCACGCAAAACGGTGCACAACGTTAGAGACTACACGCAAAACGGTGCGCGTTCATCCAGGTTGCACGCAAAACGGTGCACATACCTTTCGTTAACATTGCACGTAAAACGGTGCACGCTTTTCGAGTTTGCGCTCAAAACAGTGCATGCTCGTCGAGTCCGCACGCAAAACGGTGCATGCCTTCCACGAGCTTGCACGCAAAACGATGCGCGCCCAAAATGCCCGGCGACACTCCGAGCAGCAAAACGACACAGTAAGGTTCGGTCCCTAACACGCACAATGGCATGGGGTCAAATCCAAAACCCATAAAACTAATCTAGAGATGAAACCCTAGAACTCACCTCATATAGCTCCTTGAGCTTAAGAGATGGGATAAGGAAGAAGAAGATGAAGAAGAAGCTCCTCTTGAGTCCTTCCAAACCTCCTTTAAGCTCTACAAGCCTCAGCCCACCAGAAAAGGCTGCTGCTGCTGCTTGCTCTCTCTCTCTCTCGCACACTTTCTTTCTCTCTTTTCTTCCCTGGTTCGAACGGAGAAGGAGTGTATGGGATGGAAGAGAGAGAGAGGGAGGGAATTTAATGCTGTGCAAAGGGTTGGTGAGAATTCAGAGGGTGTGAATTTACGATTCTGCCCTCACTTACAAAAGAATTTACCTCTCTGTCCCAATTTCCTGGCATTGAGTACCGGTACTCGGGCTTGAGTACCGGTACACAGCCTTTTAGTTCCGGTACCAAACATTGTGTTCCGGTACTAATTTATGAAATCTCTAACCCGAGGGCTGGAAATCACCAATTTTGCATTGGGTACCGGTACACAACATTTGGTACCGGTACCCAGGGACTTAGAATATTTTTGGCCAACTTTCTTACACTCGGGCACACTGCGTACCGGTACTCAGCATTCAGTACCAGTACCCAATGTAATTTCCAGCACAAAATGCATTGTGTTCCGGTACTCAGAATTGAGTACCCGTACTCAGCACAAATTTCTGCACTTAGGCAGATTTTGCATTTTGAGCCTTCGGAGTCTATTTTTAAGGCAATTTCGTACCGTATGAGCTCGGTTTTCCCTGAAACTTTGCACGCACCCTGGGAAACGCCTTTAAAACACGTTACAAGCGATTTCACTGCACTTCGCTATTCCGCGGAGTCGGTGCACTACAACTTAAGCTTCACAACTTGAAGCTTTAGTTTTTCAATTCCAACTCACTTTTCGACTCGACGACTTTCGCATCGATTCGAAATGCTTTAAACTCTCTTGTAATCACATTCTAAATGTGTTACAAGTACTTTCGCCGCACTTCGCAAACTTCGCGGAGTCGGTGCACTACAAAAGGTCCTCAAGATTTTTTTGCACGAGCATAATTCAAAATAAAGAGATTAAAAAAATACAGTAACCTTACTAAGAAACTTCTAAATTTAGATGGGTAAAATGAGTGCTATAGTGAAAATGCATAACTTGTCTGCCTACGTTCTTGCAGTGTCATCTAGTGACAAACTGACAATAGAAAACCTGCACCATCCTAGGGCAAAGAGAGAGAAAGGGAATTATGCTATCAGTAAGGTTTTCTATGACCAGTAGTATAAAATCATCATACCAGACTGTCCAGTTAGGATCAAATAGCCTTTTAAGCTTAAACCAACAGAATCTTACTCCAAAGCTTTAGGACCACTGGATGATGAGATAACACAATAAGAAATATCATATCGTATATTGTGTAGTTATACAGCCCTAAGCTTACTTGCTAACATGATAAGAGTGAACCAAGAAAAAGACAACAATCTTGTCAGAATTAACCAACAGAAATAAACGTAAGTTCAAGGATTTGTCAGTATTAATTGCACGCATTTTGCTACATCATTCTTCCAGGATTACAGCACAAAAAAAGATAGAATAGACTTATTGGAAGGATGGATACAAATGCTATGCAGATTGAAGAAAATAGTAGTTGCAAGAGATACCACTGATGAACTGCATAATGTGGACTATACCATGTTTGAAAGTTTGATCGATTGTTTGTTGACTAACCTTTGTTAATCCAAGTGTTACTGAGTTTTTTTTTTTTTTTTACCTATTATTAATTCATGATGCTATTTGAAATTATTTATTGACCATTCCTTTTCTCATTCGTAAGGAAATGATTTATGTTGGTCAATATTGCAAAAAATTGGAAGCAAAATAAAGGTCTTAATTTCACAGACTATTTTGATGATTTTAAGCTGGTTGGGTGATAAAATAAAAATGTATTTTCTTGTTGTTTATCTGTCTTTGCGTGCTTATTTTTCCATCATTTGATGGCCAGTCACAAGATAAATGAAAGAGAGTAACACAGTTCTATCTATAGCTGATAGAAAACTTTGTTGAGATAAATATGACTTGATTTCTTAAAAGCTAGCATGCCTTGGTAGTTCACATATTTAGTGTTACCGTTCACATCTTGGACACCTGCATCAACGGCGAGCAAACAAGGGCCTCTTTTATGCACTCATGTCAACACCTAGACAAGATGGGATTTGGAACGTGCTTAATTTTTTAGTTAAGTGCATTTCATTGAACTTTGTGAGAGACGCAATATTGCTTGAGACAAAAGAAAATGTATATCTGTGATCTATGAGACGTTGAAGAAATGACATAGAAGAAAGGTCTTTTTTAGGTTTATTAGTTATTTACCATTTAAAGGTTCAAATTTATTAGATAGATGATTTGAATCACAGGTTAGAAGGAAGTTTCGGGTATTTAAGGCCAATGATTCATTGGAAATTTGGAGTTATAGAGATGAACTAAAGGCGACTCTATTCAAGGTGGTTATATTGAATGATATTATTCTCTCTCATTTAGTGATTTTTATTGCATTTGTTGATGTTAGGTTTTTTTGGGGTGCATTGGTAGGGAAGTCTTGGCTTGCAACCACAGTTTTAGGTTTGAGTATTTAGTAAGTCATTTCATGCAAACAAACAAAGTGCCCACTAGGAATGCCTTCCTAGGCCCTCCTAGGGGGATAACAGAAACTGGGTATGAACTCGCACGCTCCATATGGATTTAGATGTCTGCCACTTTATCCTATGGATTGAATTACAGGATTACCATATAGCGAACCATGTACATTTGCTGTACTGTAATTAAGCTAACTGGTAGACCTAGGACTAATGCTGTTGAAACTTTGCATAATAAATTAATGATGTTTTTACTCAAGGCCTATAAATATACTTTTCCTTTAAGCTTTTGCCCGGTGAACTCATGGTGTGTAATCTTCATTCAGAAAATGGTGAGGATATACAAGTTTTGAGATACGAGCATGGGCAAAAGTATGATCCCCACTATGATTACTTCTCAGACGAGGTTAATACTGTCCGTGGTGGTCATCGTATCGCTACTGTTCTTATGTATCTAACAGATGTGGCAAAAGGTGGTGAAACTGTGTTTCCTTCTGCTGAGGTAAGTTTAATTACTATGAGCACATTAGTTCATTGATGTCATGGCGGATGATCTCTCTCTTCTGCTCTTCAGCTGATTACCACAGAATACAACATTGAATTTTCTTTTGCCTTTCTCATTTCCAATCCGTTTTCTTTTTTCTTTTGTGTGTGTGTGTGTGTGACATGCTGCTGCTAAAGTGTATTTCTTTATGACATGCTTTTGTCATTAATAGGAGTCCCCACGTCATAGAGGACATGCTAATGATGATACCTTATCGGAATGTGCTAAGCAAGGAATTGCAGGTGACTCAACAACTAAATATTTATCATACAATGCATTAATTTTTATATTTTTTTACTATTAATTACAAGTAGTTTCCATTTATTTTTTGATCAACGTTCTTATTAAAATATTCCACTGCAGTCAAACCACGCAGAGGAGATGCGCTACTATTCTTCAGCCTCCACCCGGATGCGGCAACAGATCCTCAGAGCCTCCATGCAGGATGCCCCGTGATCAAGGGGGAGAAGTGGTCAGCAACCAAGTGGATCCGTGTGGCATCCTTTGACAAGATATATCACAGCCAAGAAGGAAACTGCACGGACAAGAACGAGAGCTGTGCGAGGTGGGCAGCCCTTGGAGAGTGTACCAAGAATCCAGAGTACATGGTCGGAACTGCAGACCTTCCTGGCTTCTGTAGGGGGAGCTGCAATGTGTGTTAGCTGCTGATTCCGCCCTTTTTTGTGCATCTCTTTCCTGCACCTTTTTTTTTTTTTCTTTCATTTTTTTTAACACCAGAACACGACTCCAATCCTGTATTTATTCATACCATGCCTCTGGAATTATGTAAATCCTTACCTTTTTGTGTGTGCTCTTACATTGAATCGTGATCGCGAAGGGCTTAAATAGTGGAGCAAGCGGGGATCCCTCTCTGTAGCTCTGCTGCGATTTTGATTTTGATTTTGATTTTGATTTTGATTTTGTTCTGGTCTTCTCTTGTAATGTCCTTCATAGAGGACAGAAATTTGTTTAGTTGGTTGATTATATAATCTGTTTTGTTTCCTTATTTCATGTGTAGAATGTTATATTGTTATTGGATTGTTCTTCTCGTTCGTTAGAACTCAAATGCTTTATCATTTGTATTTGAACGAAATGTGGGTAGCACAAACAATGTCGGTCGCCTATAAATATGCTTGATTTGATATAACTTGAGTGTAGGTGGAAAGAAACTTCATTGACTAACAGGAACGCAGGCGGAGCTGAACTGCAATGACTATTTATGACCACTGTGACCTGGTGCCCGCTTATAGGGAGGAAGTGCACTTTTTGGGACCTATTCACTTTGCTAACATTTATTGATAGAAGAAATTTGATTAATACAGTTCAAGATGTTAAGGACCAAAATTAGAAATGTTAAAAGGTTACAATGATAGTGAGAGCTCAGGTAAAGGGTGGAGACTCTGCTGCAATTTGCCCTTTGTCAGGTGCATCGGAATCCAGACCAGCATGATTTTCTGGGTTTCCTGCGCCCTTTTTCTCTGTCATATTCCCAAAGAAGGAAAATACGTAAGATGCGTTTCAACTCACATTTAAAAACTTAAGAATAGTGGTTGGTATCAGTCTCTCTATTATGTTAGGTTTTTTGGGTACAAACCCAGTCACCGGAGAGATCAAACGCTCTAAAAGTAATTATATATATATATATAGGAAAATACTACATGTACACCCCCAAAGGGGTGTACATCTCACACCCCCACCCATCTATGGTGGGGGTGTGATGAGGGGTCACTTTATGTGACCCCTAAAAAATACCCCCACCCTTAGATGGGTGGGGGTGTATGATGCACACCCCCAAGGGGTGTACATGTAGCATTGCTCATATATATATATATATATAGTAGTGCTACCGGTACATCATGGTTCGGGGTGGACATCATACACCCCGACTATGTGCGGCTGGGATATAGTTACAATTAAGCGGGATTTCCATATACTCTATTCTCACCCCGCCTCTCCTTTTCTCTCTTTCCCTCTCTCGCGCTCGCTCTCTCTCCATTCCCTCTCTCTCTCTCTCTCGCTCGCGCTCTCTCTCTAGGGCTCTTTCTCTTTCTCTCGCTCGCTCGCTTCGACTGTCGACCAGCAGGCGAGGGCCGGTAAAACCAGGGCTCTATCGTCTCCGTCGTTTAGGGTTGTCTTGGAATCGCCTTGCGAAGCACCCGAGGACCGCTCAACGAAGAGCTCTGTCGCCTCCGTCACCTCCATTGTGTAGGGTTTAGGGTTTAGTTACCTCGCCTCACCGCGCCGATCGGTAGGGTTTTCTTTTTTTTTTTTTTTTTTTTTCTTTTTCTGTTTTTGCTTCAATTTATGTTAATCTTGTTAATCCTGAAATAAGTGTACAAATTCATATAGATGGGTTAAGCACAGTTATAGATGGGTTAAGCACAGTTATAGATGTTCCATTTACAGCTATGGATGGGTTTTGTACAAATGAAGTTGCCACCCAATTAGACCATTTCCTTTGTACAGAAATAAGTGTACCGGTACATTGTGTAATTGTGTACCGGTACCAACCTTTGGAACACATATGTACCGGTACACTTTTTTGTGTACCGGTACACTTATTTGTGCACTAGGATAATGGTATTCACTACAGGTACATTCTGTTTTGTACACTAGGATAATGGTAGTTCTCTTTATAAAAAAATCGTTCTCAATTTTTTTAATTAGCTAATGAAAGATCCCTTTTCATTCTCAAAGAAGAATTTAGTTTTTTTTAATATCTATTTTTATGTTCCAACAAATATAATGACATGTTGAATTGAAAATATTAAGCATTATTCTCTTGTAATTTAAGTGTTTTAGAATAATTAATGAATTGCTACACGTGATTTTTATAATGCAGCTGAAGATATGGTTTCTACCAGACGTATGGCGTCCAGTAGATTGGTCGAGGAGCCAACCACTAGTAGGCAAAGCACTACTTCCAAGATTCATGAAGAGAGAATAGAGAGAGCAGTTCAAGATATAGCAAAGAGGACGACGAAGATTGAATTAGTTTCTGGAAGATGTTATCCAGCCCATTTACATAATACAATGATTGTAGAAGAGTCTCCGAAGACATCGGGCAGCTATACGATCGCTGGCCCAGCACTACGGAAAGTTATGTCTATGGAACAAATGACATTGTTGAGAACAACGCCATTTGCTTCATACCTCAACCTCCCACCACTAACCCAAGACTTAGTATTAGTTGATAGTCTCCTCAGTTTTTGGGATGATGAGAAAAGAGGAGTTACAATAGGAGAAACTTTCTTTCCCTTACTTGCGGATGAAATAGCCGTTTTGGTTGGGTTACCGACGCAGGGGGAGCCGATTCATTGGGGTCAAAAGAGTGTGAAATCGAAGATTTTTGATAAATACTTCAACGGCGATTATAAGCACGCCGATAGAAGAAAACTCCGCCATATTTTGTACAGTCTTGCTGGTCAACAGGGAGAGGATGCAGTCAACGATTTTGTCTCGGTATTTATATTATATGTTTTTGCCACTGTCCTCTTTCCAACGAGCCACTACAATGTTCCCAAGGCCTTATATAGATATATAGATGATGTACATAGAATTGGTGACTATGCTTGGGGGCATGCAGTATATAATTTTCTTGTAAGTTCTATATCGAAAGCATCTCGACGTGTAAAGCGTCGGAATAGTGGGCACGAAAGAAACGTTGGCTATATTGATGGGTGTACAGTAGCCTTCATGGTGAGCACAATTGAAAAATAGTGTGTTAGTATATTTTTTATTTTGTAAATATTCATTTGTTCATTCCATTGCTGATAACTGGTGTTGATCATAAATGTAGAGCTGGGCTTTTGAGCACATCAAGGGTTTGGGTACTTCTGATGGGGACAAGGCTGTTCCACGGATAAGAAAATGGAAAGCTTCAGCAGCTTTTAGGAGCTATGATAAGCTGATGAAAAAATTATTGTCTTATTCGCCTTCAGATGTAATAAATTATATAATGATTGTTAATTTATAACAGTTCCTTAATTTTAGATAAATGTATCTATGTAATTCCATGTTATATATATATATATATATATATATATATATATATATATATATATATATATATTGCAGGTTATACCAACCTTTACATATCGTCCAGAGGAGATGTATATATTAAATCGTACCGCACGAGTTTGGCAGCCACCTCAGGTATTGTATAAGTTAAGAATTATAAATGTTATTGATCTGGGTTACTTTACGTATTTTTCTACTGACCGTCTTGTTTTTGCTTCTTTATTATTTGAGATTCAAGCGAAAACTACTGTGACTACTACCTCTAGCGCTGGGGATAGTAGCAGTATTCATAATTTACTTACTAATTTGGAACAAGCTGTTTATGGCCTCGAAGAGCGGATTAAAATCTTGGAAGCAGAGAATATCAAGTTAAAGGATATAAATAAGAAGCTTCAGGACCAAATTGTGAGCGACTCTGCTGTTGCAGCAGGAGAAGGCGGCGCGACAGGCGATGTCGAAACAGAAAATGTTGAAGATCAGGCTGAAGGTGGGCAGCACACATTAGGGAAAGAAACCAGCGAACATCCTGTTGATGCTGGTGAGATTAATATAGTGGTGCCCACTGCCGATATTAAAATCGACGTCCCGTCGAGAATTGAAAGGATTAAAGGCCGTGAAAGGAAGCGAAAGGAATTATCAGATGATTTCACGGCCGGGAAAAGAGGAAAAAAAGCATCTTATATTAGAAAGCGCCGCCTTGATTCTAAAGAGCAGGGGTCGAAAGAAACTGAAGCATCAGATTCTGCTTCCGGGGCCATTGCCGACGTCCTTACGGTATTATTGTATTAAGTTTATTGTATTTAATCTTAACAATTTTATAAAGTATGACAATTGCATAATTTTTGGAATGATAACAGGCATTAAAAAAAGAGTATGATGAGCCAGAAGGTGGAGTTTCATCCATCAATGTTCCGGATGAACCCGCTCTGGATAGCTCACCCGTATTCATTATTGAGTCTCGTCGCGAATATCCGGGTCGAGATAAGATTCCTAAAGAGGAAGATTTTGCAATCAACTTTTTTATCGCACAACCAATAACTAAGTTAGTCCACCATATCATATATTCTTTTAATTGTTATATATGTCTATTTCCATTTTCTCATTACTTAGCATAATATTTCTAATTCTTTTTGATAGGGGAGCTATATGGGAAGATAGCACCATAGGATCGGATTCGCCATGTATTAGTGGCGAAATCCTCCGAAATTTCTTATTTGGAGGCCCGACCCGCGATGAGGTTCGTGCACTGAAAACGATAAAAAACTAGTTAAATCTTGTAATATATATATATATATATATATATATATATATATATATATATATATATATATATATATATATATATATATATATATATATATATATATATATATATATTTATATGTGTGTGTGTGTGTGTGTGTGTGTGTGTGTGTGTTTTAACATAATTTCTTATTGTTTTCTAATATAGGTGATAAATGTATATTTTCATATTCTTAATACGATGGATATGAAGGGTGTACAGAAATTTAGCCATCCTGCTCTTTTTTGTCGAACTGAAGTTTCGGTGAGTTTCATATTTGTTTCAGTTCTATATTATTTTTATAAAGTTACATTTATGTATATATCACCTTAATGAAACAACGAATTATACGTGTCTTTTTAAGATCAAATTTAGCTATTTTGTATATATATGACAACACATTTGAGAATTTAGATTGTACTCAATCTCACCATTTAGTTCTGTTATATTGTGACATTAAAATCTGATCCCTTTTATATTGCACAATTAAAATGCTGAAACATAAAAGACTGTGAACTGTTAAAAACAGTAGTCATTCAATATTTATTACCTTTTGTTTATTTACTTATGTTGCATTATTCACCATAATTTCATTCATTCAAACCTCTTGTCGTGATAAGCATTTAGCAAAACCAAGATTGTAAGGAATTGATTATTAGATTGATGTTGTAACTATATTCCCTTTTATGTCCAGATGCACATACTTAACAAGATGGCAGGAATAAGGCCGGACGAGGCCATCACAGCTGACTTCATCCGGAATGTCGCCTACGATTCTGCATCCGTACGGCACTTTTTGGAAATAATAACTCCGGAAAGTATCAGCTGTAATAGATTTATAATTATTCCTATCAATAGTAATTGGCATTGGCATTTGCTTGTCATAGATTTGAAGGAATCCCATTTTGAGAGTTGGAATTCCTTGTGGAGTCATCGTTTGGCAAAGGATGCTGCAAACGTATTGGTATGTATATTACTTTTATATTTATTACATTGATATATGCATAGAAGATTGACTTCACTATTTCTCTTATGCAGGCGAGGTGGTTTGCAGCCTATTTTGAGTTTATCCTTGAACAACGCATCCGCCACCCAAATGTCATCTGGCAGCTTGATTGTCAGCAACAAGGTTCGACTGAGGTTGATTGTGGCATGTACACATGCCTATTTGCTGAAAGAATTGTAAGAGGCGGCTCCCCCGATCTTTTGGTTTATGAAAAAGATCCCCCGTATTTTCGGGCGCACATGGTGAGCCAAATCTTACGAGATCCCTGTTGCGTGACTTCTAGTTCGATGCATACAAGTGTTCCGTAAAGATAATTATGTACAATAAATACTTTGGTTTAATTTATATGTTGAGTTGTATTAATATGTTGTATATCCGATGAATATTGTATTGAGTCATATATACGATTCATTGTATTCCATTTTTGATCAGTTTGATTTTAGTTTAATGTTGAGTTGTATTGATTCGTTGTAGAGCAGATGAATATTGTATGAATTCAGTGTATCCCTGTTTTGATCAGTTTCAGTTTGATATTGTATTGTATCAATCTGTTGTAATTTTTATGAATATTGTATTGATTCCTTTTATTGATTCATTGTATCTTAGTTATGATCGGTTTGTGTTTTATGGTGAGTTGTAGTCATTCGCCGCAAATGTGATTATTTTTATGCTGATTACCTCACTAATTTAATTTTTTCATATATTTTACATTTTATAACTTTATTTTATATTAAATATAAATATTTTATTAAATTATAATTGTTTCAAAAGTATTAATTTTGAAATTTTAATCTATATACAATTCTTGTATATAATTGTGAAGATAAATTTACTCAGGTACTCAATACTGAGTACCGTTAGTGAGGAATCCAAGAGTGTGGTGTTTCTGGTTTTGAGGACTAGAAATGAGTACCGGTATTTTGGGTTTTGATGAACTTGAATGGGATGCGGATGCGGCATTCAGTACCGGTCCTCATTAATTAGTACCGGTACATAATCTTTCGTTCCGGTACATAACATTCAGTACCGGTACATATTCCTTAGTTCCGGTACTAAAAAATGTACAAACCAAGTGCCTCACAAACAGATAGACTTACCCTTCGGTTGCTCATTCTGTAACCGGTACTCAAGATTGCGTACCGGTACAGAGTGATCCGGTATTCTTCTAAGTTCCTCAAAACCCAAAAGTATTATTCATGGATTTATCCCTCAGTACCGGTACGCAACCTAGAGTACCGGTACTTGAGGGAGAAATCCATGAATACTACATTCGGGTTTTGAGGAACTTGGGTAAGTACCGGAACCATTTGTACCCGTACGCAATGATAAGTACTGGTACTAATTGACGATTGCAAGTGTGATGCTTTCGGGTTATGAGGAACTTGGATGTGTACCGAAACCATGTGTACCGGTACGGAATTATAAGTACCGGTACAGATTTAGCAACCCAAGTGTTAGACTATCTGTACCGGAACACAATATTTATGTATCGGTACACTTGTTCTTCTCACTCAGTCGCGTTACATGAAACTTCATCATACAATACCGGTACCGGGAACTCATAAATTAGTACCGGTACTTCTTTGTTTAGTACCGTACTACTTTATGAGAACCGGTACTTAGTGTTAAAATTTCAAACGATTTAAAAACTTGAAGAACTTTTAAATTTTGGGATTTAACAAATAGAAATATCTTTTAAGAATAGATACTTGGAACAATTGTGTAGTAAGTTGCTTCTCTAAAACTGGTAATGACAAAAGGATACTCCAGAACAAATCAATATAACTGTTACAGCACCAAATAAAAAATATTCTACAATAATTAATTTTAAATGTTGGAGAACACATTGAGGCAATTGCAGAACATTCATATACAACAATCAACTTCTCAGAATTACATCTCCATTCAAATCCCGGAAACACAGTGCAGTCATCTTTTCAGATTTACAATTCCATTCCTTTACAACATACAAGTTACCATAGTACAGTCATACATCTTAGATTTGTACAGGTGATTAACCATATACCAATCACAATCACTTGGCTTATGACCCCCTTTTATACACATATTGCCACAATTATATACCTAATGATTTACAGATTAGTTGCATTTAGGAATCTATTTATAATTCAAGCTACTCATATTTACATGCATCAATAATTCACTTGAAATATTAAATTTACAATACCCAGCATTACACAGCATCAGAAAATAGAAGAACATGGGGAAAAAAAAACAGAGTAGCAGTTTCATAACCAACCAAGCATATGTAATAAACAACATTCGCAACCCTCCACACCTCCCCCCCTCCCCACTCACTTGTAATCGCTCGTCAACATCATCAATATAAGAAGTAAAGACCTTATCGGCCAAATACAGCATCACCTTGCATCAAAGGCCTGTGTGATTGCCAGCAACCAAAATAGCCTTGAACCGGCTGAATGGAACCGCCATGAAACTCCTCTGTCATCATGCCAATAAAAACACACCATTAGGTTCTTAGTGACAAGTGACAAAAGCACAATACCAAACCTTACAAACTGTCACATGTCGTGAATGTTAGCAACAGCGATAACCAGATTATATCTAGATTAAACCCTCAAGGAAGGCTCCAGAATTGTTAATTTAAAAACAATAAAAATCCTGGAACAATAGCCATAATCTCCTACATTCACAAATTGTACCACCATGCTTCTCACCCTACTTACGTCATAACAGAAAGGAGAGAAGAAATTCAACAAATGGCAACAATACATCAGATTGAGTAGTCTTCTGTACCAGAGCAACGCGGCTTAAATGGCATTGCCTATTCAATGTGAAAGGTATGATCATTGGGAAGTTACTCCCCCACCAATACATTTCCTGAATGCTAGTATAAATTTCAATATAATTTTAAATATGTTTACACCAATCTGTCTTTGCCTCTCATTCACAAAAAATCAACTAAAAATCAAATAGCCTAAGCTAGCACTATAATTTTCATCTTAAACGTTAGCGTAAAAGACACAATGCTATTTTACATACCCTACCCTCATCATGTTCATTTTCAATACAGCTTACTCAACCTGATACTCGCTTCACATAATTACATGACCAAAATGAAAACGCAAACATAAAAAATATTACTGAACAAATTCATAGCCAAGCGATGTATAAAAATAATGTGCAAATGTAACTCTAAATATTTCTTCAATAGAATAAAAAATCCTCATTTTGATGTTAATTGCAGTTTAATTGCTGAAGGCTGCAATTTTTCTCGTTGCCATCGTCGCCTAGAACTACAATCCCCACTAAAGCGGCAGCCACAAACATATCATACCAAAATGTTTTAGTCTCGTTTGCCTTACTATACTATTAGGCAATTGCAGTGTGATGGAACTAGCATCATAGCAAACACTACAAACCCAATGCGGAATTATTACGAAATTTATAAGCTTCTCCAACATTTCTTGCGGAATTATTGAAAATCAGAAGTCCATCTACATTCTAAAATGTCATGCACATAAGTGGGTATAACTCTTATACCATTTTCTTTTGCCACACTCTTTAGTAAATAAAATCAAAGTGAAGCCATAGTACTGAATTATATAATAGTGATATTAAAACCCATTCACATCCACAAGAAATGCCTAGTCAATGGAACAACGATCTTCCTCCACGGCTATTACTTTGACTAATAATATAACCCAATCGTAAGAACAACTAACTAATCGAAATGAAAAGCAGAAACAAGATGGCGTACCGGTCCACATCGCATGTCCTGTCCTCAACATCATCATCATGTGCGTATAGTCCATGTGAAGTACTTGTTCCAGTCGCTCCCGGAACTACATCATCATGCTTTTGCAGCCGATGATTTCAAACATCTTCTTTAATCCATCCTCAAGCTTCTTGCACCCTTGTTCCAATTTTTTCTCAACTGCTTGTACTTCCCGGGTAATGATTGTAGAGACACTCCTCATCTGATCCATAGAGGCTTGATGTTGGCACTTGACGGCGTTGCACTTGTAGTAGCATCACTTGTAGACCTTTCACTTGCCCCATAGGTCTTAGAGTTCCAATTGACTTGGCCAAAGTTATTCTATCAATAGCGCCCAAGCCATAGTCGTATTTGTCCCCAATGGTACATCAACTCCGTGATCTTCCAACAGGCTAGTGATGAAGATCGGGTAAGGAAGAAGTCACGGCTATTTGTTGCCTTAATTACATGCGTCATTTGTTCCCAAATAAGAAAAGGAAATATTCACACACACTCCAGCTTGCCTCTCTAGGTTACCAAGATAATAAGAAGAAGTAGACGTTGCCATCGTATTCTTTTAGTCCCCACCGTAGGCAACAGGTGGAGCAAAGAATCAAAGATAGAATGTGGTATTCCGCTTTAAATCATTTGATACCACATATCCCCGTTGGTCTGTGTACCCGCCTTGCAAATAGCATTAACGACATCACATCCCAATAGTGTCACCTGACATGACCACATTCTTATATAATCCAGATGTATCAACAGCAAACCAAGATTCACACTATTACATCTGGAGTTATAATCAAACTTGACCCCTCGAACTGAGTTTCGAATTTGTATGTCTGGGTGTCCACAATCCTCTACAATTTTATTCTTCCCCTATGTAAACTCCCTGATTAACTCTGAACAGAAAACCCTTATTTTGCGGAATCTCTACCTAGAGCCCCCCAAGGAATTCGTTCTACTAACTAGCCTTCTCAAATTCCGAACTTTCGACACAATTCATTGAAGTTTATATGTCGCTCTCCAATACATGTTCTATTTTGAAAGAATTGACGCCGTTGTGAAGTATTTGTGTTCACCTCCTCCATATATGCCGGCGACTCTGTTTGAGAGCCCCACCACGAATTACCGGTCCACCGTATTTCTTTGTGGAGAATCTGCTCTATCTTCTTTTTCCTTGAGGCATCGGTCCCTTTCCTTTCCCTATACCGATTCTCCCCTCATTTTCTGAAAGTTTTTCAGATTCCGAGCTTGTTGATACTTCATCCGTGATCGTTTTTGAAGATTTCGTCTTCCCACCTTTCACACTACTTCCACTCCCAGTTGGCCCTCAAACTACAAGTTGCCAGTAGCAAGAAAGGCCATGCTCCTGTGAAACACATACTGCACTATGTATTCATCAAATATGAATATCGATATTCATATTCGATGTATGTGATTATATCCAATATATGTTCTAAGCTGTCTTATGAAATGTCATTACTTTTGATCATACCCTTTCAACAAGGAC
>CM055061.1:35798158-35853792 GCA_029204045.2 Tillandsia leiboldiana
CCATCCGGAATGTCGCCTACGATTCTGCATCGGTACGGCACTTTTTGGAAATAATAACTCCGGAAAGTATCAGCTGTAATAGATTTATAATTATTCCTATCAATAGTAATTGCATTGGCATTTGCTTGTCATAGATTTGAAGGAATCCCATTTTGAGAGTTGGAATTCCTTGTGGAGTCATCGTTTGGCAAAGGATGCTGCAAACGTATTGGTATGTATATTACTTTTATATTTATTACATTGATATATGCATAGAAGATTGACTTCACTATTTCTCTTATGCAGCGAGGTGGTTTGCAGCCTATTTTGAGTTTATCCTTGAACAACGCATCCGCCACCCAAATGTCATCTGGCAGCTTGATTGTCAGCAACAAGGTTCGACTGAGGTTGATTGTGGCATGTACACATGCCTATTTGCTGAAAGAATTGTAAGAGGCGGCTCCCCGATCTTTTGGTTTATGAAAAAGATCCCCCGTATTTTCGGGCGCACATGGTGAGCCAAATCTTACGAGATCCCTGTTGCGTGACTTCTAGTTCGATGCATACAAGTGTTCCGTAAAGATAATTATGTACAATAAATACTTTGGTTTAATTTATATGTTGAGTTGTATTAATATGTTGTAATCCGATGAATATTGTATTGAGTCATATATACGATTCATTGTATTCCATTTTGATCAGTTTGATTTTAGTTTAATGTTGAGTTGTATTGATTCGTTGTAGAGCAGATGAATATTGTATGAATTCAGTGTATCCCTGTTTTGATCAGTTTCAGTTTGATATTGTATTGTATCAATCTGTTGTAATTTTTATGAATATTGTATTGATTCCTTTTATTGATTCATTGTATCTTAGTTATGATCGGTTTGTGTTTTATGGTGAGTTGTAGTCATTCGCCGCAAATGTGATTATTTTTATGCTGATTACCTCACTAATTTAATTTTTTCATATATTTTACATTTTATAACTTTATTTTATATTAAATATAAATATTTTATTAAATTATAATTGTTTCAAAAGTATTAATTTTGAAATTTTAATCTATATACAATTCTTGTATATAATTGTGAAGATAAATTTACTCAGGTACTCAATACTGAGTACCGTTAGTGAGGAATCCAAGAGTGTGGTGTTTCTGGTTTTGAGGACTAGAAATGAGTACCGGTATTTTGGGTTTTGATGAACTTGAATGGGATGCGGATGCGGCATTCAGTACCGGTCCTCATTAATTAGTACCGGTACATAATCTTTCGTTCCGGTACATAACATTCAGTACCGGTACATATTCCTTAGTTCCGGTACTAAAAAATGTACAAACCAAGTGCCTCACAAACAGATAGACTTACCCTTCGGTTGCTCATTCTGTACCGGTACTCAAGATTGCGTACCGGTACAGAGTGATCCGGTATTCTTCTAAGTTCCTCAAAACCCAAAAGTATTATTCATGGATTTATCCCTCAGTACCGGTACGCAACCTAGAGTACCGGTACTTGAGGGAGAAATCCATGAATACTACATTCGGGTTTTGAGGAACTTGGGTAAGTACCGGAACCATTTGTACCCGTACGCAATGATAAGTACTGGTACTAATTGACGATTGCAAGTGTGATGCTTTCGGGTTATGAGGAACTTGGATGTGTACCGAAACCATGTGTACCGGTACGGAATTATAAGTACCGGTACAGATTTAGCAACCCAAGTGTTAGACTATCTGTACCGGAACACAATATTTATGTATCGGTACACTTGTTCTTCTCACTCAGTCGCGTTACATGAAACTTCATCATACAATACCGGTACCGGAACTCATAAATTAGTACCGGTACTTCTTTGTTTAGTACCGGTACTAATTTATGAGAACCGGTACTTAGTGTTAAAATTTCAAACGATTTAAAAACTTGAAGAACTTTTAAATTTTGGGATTTAACAAATAGAAATATCTTTTAAGAATAGATACTTGGAAAATTGTGTAGTAAGTTGCTTCTCTAAAACTGGTAATGACAAAAGGATACTCCAGAACAAATCAATATAACTGTTACAGCACCAAATAAAAAATATTCTACAATAATTAATTTTAAATGTTGGAGAACACATTGAGGCAATTGCAGAACATTCATATACAACAAATCAACTTCTCAGAATTACATCTCCAATTCAAATCCCGGAAACACAGTGCAGTCATCTTTTCAGATTTACAATTCCATTCCTTTACAACATACAAGTTACCATAGTACAGTCATACATCTTAGATTTGTACATGTGAATTAACCATATACCAATCACAATCAGCTTGGCTTATGACCCCCTTTTATACACATATTGCCACAATTATTATAACCCTAATGATTTACAGATTAGTTGCATTTAAATCTATTTATAATTCAAGCTACTCATATTTACATGCATCAATAATTCACTTGAAATATTAAATTTACAATACCCAAGCATTAACAGCATCAGAAAATAGAAGAACATGGGGAAAAAAAAAACAGAGTAGCAGTTTCATAACCAACCAAGCATATGTAATAAACAACATTCGCAACCCTCCACACCTCCCCCCCTCCCCACTCACTTGTAATCGCTCGTCAACATCATCAATATAAGAAGTAAAGACCTTATCGGCCAAATACAGCATCACCTTGCATCAAAGGCCTGTGTTGATTGCCAGCAACCAAAATAGCCTTGAACCGGCTGAATGGAACCGCCATGAAACTCCTCTGTCATCATGCCAATAAAACAACCATTAGGTTCTTAGTGACAAGTGACAAAAGCACAATACCAAACCTTACAAACTGTCACATGTCGTGAATGTTAGCAACAGCGATAACCAGATTATATCTAGATTAAAACCTCAAGGAAGGCTCCAGAATTGTTAATTTAAAAACAATAAAAATCCTGGAACAATAGCCATAATCTCCTACATTCACAAATTGTACCACCATGCTTCTCACCCTACTTACGTCATAACAGAAAGGAGAGAAGAAATTCAACAAATGGCAACAATACATCAGATTGAGTAGTCTTCTGTACCAGAGCAACGCGGCTTAAATGGCATTGCCTAATTCAATGTGAAAGGTATGATCATTGGGAAGTTACTCCCCCACCAATACATTTCCTGAATGCTAGTATAAATTTCAATATAATTTTAAATATGTTTACACCAATCTGTCTTTGCCTCTCATTCACAAAAAATCAACTAAAAATCAAATAGCCTAAGCTAGCACTATAATTTTCAGCTTAAGACGTTAGCGTAAAAGACACAAATGCTATTTTACATACCCTAACCTCATCATGTTCATTTTCAATACAGCTTACTCAACCTGATACGCTTCACATAAATTACATGACCAAAATGAGAAACGCAAAACATAAGAAAATATTACTGGAACAAATTCATAGCCAAGCAGATGTGATAAAAATCTGTGCAAATGTAACTCTAAATATATCTTCAATAGAATAAAAAATACCTCATTGTTGATGTTAAATTGCAGTTTAAGTTGCTGAAGCTGCAATTTTTCTCGTTGCCATCGTCGGCCTAGAACTACAATCCCCACTAAAGCAGCAGCCACAAATACATACCAAAATGTGTTAGTCTCTTTTGCCTTACTATACTATTAGGCAAATTGCAGAGTGGAAACTAGGCATCATAGCAAACACTACAAACCCAATGCGGGAATTATTACGAAATTTATAAGCTTCTCCACATTTCTTGCGGGAATTATTAAGAAAATCAGAAGGTCATCTACATTCTAAAATGTCATTGCACATAAGTTGGTATAACTCTTATACCATTTTCTTTTGCCAACACTCTTTAGTAATAAAATTCAAAGTGAAGCCATAGTACTGAATTATATAATAATATTGATATTAAAACCCATTCACTCCACAAGAAATGCCTAGTCAGATGGAACAACGATCTTCCTCCACGGGCTATTACTTTGACTAATAATATAACCCAATCGGTTAAGAAACAACTAACTAAATCGAAATGAAAAGCAAGAACAAGATGGCGTACCGGGTCACACATCGTCATGTCTGTCCTCAACATCATCATCATGTGATGTATGTCCATGTGAAGTACTTGTTCCAGTCGCTCCCGGAACTACATCATCATGCTTGCAGCCGATGATTTCAAACATCTTCTTTAATCCATCCTCAAGCTTCTTGAACCCTTGTTCCATTTTTTTCTCAACTGCTTGTACTTCCCGATGTAATGATTGTAGAGACACTCCCTCATCTGATCCAGTAGAGGCTTGATGTTGCACTTGACGAGGCGGTGCACTTGTAGTCGCATCACTTGTAGGACCTTTCACTTGCCCATAGGTCCTTAGAGTTCCAATTGACTTGGCCAAAGTTATTCTATCAATAGCGCCCAAGCCATAGTCGTATTTGTCACATGTGACATCAACTCCGTGATCTTCCAACAGGCTAGTGATGAAGATCGGGTAAGGAAGAAGTTCACGGCTATTTGTTGCCTTAATTACATGCGTCATTTGTTCCCAAATAAGAAAAGGAATATTCACACACACTCCAGCTGCACTCTCTAGGTGACCAAGATAATAAAGAAGAAGTAGACGTTGCCATCGTATTCTTTTAGTCCCCACCGTAGGCAACAGGTTGTAGCAAAGAATCAAAGATAGAATGTGGTATTCCGGCTTTAAATCCTTTGATACCACATATTCCCCGTTGGTCTGTGTACCCGCCTTGCAAATAGCATTAACGACAACATCCCAATGAGTGTCACTCTGAACAGGACCACATTCTATATAATAACCAGATGTATCAACAGGCAAACCAAGATTCACACCTATTACATCTGGAGTTATATCAAACTTGACCCCTCGAACTGAGGTTTCGAATTTGTATGTCTGGGTGTCACAATCCTCTACAATTTTATCTCCCCTCATGTAAAACTCCCTGATTAACTCGGAACAGAAACCCTTATTTGCTGGAACTCTACCTAGAGCCCCCAAAGGAATTCGTTCTACTAGCCTTTCAAATTCCGGAACTTGTCGACACAATTCATTGAAGTTTATATGTCGCTCTCCAATACATGTTCTATTTTGAAAGAATTGACGCCGTTGTGAAGTAATTTGTGGTTCACCTTCTCCATAATATGCTCGGCGATCTGTTTGAGAGCCCTCACGAATTACCGGTCCACCGGTATTTCTTTGTGGAGAATCTTCTCTATCTTTCTTTTTCCTTGAAGGCATCGGTCCCTTTCCTTTCCCTATTACCGATTCTCCCTCATTTTCTGAAGATTTTTCAGATTCCGAGCTTGTTGATACTTCATTCCGTGATCTTTTTGAAGATTTCTTCTTCCCACTTTCACGACTACTTCCACTCCCAGTGGCCATCAAAACTACAAGTGCCAGTAGCAAAGAGAAGGCCATTCTCCTGTGAAGAACATAATGCACTATGAGTTCATCAAATATGAATATCAGATATTCATATTCGATGTAATGTATTATCAAATATATGTTCTAACTCTTATGAAAATGACATTAATTTGATCAATACCCTTTCAACAAGGACCAAATTACATTTTAATAGTGACAAGATTGTCTAACGAGTCATTCCAAAATTGAACAAGTGTTCCATCTTGTAGGTGTGTTAAGGGTATCTTAATAGTGACATGCATGTGTAATGTGAGAACAGAGGGATCCCTCACAATGAGGGACACTTGTATCTTCATACAAATAGTGACATGCATGTGTACATTGAGAATAGAGGGATCCCTCACTGTGAGAACACAGGATCCCTCACCGTGAGAACACAGGATCCCTCACTGTGACATAACTCTCACAGTGAGGGGATCTCTCACAGTGAGAGAGAGAAAGAGAGAGAGAGAGAAGAGAGAGGGAGCGAGCTCATAGTGAGAGATGTAGAGAGCGAGAGACACGGTTTGGCAACAATGTGCTTCCTCTCGGCGACGGCGAAGGCGACGGCAACGGAGAGAGGAGATCGGCACTGTGCGGCACTGTGCGGGAGAGGAGTTCGGCAGTGTGTGGGAGCAGAAATCGGCACTGTGGTCGGAGCGGAGCACTGTGCGGGAGCGGAGCACTGTGCGGGATTGAAGAGATGGTCGGATTGGGGAGACGGCACTGTGGGAGCGGAGCACTGGGCGTGATTGATCGATAAGAAATGTGCTTACTTATAAATTTTTAAGTAGGATTAAAAATTTTAAATTTTTAAAATTATATAAATTTAACAGAAATTATAAAAATATTGTATGAAATTTAAATTTATTATTTTTAAAAAATAAAAGAAAGTTATTAGATTTATTAAAAGATAATATTAAACAATTTAAATTTATAAAATTAAAATTTGACAATTTTAATATATTTTTAAATTTCAAAATTTTAATAAAAAAATAAAACACAATCGAAGTAAAAAAAAAAAAAAATTCCTTAAAAATAAAATAAATAAATAAAACTAACAATTTTACTTTAAAGATACCGGATTTTTTAAAAATAACCCTCCCAAACTTGGAAATTTGCAAAATGACCGTGTGTAAAAAAAATTTGTAAAACTAACCACTAAAGGCGCTGATCCGCTCAGCGGCTTAGCCGCGAAAATTTACCTAGTCCACAGTGCAAGCGAAAATTCCCTATAGAGGCGCTGAGCCAGTCAGCGTCTTTAGTGCGCTGAAGGCGCAGAATGGATCAGCGCTCCTAGTGTAAAACACTAAAGGCGCTGATTGGCTCAGCGCCTTTAGTAGGCGCTGATCCATTCAGCGCCTTCATAGGTTGTGAAGGCGCTGACCGCTTCAGCGCTTTCACGCTGAGGAGGGTTAGTTTTACAAATTTTATTTTCATAGGGTCATTTTGCAAAATAGAGATTTTGGGAGGGTTATTTTTAAAAAATCCTCTTAAAGATACCTCTTCATCTTCAATCCCCCCGCACGAGCCGCTCCAGCAGTTTTGAGAGACCTCCGAACCGGCGTGTGGTAGACAGACGGCCAGTGCTTCAAAGGAAAATCGCCTAGTAAACCGCTTACCCACTTCTCCCGAGTATTAACGTGAAGTAAACGCAAAGGCTAGGGCGTATTCCGGTACGCGACCTGCGGAATCGGTTGATTTTTCCTGTTTCCTCTGTTGTTTCATCCACTAGTTTTGCTCGATACTCCCTCTTTCACTGTCTAACAATCCATCTACCATAAATCTCCCTTAGGTATACACTTCGGTCTACTACTACCTTTATTGACGGCTAAGTTTCACCCTTCATATCTCAAGGTAAAACTGTAAACCCGTAATGCCTTTTTTGTGTTACACTAATTTAGTTAAGTGCCATTTTGTTAATTATTCAGGGTTTTAAAATTTTATCTGTAATCTATATGTAATGTATATGTAACATGGGTAAAAGGGATCACTTGTTTGCAATATTGTTGTTAGTGTTCCATCTTGTTCAAGTGTTCATGTCTAATTTCAAATGTTCAATTGTATGAAGTCTACTTTCAATTGTTGATATTGAGACTTCATACAATAATGTCTATAAATCTATGAAAGTTCCATATTGTATATTTTCATGTTCAGAACGTAATGGCCGGTGATGGGCAACGTGGTGGACGAGGGCGTGGCCGTGGTCGTGGCCGTGCTCGTGGAGGGAAACAAGCATCCAAGAGGGACCGTTCACATGATTCACAGAGTAGTGATTCATCTGAACATTCTGAGCATTCTGCTCATGTTGAAATGCCGGCCACGCATGATAAAGGAAAGGGGCCTATGCCTTCAAATTCTCATACGGGTGCGGCCTCCCCTCCACGACATAGCACTGGCGGGCCAGCCATGTCAGCAACGCCTCGTAGGGAACAGCGATCAACACGAGCGGCAGACAGGTACCCCGTTGATCCTAAACGACAAGAAGACTTTTCAAGCCGAACTTGCATCGGAGAGCGATATGTCAACTTTGACGAGCTGACTAGTGAAGTTCCTGAATTAGCCCAGCTTTTGCAAAGGGCGCCTATCGAATCGGTCGGCCGCATACACGGTCGTAAAGGTTTCTGTCTAGAACTCATTCGCCAATTTTATATGAGAGGTAGCATTATGGGTGAGGATCGAGATACCGGATTTATGGTAGTAGAATCATTTGTTCGTGGTGTCAGAGTTGTAGTGTCTCCAGACACAATTGGTGCCATCCTAGGATTAAATGTGGATAAAAGTGGAGTGCATTATACACTTGGAACCATTCATCATTCCACACACTGGAACACAATTGTCAATGCTCTATGCAAGCCAGGAACAGTAACAAATAGACTCTACGTTGAATCCAAGGACTTGAGACCTGAGTATCACATCCTATCCTTAATATTGTGCTATAATATTCTGCCCACATTGGGTACAAAGAGGATTCGATGGGATAGACTGCTTCTTTTATATTTACTTGCTCACCCTGAGCTAGCTGTTGGAATGAACATCAATATTCCAACATTGATTTGGTACAGAATGTCACAGTTAGTGCAAGGTACATCGCATCGCGATCTATTACCTTACCCTCTTCTGATCATGCGGCTTTTGGAAGATCAAGATGTAGACATAACGTGCGACGACTATGATTATAGCTTGGGTCCTATTGACGGGGTTACCTTAGCAAAATCAATAAGTACCTTGTGGACGTTTCAGAACGTGAAGGCCTACACTGAAGCATCGTCGACGCGTCCGCCTCACCGTCCGGAACATCACCGCTCGTCCGGTCACCATGGGAATGTTACATTGGAGTCGTTGGATCGAGACCTGCAAGCGTTGAAGAAAAGAGTCGAAGAAGGATTCAAGAAGGTCGAGGATGGCTTAAAGAAAATTTTCGATTTCCTTGGGTGTCGACATGATGATACGATTCTAGGTGGTGGCGGAGCTAGTTCTTCCCATCAACCCGACGATGATGGTACCCACGAGGATGAGTGATAGTTATGTTTATTTAACGTGCATTTTAACTTTTGATTTCTTGACTCTGATTTTTTTATCATTGTACCAAATATTATTGTATTGTGCTAAAATTTGATACAGTACAATAATATTTGGTACAATGAGAAAAAAACCAGACTCAATAAATCAAAAGTTAAAATGCACGTTAAATAAACATAAGTATCACTCATCCTTGTGGGTAGCATCATCGTGGGGTTGATGGGAAGAACTAGCTCCGTCACCACCTGGAATCGTATCATCATGTCGACACCCAAGGAAATCGAAAATTTTCTTTAAGCCATCCTCGACCTTCTTGAATCCTTCTTCGACTCTTTTCTTCAACGCTTGCAGGTCTCGATCCAACGACTCCAATGTAACATTCCCCTGGTGACCGGACGAGCCGTGATGTTCCGGACGGTGAGGCGGATGCGTCGACGATGCTTCAGTGTAGGCCTTCACATTCTGAAACGTCCCCAAGGTTCTTATTGATCTTCACACTTGAAAATGGAGTTTCGTCATTGTAAGTGGTATATTGTGCTAAGATGTATGTTGTGCTAAGATGTACGAAGCTAAGATGTATTTTGTGTTTCCTTTTCAAGTGTGGAGTACTTTCAGACTCTTCTATAAATGTATGAATGTATGAATGTATAAATGTATAAATGTACCTTCTTGTATATATGAATGTTATTAACTTATATATAGCTGTTCAGAACTGTGATGAACCGCTATAGATACAAGATGAACAGTTGAACCTTTTATATAGTAATATAATTATACAACATGAACATTAGAACTTATGTATAGCTGTACTAAATAGTAATGGAGTCAGTGCAATTTATACAACATTTGTAAATGTGATTAGTACAATTTAATTTATTGAGGCCTTACACTTGGGTTGCTAGCTCAGTACCGGTACTGTTTATTGAGGCCTCACACTTCCAATCCTCAATTAGTACCGGTACTTACCATTTAGTACCGGTACACAATCGTCCGGTACACCTCCAAGTTCCTCAAAACCCGAGAGTACTATACATGGATTTCTCACTTTGTACCGGTACTCATCATGGAGTACCGGTACTGAGGGAGAAATCGAAGTGTGATGCATTCGGATTTTGAGGATCTTAGAAGTGTACCGATACTCAAGATTTCGTACCGGTATGTAATCTTGAGTACCGGTAAAGAATGAGCAACCCAAGTGTAAGGCTATCTGTTTGTGAGGCACTTGGTTTGTACTTCTTTGTGTAATATCATTAGGATGTAAAGCTCGAATCCATCTAATGTGTAATATCATTATAGTACTTATACATGCATGCAAAAATTTGCAAAAGAAAGAAGACATAGATAGGAAAATTTTGATAGCATTAATTTCGAATATAGCTGTATATAGCATTAATTTCGAATATAGCTGTATATATATATGCATGTATATATGACTGTACACCCCAAACAGGGGTGTACCAGTAGCTCAACTAATTTATTTATTAAATTATTCAAATTAAAACATACACGAATGGCAATTCATGGGAGCAATGATAAAAAATTGCACACATTTCACAATAAATATTAAGGAGTTATGATTAACATTAAGCAAAAGTTAAATCGAATGGATACAATAATTCACAACTTTTACAAAGGTTAGGAAATATGTAATTTGTACAAAATAATTAAATTATATTAATCTAGACTTATAGACCTTACATTGGATGCTGTTTGCAAAAGTGGGCACACCTGTATGTGTAGCATTGCTCATTCTATTCTATAAATAATTTGAAAGCTTCCAATGCTGAGGATGTACAGAACCACTATATGGGTGTTCCTTACACCATGATTACCCTATATAGGTGTCCCCTTTATGGCTGCCAACTTTTGAATATAGGTGTGCTCAAAGCCCGTAGCCACACTATTACCCACTAACCAACATTGGAAAACAGCATGAAATGCTATCTTCTATATATAGATTACTGTACGGAATCCAACAGATAGTTGTTCCATTATGAGTATATGACTGTACGGGGAAGCCTATTTAATTGTCTACGAAATCCATTTATATCTGTTCCGTTATGCATATATGAGTGTACGGGAACCCTCTAAAGCTGTCCCCCATATTAAAAATAATTTTGAATATAGCTGTGTATATGACTGTACGAAACCCGTATATAGCTGATCCGGTATTCATGTATGATTGTACGGGACCCCTCTATAACTTCTCAAAACACCATCCAATGCCCTCACATCCAATGCCCTCACACCGAGCCAAAATAATGGAACAAGATGTCCCCTTTATAGCTGTCACCTTTTGAGTATAGGGGTGCTCAAAGCCCCGGTTCCCACTATTACCCACTTAACCACATTGGGATTCTGGGAAAAAACATCCAATGCTAAGTTATAAAGGATGAGTCCCGGTTTAGTGACCTGCCAAGTGGGTAATAGTGTGCCTCCGTTGCCTTTTCGAATTTGGAGAGGGCGTTGAAAATGGGGTAAGTGTAGTCAAATATATACAGGCTTTGACCAATCTTGATAGCATTGGATGCTGTTTTGGAATTGGGGTATGTGCCTAAGGTTTAGGCAGCAGCTATAGCTCATTTTCGTACCGTCATAAGTTCCAAAGGGCACACCTGTACGCATCATTGTCGCAGTGTCATGTTGGGGTATTTTATATATATATATATATTATAATTTAGATTATAATTTATATTTTATATTCTAATTAATATTTTATATTTTATATTTTATATTATATTTTATATTATAATTTAATTATAAATAATAAATTAAAACTTTGCCCATTCACTGCCGCAAGGGATAAACCCCTATTGCATAGGGGGAGAGGAATAAGGCTTAACGGGTTATTCCAGAATAACCCGTTAAGCCAGGGAAAAAAAAAAATTTATCCCATGTCATTTTGTAATACTGTTTGGCAGGAATTGGGGGATAAAGGAGGTTATTCCCCTTTTATCCCCCAACCAAACATTGCCTTAAGGAACACCCATCTTTTGGTGACGAAAAATCATTAAGAGTCAGGAATAATAATTTACATCCATGAGATAATTTACAATCTACATCCATGGGTCATCTGTTGGATCGCAACGCTCCCAGGAGTCGATCGCAACTTTTATGATCCATTATCTGTTGTCTACATATAGTGTTATTTGGGAGGCTATAGAGGGGCTTTGAGCAGTACTGAGAATGGGCAAATTATCTAGAATATTCTATATTATATAATATTCTATAGCATTGGATGCTGTTTTGCGAGGGGACAGCTATAGCCTGGTTTTGTACTGTCGTATATCCAAATGGCACACCTGTAGGGACCTGCCAAGTGGGTAATAGTGTGCCTTAGTTGCCTTTTCGAATTTGGAGAGTGCTTTGAAAAGGGGGTAAGTGTAGTCAAATATATACAGGCTTTGACCAATCTTGATAGCATTGGATGCTGTTTTGGAATTGGGGTATGTGCCAAAGGTTTAGGGAGCAGCTATAGCTCATTTTCGTACCGTCATAAGTTCCAAAGGGCACACATGTACGCATCATTGTCGCAGTGTCATGTTGGTCTCCATTCCAAATTGAGAGGACAGGTATATCTGCTTTCCGTACCCTGATATATGCAAAAGGAACAGCTATAGATGGGTTTGTGGGTATGACACAGGTTTCGTACATTCTTATATAAAAATTAGACAATTGACGGAACTGGACTATCAAAACCCACTATCCTCAACCACTCTTCCTCTCATTCTCACTATCGGATAATCTCCCTCTCTATCTCACTCTAACTTTATCAACCTGTCAATATCACTCTCTTATACCGAATCTAGTTATCATGTCTAGTTCTAGCTCAAATTCCCCCCCTCCTTGCAGTTCTAGCTCTAATCCCCCCCTCCTTGCAGTTCTAGCTCTAATCCTCCCCGTCCTCGCAACAACTACTGCATCATTCCATGTACGCCTGCGCATGAGGAGACTGATAAATTATTGGAACGTGCAGCGCAGATAGTTATCGATGCCTACGGGAACGATCTAGAATGTTCCCGGGATGCCGTAGCTACCTTGCTCGCAACTCGGATAGGAGGACAACCCTCCAATTATCAATTTGCAGAAGGTCCAGTGGGTAATTATATAGTATTTTTCCCTACAGTGAATTCGATGAATAAAGCTATTCGTCGTTCTCCGATTCGAAATGACGCATTCGCAATGACGGTATCTTCATGGGAAGCCCAACGTGGGACAAGCAAGGCAACATTTAGATACTATGTATGGATTCGTCTATTTAACTATCCTATTTATTGCCATCAGGATGAAGAGGCACAACAAATCGTTTCTGGTTTTGGACGCTACATACTTTCGGATTCCCCGAGCCAATATGCCCAGAATCTATTGTACTATCGTGTTCTAATAAAATGCATTGATCCCCACATCATTCCGGAGGAAATATTAGTATATGTTGGGAGTAGAGAATGGATAGTACATGTTGAGATTGAGAGCTGGGAACATTGCGATCCTACAAATAGCCCTTAATGTACTATGTAATTTATCCGCTGCATCTAAATGCAATTTCTTCAATCGTAATATATGCATAAATTATATTTATTCTAAATAATAATAGAAACCAGTCTATAGCTGTACCATTATGCATATATGTCTGTACAGTGACCAGACTATAGCTGTACCATTCCTAGCTGAAGGGATAGCTATAAAGGGGACAGCTATAGGTGTGCGAAACCAGTATATAACTGTACCATTATGCATATATGACCGTACTGTGACCAGACTATAGCTGTACCTTTCATACTTGTCCCTTCTATCTTCCTGTGCGTATATATGAGTGGTCATACAGGAACAGTCCCTTCTATGTCCCTTTTATCTCATGGATGTAAATGAGTAATCTTCATTCATAATATAGCTCTCCCTTTTATCCCATGGTGACTGGTCTATATATATATGCTCATAGAAAACAGATTGCAGGATAGAAATGCATATATTCTTACCTTATGAAGGGCAACACCAGATTCCCACCCATACGACGAACCTGAAAAAGACTGCCCATAATTTTTTAGGAAGAACGTCATCTGTCTGTGCAATGCCGATGACGCGTGATGAAACATGCTGGTGCAAGCCTGGTATGACAACTGCATGTGCATAGCAATCGTTGTTGACGGAAGCAGACCTAAGGTTTTAATGACTGTAAGAAATCCATCAATATCTTTACCTTTATGGACATATAGAACGCTCTATAGCTGTCCCCTGTATAAGTGTGGTTAGTGGCCTTGAGCATTGGATGCTGTTTTCAGGAGAAGTTAAGTGGGTAGTGTATATGTGGTTTGAGCACACCTATATTCAAAAGAGGACAGCTAGAGATGGGACAGCTATAGAGGGTTTCCGTGCAGTCATATATCATAATGGAACAGATATAGACGAATTTCGTACAGTCATAAAAACCTCAGGTATGCTTCGGTCAACAACGATTGCTATGCACATGCAGTTGTCAAACCAGGCTTGCACCAGCATCTTTCATCACGCGTCATCGGCATTGCACAGACAGATGACGTTCTTCCTCAAAAATTATGGACAGTCTTTTTCAGGTTCGTCGTATGGGTGGGAATCTGGTGTTGCCCTTCCTAAGGTAAGAATAGATGCATTTCTATCCTGCAATCTGTTGTATATGAGCATATATATATAATCCAACTCATATATTGAGGTTGGTTTTGGTTCATGTATTTTAGGAGAGTTAATTTTACTAACACACTATGAGGGAACCAATTTCTTTTGTGTAGGGAAAAGGAATAAAGCTACATAGATTTGAAAAACATTACAGCATGATGAGTACTGATTTTTTTATGTTTGGTCGTTTTTTTCTGCATCTTTTCCTTTTGATGGAAAATGGGGTGCCATCACAACTCTTGCATGAATTGTTAGCTATCTCTGTTAAATACCTTTTTGGGCATCTTGAATGCCAGTTTTAAATACCGTGGATTGAGTACCGGTACACATGGTTCAGCTTTTGGGTATTGATGAACTTGAATGGGAAGCGGATGCCGCACTTAGTACCGGTCCTCGTTACTGAGTAAAGGTACATAACCTTCGGTTCCGGTACATAATCCTTAATTCTGGTACACAAAGAAGTACAAACCAAGCGCCTCACAAACAGATAGCCTTACCCTTGGGTTGCTCATTTTGTACCGGTACTCAAGATTACATACCGGTACGAAATCTTGAGTATCGGTACACTTCTAAGATCCTCAAAATCCGAATGCATCACACTTCGATTTCTCCCTCAGTATCGGTACTCCATGATGAGTACCGGTACAAAGTGAGAAATCCATGTATAGTACTCTCGGGTTTTGAGGAACTTGGAGGTGTACCGGACGATTGTGTACCGGTACTAAATGGTAAGTACCGGTACTAATTGAGGATTGGAAGTGTGAGGCCTCAATAAACAGTACCGGTACTGAGCTAGAAACCCAAGTGTAAGGCCTCAATAAATTAAATTGTACTAATCACATTTACAAATGTTGTATAAATTGCACTGACTCCATTACTATTTAGTACAGCTATACATAAGTTCTAATGTTCATGTTGTATAATCATATTACTATATAAAAGGTTCAACTGTTCATCTTGTATCTATAGCGGTTCATCACAGTTCTGAACAGCTATATATAAGTTAATAACATTCATATATACAAGAAGGTACATTTATACATTTATACATTCATACATTCATACATTTATAGAAGAGTCTGAAAGTACTCCACACTTGAAACAGATGAGCAGTTGCTCATTCTGTACCGGTTGCTCATTCTGTATCGGTACTGTACATTACGTACCGGTACAGATGGATCCGGTACACTTCAAAGTTCTTCAAAACCCTAATGCATCACAATTGGATTTCTCCCTCAGTACCGGTACTTAATATTGAGTACCGGTACTGAGTGAGGAATCCAAGTGTGATGCTTTCGGGTTTTGACGAACTTGGATGTGTACCAGAACATTGGGCACTTAGTCTTGCTCGGTACGCAGTCTTTACCGGTACAGATGGTTTTTGTATAGGGAAATGATTTTTGTACACCCCCAAGTGGAGTGTACATCCTTCACCCAATGCTAATCCTCCCGACGAAAGAAGGGCTATCCCCTATAAAGCTGTCCAATTTTGAATATAGGTGTGCACACCTTTCAAAACAGCATCCAATGCTAATTGTCTCAAAAGACCCTCTATAGCTGTACGAAACCCATATATACATGTTCTGGTATGCATATATGACTGTATGGAAACACTCTATACAAGTCCCCGCTATAGCATTAAATTTGAATATAGCTGTATATATGACTGTACGAAACACATATATAGTTGTTCCGGTATTCATATATGGTTGTACGGAAAGCCTCTATAGCTGTCCCCTTTTGAATGTATGTGTGCCCAGAGGGAAAAGACACTATAAAGCTGTCCCCTCTATAGCAATACAACTTTTGAGTATAGGTGTGCTGAAAGGCCTGGTACACACTACTACCCACTTACCCACTTTGGAATACAACATCCAATGCTAATCTTCACCTTATCACACTATTACCCACTTACCCACTGTTGTAAACACCATCCAATGATATAGAATATTCTATATTAGAATATGCTATATAATTTGGCCTAAAGGAAGAGTGCTCAAAGCCCCTGTATAGCCTCCCAACGAATTATGGCCTATAAGTCTACTCGCTTTGTATACCAATATCCGCAATATTGTAGTTAGGTACTCAATCTCACCCTACAACCCGCTCACTCTCTATCTCACTCTATCTTCATCCCCATCTCAATTTCACTCTCGTATACAATTATAGAAGTCATGGCAAGCTCTAGCTTTAGCCATACCTCTTATTCCTCCCGCCCTCGCAACAACTACTGCATCATTCCTTGGACGCCTGCGCATGAAGAGACGGATAGCCGATTGGAGCGGACGGCGCAAATAGTTGTCGATGCCTATGCAAACGATAATGATCGTTCGCGGCCTGCCGTGGCCGCGTTGCTCGCAAGTCGGATAGGAGGAAGGCCTCATGATTACCAATTTGCAGGAGGTACTGTCGGAACTTATATAGTAACTTTCCCTACTCTGAGAAGGATGCATAATGCTATTCGTCGTTCTCCAATTCGAAACAACACATTCGCGATGACGGTATCTCCATGGGATGCCAATCGTGGGACAATTACTCCAACGTTACAATACTATGTATGGATTCGCCTACATAATTACCCGATTTATTGCCATCAGTATGAAGAGGCAGAAAGAATCGTTTCAAGTTTTGGCCGCTACATAAGTGCGGATGATCCTAGCCGACATTACGAAAAGTTTAGATACTATCGCGTGCTCATCAAATGCATTCATCCTAACATGATTCCGGAGCAAGTAACACTATATGTAGACAATAGAGAATGGATCATAAGAGTGGTGATTGAGTCCTGGGAGCGTTGCGAGCCAACAGATGGACCATGGAGGTAGATTGTAAATTATATCATGGATGTAAATGATTATTATTCACTCGTAATGAATATTCTTCACCAGAAATTTTGAACATGCATATATGACTGTGCATAATCCCTTAAGCAATGCTAGGTGTACACCCCCAAATGGGGTGTACATCCTACACCCACCCATCATAGGGTTGGTATTCATCCACTCGTCACTCGATGTGACGAGTAAAATTCACCCACCCCTAGGATGGGGTGGGTGTAAGATGTACACCCCATTTGGGGTGTACATCTAGCATTTTCCATCCCTTAAATCATTTGGCTGACTTTAGTACATGGGTGATCATTAAAATTGTTAAAGCAACAGCTATATATAAGTGTTGAACATTCATATATACAAGATGGAGGACTTGAAAATAGACTGGATACAAGTGTGAGATATCGAATATATATATGACTGTGCAAAATCCCTCTAGGGGTGTTCCTTATAACATTTGGCAGAATTTAGTACATGAGTGTTCCAGAAAAGTGAGAAAGCTCGTTAAAGTTCGTCAACTCTTAGTTCCCCCTATACTCATGCACGGTACCATTAGTCAGCTCGTCAACTTCCATCTAAGATCCTCAAAACCCGAAAGCCTCACACTTGCAATCCTCAACTTAGTTCCGGTACTTATAATTGGGTACCGGTACATATCCAAGTTCCTCAAAACCCGGTCTCATCATTTCTCACTAAGTACCGGTACCCAATGAAAAACTTCAATAGATTTAAAAACTTGAAGAACTTTAAAAATTGGTAATTTAACATATAGAAATATCTGTTAAAAATAATAAATTGGGAAATTGTGAAGAAAGTTGCCTCTCTAAAACGGGTAAAGACAAAAGGAAATTCCAGATCAACTTAATATAGCTGTTCCAGCACCAAATAAAAATATTCCAGAACAATTAATTTTAAATGTTCGAGAAGCAAGTGAGGCAATTGCATAACATAATGTAACAAATCAGCTTCTCCGAATTACAACTCCAATTCAAAAATCGCATACACGGTTCAGTCCTCGTGGCACAGTTCATCTGAGCACATTACAGTCATCTTTTCAGATTTACAAGTCCAATCCTATACAACATCCAGATTAGCATTGGATGGTTTTTTTCCAAATGTGGTTAAGTGGGTAATAGTGGGAACCGGGGCTTTGAGCACCAAAAGGTGACAGCTATAGAGGGGACATCTTGTTCCTTTATTTTCGCTCTGTGTGAGGGCATTGGATGCTGTTTTGAGAAGTGTGCACACAAATATTCTAAAGGGGACAGCTTTATAGGGGCTTTTTATAATGGCACGCCTATACTCACAAGAGGACAGCTATATAACCCATATTATAAGGGGAGCAAGGGCATTGGATGCTGTTTTGAAAGGTTGGCACACATATATTCAATAGGGGATAGCTATAGAGCGTTCCCGTACAATCTTACATGAATACCGGAACAGCTATAGATGGGTTTCGTACAGTCATATACACAGCTATATTCATAATTTAATTTTATATGGGGAACAGCTTTGGAGGTTCCCCGTACACTCATATATGCAAAGCGGAACAGCTATAAATCTTTTTCGTAGGCAATTATATAGGGTTCCCCGTACAGTCATATACACATAATGGAACAGCTATCTGTTGGATTCCGTACAGGCATATATATATAGAAGGTAGCATTTGATGCTGTTTTCAAATGTTGGTTAGTTGGTAATAGTGTGGCAAGGGGCTTTTAGCACACCTATATTCAAAAGTGCACAGCCATAATGGGGACACCTATATGGAAATTGCTAGATGTACAGGGTGTACAGGTAGCAGTTCTCCACCTATATAGGGTAATCATGGTGTAAGGAACACCCATATAGTGGTTCTGTACATCCTCTGCATTGGGACACCCATGTGCCCACTTTTGCCAACAGCATCCAATGTAAGGTCTATATGTATAAAAGGCAATATATACATATACCTGCTATCTCCACCTCACCCATATATATATAGCTGCTATCTCATTCATACATATATCTCCAGCTCACACATATATCACAGCTCACTATATTACAGTAATTGTCAAATTTCACATCCTTCCATGTCTAGCGCTACCTCCACCCGCCCGAATAACACATATTGTTTTATGCCCTGGAGGGATAATTTTGGTGATGTTAATATGTTGATGGATCGTGCAGCAAAGGTGGTCATTCTTGCCTACGATACTGAAGATGATTGTTCAAAAGATGGAGTGGCTTCTTTCCTAGCTGAACAGGTAGGCGGTATTCCCTATGATTACGGATTTGCAGAATGTGAAGGTGCCAATTACCTTATATATTTTCCTACTGCTATGATTCGGGATAGAGCTATAGAGCAGTCTATTCTGCAGACCGAGAAAATGACCATTAATGTCAAGCCATTCGAATACAACGTAGGTCGAATCCGTGAAAGGTATGCGTACTCTGTATGGATTCGCTTGCATGATTTACCGCCCATTTGTTACGACTATAACCATTTGAGAACTATAGTATCTAGTTTTGGATGTTTTGTTGTTGCTGATGACCACTGCCGTCTCCGCCACAATATCACCTTCTACCGTGTGTTGATCAAATGTATTGATCTACAAATAATCCTAGAGTGTGTAACGTTCATTGTGGGAAATCGTGAATGGATAATAAATGTGGAAATAGAGTAGTGGCAATCCTGCGCAGGGAACGGCACTCCGTAATGTGTTGGCAATGTGACGTCTCCTTTGCCAAATGGATATGTTGTTTACTAATTATCGCTACATCTTTTTCTCGCTAGTACGCAATCATTTATAGCTACTTGCAATATGATGATTATGATATGCATGAAGTACACATCTGTATCTATTGACAATCAACTGTACATATATATAAGTTCTTCAATCCGATGGGATAAAATTGAAGGACGTAAAGTGCTTACTTATGCATCAATTTTTATTCGTGGTATGTACCTTTTGTATTGTATAATATAACTCTACCCGATTTACTTATTTTATTTATTCCCGGGATATAGACAAGTATATGTACAAGCAGGGACTAAAATATTTTTGTATTATGTTCAGTATAATACTTGTACTGGGGATAAAGAAAGTCTGGATTTCGACAGTTCAAGAGTATTAGTAAGAATAATATAGGGGATTATATTTAAAATATTCAAATAAATTTTCTACAGTTTTGATTTGAAATATGTAATTGAAGATATTTAGTAACAAAAGTTATTACACTTTATATATTGATATTATTTTGGTATAAATGAAGATAAAGTAAAAAATACTTATTAAGTCATTTATAAATGGGCAATGCTATATGTACCCCCGAAAGGGCAATTCTGAAGTAAACATTACTTAAGAATTTTGAACTGCGTACCGTTAGATTTTGAAAATTCAAAAGTCTCCACTATCCTCTAGTTAAAAAATCAAAATATTATATTATTTATTTAATACTTCGGGAATCCTCACGCCACCCCACCTTCTCTTCCCCTGTTCTCACGCCGTCTCACACCTGCCTCCTCCCACCCCGCCCACCAGGCCGCATGTGCTTGCCTCCATCGGATCTAAAGTTTGCTCAGCCCCGGTCCGCATCACCGCGTCCGATCGACAACGGAACCCCTCCCAGGACGGCCGCTCATCGCCAGGCTGCAAAGGCCAGAGGCATCCAACCCCTTCCAGGACGCCGGCCGACCTCCTGGTCATCTCTGTTACGGCATTTTGGTGTTGGCATATTTCGTGAGTCAAGTCAGTGAGTTGAGTCGGAGTCTTAAAGGGATCAAATTGTCAATCAGCAATCATAGACTTAGAGAAGATTCAACAAGAGCTCAAGTTGACACTCAGTGTCTTGAGTCTTGAAGATTGAAGTTGAAGAATTGTGGATCAGTTACATCAATCTCAAGAAGAAAGTATTCAAGAGGATCAGGTATGTTTAACTAAATAATTGTGGTGATCCGAATACTTTCTTATAGTGTAGAAACACTTGGATGAACTTTTAATTGCATAATAATCAAAAACTGGTGTTCGGACATGTTCAGGATCCGGATCAGAGCCAACGATCCGGATCCCGAAGGTTGTTGCTTCATACAAGAATTCGATCCGGATCCATGCAATTTCCGATCCGGATCCTGAATGTTAAGTTTTCTGTTTTGTATGAACGATCCGGATCGGGCCTTGCAATCCGGATCCCGAACCCTTGGTTTTCTGGAATCGTCAATCTCGTTACGACGATCCGGATCGCAATAAATCTGATCCGGATCGCCGTCCTGAAAATTTCCAGATATGGTATGTTTTTGATTCTTATCTCTTTCCAAAGGTTTCTAACCTATAAATAGACATTTAGGGTTTCTCAAAAACGTGGGAGCTACGGCCGATTAATTTATAAAACACTTGAGAGCAACCCTAGAGGCTAGGTTTTCATTGTTCTTCTTAATAGCCTCTTTTAGGTCAATTCGATGGTTCTTCCAAGATCTATCTTTTGTCGAATTGATCTAATCTTTGCTTAGAGTTTTTTTCCCATGGATCTTCATTGATAATCTAAGCAAAGGATCACCATCGAAGTCAATATTCTTATCGACTGAGTTTGCGTCGTGGATTCGACGTGGCATCGTGGATTCGGTGTGCTAAAGGCGTTTCGTGGATTCGAAACGTGTGCTCGTGGATTCGAGTGGCGTTCGTGGATTCGAACGTGTGCAGTGGGCGTGCAAAATCGGTGGAGCGCGAGGTCCAAGAAAGTGAAGGAGGGGTTAAATCCGTGGAGACGGTAATCACCTTGTTATTCTTCTTTTCTTAGGGATTGTTATTGCGTGGATATCCAACCGGTCAGCGCAAGGTCCGAAGAAGCTGAAGGAGGGGTTTGAGTCCGTGGAGTCGGTAATCACCTTGTTATTCTTCTATTCTTAGTGGATTGTTATTGCGTGTTGGTCCCGTGGTTTTTCTCCTGGATTGGAGTTTCCACGTATATCTCGGTGTGCTGTTTTTATTTTCCGCATTGGTTTTTATTTTGCACTGAGATTTGGTTTTATAAGTATTACACCTATTCACCCCCCCTCTAGTTGTTTGATAGTACCTATTTAGATCCTTTGGGATTCATAACTCTACAATTGGTATCAGAGCGGGTTTTAGGTTTATCTATCATGATGGGTGAAAGCGGTAATATTTATAGACCTCCTCTTTTTGATGGGACTAATTATGCTTATTGGAAAGTGCGGATGAGAGCTTTTCTCATCTCAATTGATGAGCGTGTTTGGCAAACCGTGGAACACGGTTGGGTGCATCCTGTTGAGGAAGTAGGAAATTCTACTACCCCAAAACCTCGCTCTAGATGGTCCAAAGAGGAATTTGAAAGATCTTCTTACAATGGGAAAGGTATGAACGCTTTATTTAATTCTCTTTCCTCGACTGAGTTCACACGAATTTCCGCGTGTGAAACCGCAAAGGAAATTTGGGATATTCTCAAAATTACACATGAGGGTACTAATCTTGTAAAAATTCAAAAGCTCCAGATGCTTACAAGTCAATTTGACTCTATTCATATGGAAGAGCATGAATTGTTTACAGATTATTACACTAGACTTCAAGATGTAATAAATACATGTGCTAATTTAGGAGAAAAGATCTCGGAGTCGAAAATTGTAAGAAAGATACTTCGGACTCTTCCGGAACGGTTTAGGGCAAAGGTTACCGCCATTGAAACCGTTAGTCATCCGGATGAGATGAGTGTAGAGGAATTAGTAGGTGCTTTGCAAACTTATGAAATGACTTTTCCTACTAATCAAGTTTCTTCCAAGTCTTCTTCTAAGCTTACAGGTATTGCATTCAAATCAACAAAGGAAGAAGATAGCGAATCAAGTTCCGACGATGAAATCTCTTTTGCCGATTTTGAAGAACAATTGGCGCGGATCGTAAAAAAATTTCGTCGGAAATTTTGGAAGAATCGAACCGATGGATCTTCATCCACGAAATCTTCTAAAGGATCATCGGGTTCTAAATCCTCTAAACTCAAAAGCTTTGCAAAACCTTCTAAAGAAAAAGAAAAAGATGATTTCGAAGGGGAAATCCAATGCTATCGATGCAAAGGCTACGGCCATTTTTCAATGGATTGTCCTTCTAAGAAATCATATAAAAAGAAGGCTTTGCAAGCGAAAACTTGGGACGATTCTACTTCTAATGAATCGACCTCAAGTAAAGAGGAAAAAATCATTGCTTCTCATGCCTCTCATTTTCCCTCTTCTAATAATTGTTTATCATCTTTAGTCACTGACTCTACTCCTTTGATTTTGTATGAAACATCAACAACCGGCGGAGAGTCATCAAGTGAGGGGGAGTCGGACGAGGAAGAACTCGTTGAGGCATATCAACAACTTCTTGCGGAATCTAAGAAGATGGTCAAACATATCAAGAAGTTGAGAAAGCAACGACTTGAAGATCAAGACGAGAATCATGCTTTAAAGATAAAACTTCATGATCTCGAGGAGGAACGAGAACGTTTATTGGAAAACAATAAAATCCTCCAAGAAGAGCGAAACCAATCGGAGACAAACGCTAAATCATATATGGACAAGATTGGTTTTCTAGAAAAACAGTTTGAGGATATTCATGTCACCAATCAAGCTTTGACCAAGCAAGTTCATCAACTTAAATCCGACATACAAAGGTTTTCAACCGGTTCCAAGAAATTTGATTGTATGTCCGGATTAGGTCAAACAAGCAAGGTTGGTTTGGGATTTAAGAATGATCAAACTGTGCATGCTTCAAGTTCCACATTCAAATTGAGAGGAAGAACGTGTCACCTTTGTGGACTTGAAGGACATTTGGTGAAGAATTGCCCGAAAAAGAGAAAGAAAAATCCTTCGGCAACTTCATCTACGGGGCGGACTCAACGGACTCAAAAGATACATCAAGTCAAAGGAGTTCACTCAACCCACCAAAGGTCCGAGCCACAACATCAATCATACAAGTGGATCATTGTGAGGCAAAGACCTAAGGTGGATCAACAGTCAAAGCGGACAACCCCCGGCCATAACGAATCAAGACAACCCAAAATCCAGCGATTTTGGATTCGGAAAGATGATATCTTTCCTTGTCTTAAGTTCTAATTAGCTTATGACTGTATGTAATGCTTTGATTGGTTTTCCTTTCATATTTTTCTGAATCTCTGCATTACATGTTTTCAATGCTCTTTGTTTTTATGTTTTGTTTTTTTTTAACAAAAGGTTTTTAATGAACAAGTGCATTGAATAAAAAAGGGCTTCACGGTTATTCACTCCAAATTAATTTTATATGGATTATCAACTTTACTCCATAATCATAATCTTGAAGATACTTCATTATAGGAGTTTTTGATATTATAAGCATCAAATTTTAGAAATCATGTGTGATCTTTAGATGCTTAATCTATCTCGGTTGTGTGAATTCATTGTGATAAACGTGAGACAACCGATAGACTAAAATTTGGGATATAATTCTTTCACGTAAGAGATTGCATTCTTACAAGGGTATTGAAATAATTTGCAAAAAGATGTGGAAAGAGTTACATCCGAAAGGAGTGTGAAAACTATCACCACATGTTGGAAAGAGCTGCCACCCCGGTCGTCCGGTTTGTGTGTGAAGCTACCACATGTTATGGATGCTTGATTGTATTTTATGAGAAAATCTTTAGTTGAAGCATTTGGAGATTTATATGCAAAGCTCTTATATTTTGAATAATCTCCTGGTTGGTATAAGGTGGGATAGTTGAAAGATGCTCAAAGAGCCACCCTTAGGTATTTTAGTGCTTATCTCAAATTTGAAAGGGTAAGAAATCAAATTGATGTCATTTGGAAATCTCTGTAAGTCATCTTTGTACATCCGTTACATCTTGATAGACTTTGGATCTCAAGATTATTTTTGATGACTTGTGTTTGATGAATATAACATGAAAAACTGTTTATAATGTTTTATCTTTGTTTTTCATGATTTAGGAGTAAATCTTTTTAATCTTGTGAAATTAATTGGATTGAATGACATCTTGTTAATTCATTGGTTAAAGCACTTAAATTGTTTTCTTGATGGAATACAAATCGGTATTTGAAAAGATTCTAAAATCTGGATTTGTTTCAAGGAATTATTTCTTTTTTGCCTTCTGGTACCGGTACGCAATCTGCATTTTTGTTATATACCGGAACTGAGCTTTTATCTCTCTTTCTCTATGAACTAATGTTGTTAGTGATTTCCTTTTGTCTAGTATGTTCACTGTTTGACAATTTGTGACAAAAAGGGGGAGAAGAGAAATGACGGAGATAAGATCATCAGGAGAGGACAAACGAAAATGGAAAAATGGGGGAGAACGAAAAATGATGATCGTATCACAAAGGGGGAGAACATAGATGCTCAAGAACATGGAGAACATGTTAGAGATGCTCAAGATAGGGGGAGACAAAGAAAGGTTGAAAGAGCTGGGAAAAACAAAAGAACCAAAAGGATGAATCAAATGTAGGATTTTAATTTCTAACGACTGACGTTTGATTTTGTTTGGAGTTTTGTTTTGCAGGAATTACATCACTTTAAGACTCCAAGTCCTAAGTCATAGAGTATGTTCTAGGACTGTTTGGTTCAAATGTAATTTTGTATTTATTGGATCTTTCACGCAAAGAAAATCAATGTTTTGGTGATGACATTGAGTTTTGATTTTTTGGTTTAAGATGAGTGACTTGAGCGCTTTTATGTATTTTTGGGTTTTGTCACGAAATTGCCAAAGGGGGAGATTGTTACGGCATTTTGGTGTTGGCATATTTCGTGAGTCAAGTCAGTGAGTTGAGTCGGAGTCTTAAAGGGATCAAATTGTCAATCAGCAATCATAGACTTAGAGAAGATTCAACAAGAGCTCAAGTTGACACTCAGTGTCTTGAGTATTGAAGATTGAAGTTGAAGAATTGTGGATCAGTTACATCAATCTCAAGAAGAAAGTATTCAAGAGGATCAGGTATGTTTAACTAAATAATTGTGGTGATCCGAATACTTTCTTATAGTGTAGAAACACTTGGATGAACTTTTAATTGCATAATAATCAAAAACTGGTGTTCGGACATGTTCAGGATCCGGATCAGAGCCAACGATCCGGATCCCGAAGGTTGTTGCTTCATACAAGACTTCGATCCGGATCCATGCAATTTCCGATCCGGATCCCGAATGTTAAGTTTTCTGTTTTGTATGAACGATCCGGATCGGGCCTTGCAATCCGGATCCCGAACCCTTGGTTTTCTGGAATCGTCAATCTCGTTACGACGATCCGGATCGCAATAAATCTGATCCGGATCGCCGTCCTGAAAATTTCCAGATATGGTATGTTTTTGATTCTTATCTCTTTCCAAAGGTTTCTAACCTATAAATAGACATTTAGGGTTTCTCAAAAACGTGGGAGCTACGGCCGATTAATTTATAAAACACTTGAGAGCAACCCTAGAGGCTAGGTTTTCATTGTTCTTCTTAATAGCCTCTTTTAGGTCAATTCGATGGTTCTTCCAAGATCTATCTTTTGTCGAATTGATCTAATCTTTGCTTAGAGTTTTTTTCCCATGGATCTTCATTGATAATCTAAGCAAAGGATCACCATCGAAGTCAATATTCTTATCGACTGAGTTTGCGTCGTGGATTCGACGTGGCATCGTGGATTCGGTGTGCTAAAGGCGTTTCGTGGATTCGAAACGTGTGCTCGTGGATTCGAGTGGCGTTCGTGGATTCGAACGTGTGCAGTGGGCGTGCAAAATCGGTGGAGCGCGAGGTCCAAGAAAGTGAAGGAGGGGTTAAATCCGTGGAGACGGTAATCACCTTGTTATTCTTCTTTTCTTAGGGATTGTTATTGCGTGGATATCCAACCGGTCAGCGCAAGGTCCGAAGAAGCTGAAGGAGGGGTTTGAGTCCGTGGAGTCGGTAATCACCTTGTTATTCTTCTATTCTTAGTGGATTGTTATTGCGTGTTGGTCCCGTGGTTTTTCTCCTGGATTGGAGTTTCCACGTATATCTCGGTGTGCTGTTTTTATTTTCCGCATTGGTTTTTATTTTGCACTGAGATTTGGTTTTATAAGTATTACACCTATTCACCCCCCCTCTAGTTGTTTGATAGTACCTATTTAGATCCTTTGGGATTCATAACTCTACAATCTCTCCCTGCCGCGTTCTGCTCATCATTGTCGTCCAACTATACCAGTATGTAGGTTGCTTCTTTTTTAAATTCATGTGTTAATTCAAAGTTTTGAGGAACTCGGGGTGAAATTAATATTTGCTCTACATTAATATAATTTAATTATTTTGTACAAATTACATCTTTTCCGTACAGTATATTTTTCCTTCTTTAATATGCTCTATGTGGAATTATCCTCTCATCCCAATGCACAATTGTTTACCTTTCACTAAGTCTGCATGAATTTAGTACGTTGACATGCAAAGTAATGGTAAAATGTATCAAATTTTTCCTATCTATGTCTTCTTTCTTTTGCAAATTTTGGCATGGATGTATAAGTATTATAATGATATTACACATTAGATGGATTCGAGCTTTACATCCTCGAGCAATGGGGCCAGCCAAAATACACCTTATTGCCATTGTCGATTGCAATGTGTCATGAGAACATCTTGGACGCAGAATAATCCGGGCCGGAGATTTTACGGCTGTTCGAGATATGGGGTAATCTATGTAATGTACATAATATTTTGTTATCCATGCTATATATCAAAAACTTAGCATATATACTTGCCTCCCATATTTTCAGGGGCATGGGGCATGCAATTATTTCAGTTGGTATGACGCGCCGTTTACGAGCAGAAGTATTTCCGTATTGAATGGATTAATAGTAAGTAACAATAAGTTGCGCAATGAAGCTGCAGCTGGTGCAAGGAAAAGAAGATGGGGGTTGTACCTCTTAGTTGCATATTTTCTTATCAGTGGGATTTTTGTTTCTTCATGGTATAACTGTATGTCGAAATCCAGACTATGACTATCCCGCCCCTTGTAATGTATTTTAATTTTTTTCTATATATGAATGTATTTATATTCCTCTCTATATATGAATGTATTTATATTCCTCTCTATATATGAATGTATTTATATATGTCGTAATCCATACTATGACTATCCCGCCCCTTGTAATGTATTTTAATTTTTTTCTATATATGAATGTATTTATATTACTCTCTAAGTAATAATTGCTATGTGTTGTACACTGTTTGTCGGGAGAGATTAGATTTGAAATTAAACAACTACTGCATCATTCCTTGTACGCCTGCAGCATCAGGAGACTAATAAATTATTGGAACGTGCAGCGCAGATAGTTGTCGATGCCTACGGTATGCATATATTGTGACGCCCCACTTCCCAGGGGGTCACCCATCCTAGAACTACTCTAGCTCTAGCACGCTTAACTCTTATGTTCCTCTTGGATCTTGCTACCATCCAAAATGCTATAGCCGGGTTAGAGATTTAGTCATATTATATCATTTATATATAGGACTAATCCAAATTCCGGGGGTGTCACATTCTTCCCCCCTTTAAGCCCTGACGTCCACGTCAGGCTCAAGCACACTCACAAGCACCAGGCGATGTGAGACTAGTCTCGCTAGCCTTAGCCGACCTTGTGAGGAGTTGCACTCCACTCACAACGGTCATTAGCCGGGGAGCCTCGCTCTACCCGCTATGTAACCCTGGCTCAGCCGAGACTCATCTCACATTTCCGGCTGGTGAATGGCTCTGATACCAACTGTGACGCCCCACTTCCCAGGGGGTCACCCATCCTAGAACTACTCTAGCTCTAGCACGCTTAACTCTCATGTTCCTCTTGGATCTTGCTACCGTCCAAAATGCTATAGCCGTGTTAGAGATTTAGTCCTATTATATCATTTATATATAGGACTAATCCAAATTCCGGGGGTGTCACATATATGACTGTACGTGAACCCTCTATAGCTGTCCCCGCTATAACATTTATTTTAAATATAGCTCTATATATGACAGTACGAAACCCATATATAACTGTTCCGGTATGCAAATATGACTGTACGGGAAGCCTCTATAGCTGTCCCCTTTTGAATATACGTGTACCGAGTTCTGAAAAGAGGATCCAATGCCCTTCCTCCCCTTAAAATATGGGCTATATACCTGTCCCCTTGTAAATATAGGGGTGCCCATGTAAAATATAAATTTAATTTTGAAACAAATTATTAATATTTTTGATTTAAAATATTTGTTATTAAAATTTTATAAAACCCGACCATGCGTACCGGTACGCAATTATCCGCACCGATACACATGAACAAATGGTTCCGGTACACATCCAAGTTCCTCAAAACCCGAAAGCATCACACTTGGATTCCGCCATCAGTACCGGTAGTCAACGTAGGGTACCGGTACAGAGTGAAGAATCGAAGTGTGATGCTTTCTGGTTTTGAGGTACTTGGATATGTACCGGAACCATATGTACCGGTACTCAATACTGAGTACCGGTATTGTGTGAGGAATCCAAGTGTGAGGACTCAATAAAGTGTGAGGCCTAACAAATAGAACGCCGTACCCTTGGTACATAATCCTTGGTTCCGGTACACAAAGAAGTACAAACCAAGTGCCTCACAAACAGATAGCCTTACCCTTGGTTTGCTCATTCTGGACCGGTACTCAAGATTACATACCGATACGAATTCTAGAGTGCCGGTACACTTCTAAGATCCTCAAAATCCGAATGCAACACACTTCGATTTCTCCCTCAGTACCGGTACTCCATGATGAGTACCGGTACAGAGTGAGAAATCCATGTATAGTACTCTCGGGTTTTGAGGAACTTGGAGGTGTACCGGAAGAGTGTGTACCGGTACTAAATGGTAAGTACCAGTAGTAATTGGCAATAATGATGATTATTTGTAGTAATAACATACTTACATTTTGCCTATATTGAAGTATCAATTTTTATATTTCCTTTCTATGTTATAAGATCTATGTATATATTTGAGTTAAAATGGCAAATTTAACACTAGCATGTTCAAAACTTCTGGTGAAGAATAATCACTAAGAGTGAATAATAATCATTTACATCCATGATATAATTTACAATCTACATCCATGGGTCATCAGTTGGCTCGCAACCCTCCTATGACTCAATCACAACTCTTATGATCCATTCTCTATTGTCTATATATAGTGTTACTTGCTCGGAAGCATGTTATGATGAATGCATTTGATAAGCACGCGATAGTATATGAAATTTTCACGATGTCGGCTTGGGTCATAAACACGATTTAAAGGTGTGACACTAGTATGCAGCTATTGTACTGCAAATGGATGCCATCCGATTGGCGATCATATATATATATGACCACCTAGTTGTCCAAAAATACAGTTCTGTACTACATACATTGCACACACACCATATTGTCAATAGTGAAAACAAGTTAGGAAAATTATATCACTCAATACAGAGGACAAAACTGTAGGCGTCAATTGTAAACAAAATGCTAGTTGGGCAAAGATGAAGTGACATTGCCCAAAAATTAAGGACTGCAGGAACTTATGTAAGGTTCCCACGACTCTATTTCCACACTGATTGCCCATTCGCGATTTCCCACAATGAGCGTTACACACTCCGGAATGTTTTGAAGATTATTACATTTTATCAAAAGACGATAAAACTTGAGATTTTCGCGAAGACGGCAACGGTCATCACCACCAATAAAACGTCCGAAACTAGATACAATAGTTGTCAAATCAACAGACTCATAACACTGAAGCGGTAAATCATGCAACCGAATCCATACAAAGTACTTAAAACCTGCCCGGTGACCAAGGTTGAATTCACATGGCGATACCATAATGCTGAGTTGGTAGCTCTGCAGAAAAGATTCCCGAATAGCACTATTCCGACACTCTGCAGTAGGAAAGTATATAAGGTAATCGGCATCCGCACATTTTCCAAATCGATATTCATCGGGATCTCCACCTACGTGATGCGCTAAGAAAGCAGCCACTCCTTCCTTTGAATAATCTTCTTCAGTGTCGAATGCAAGAATTGCCACCTTTGCTGCACGATCCATCAACTTATTAGCATCAAGAAATTTACGCTGGAATGGAATAAAACATTTGGTGTTCTTCGGGCGTGTGGAGAATGGGTTAGACATGATGAATGGTAAATTTGATATAAACTGAAATATAGTGGACGGTGATAGATGTGTGAAATGTGATATAGCTATGAAGTAGATAACCGCTATATATATGATCAAATTTTCTTGTTATCAATTCTAACTACTAATAAGAGCTAAACCAATGATGCTATATATAGATGTTCGCTACACCAATGAGCTAAACCAAAAATAGTTAAAGATCCACACCATACCAAAAGGGCACGCATAAAGATAGTGAAAATAGGCCAGTAGCTGTTGCTACACATAACTTTTCAGGTACATGCATCTACTAGTAGGTGCCAATTGTTTTAAGGAACACGCATATAATTTCAACTGTTCCATCTTGTATATATGAATGTTCAAAACTTATCTATAGCTGTTGCTTAAATACTTTTAAGGAACACACATCTACTAGTAGCTGCCAATTGTTTTAAAGAACACCCGTATAATGGTTCTGTACAGTTATATATATAAAAGGGATCACTTGTATGCAGCCTAATTTCCAGTGTTCCATCTTGTATATATGAATGTTCACAACTTATCTATAGCTGGTGCTTAAATACTTTTAAGGAAGACCTAAAATTAAGGTGACTAGTTAAGTAAGCATATTATTACCTAAAATTGTTATCTCTACCCATACAAGTTTATCTATACCAGTTGGGTATTAGGGCCTGTTTAGAAAATCTTTAAAATATTATTTTGGCCAACTTTATTTTATTTATTTTTTAAAATTTTATTTTTTTTAGATAACTTGTTTGAATAGCTCCAAAAGATAAAAATTTTACAGTGTATTCTGAGCTTTACGGAATAATTTTAAAAAAAATAAAAATAGGAGGATAAAACAGTAAAAAAAATTTACATCTATCGCGTACGATTTCTCCACGACTTCTCCACTCGCCCTCTTTCCGTCTTTCACTTTTCGCCCCCTCCAGCTCCCCCTTGTGCCCATTGTCTCTTCACTTCTGTCAACTTTTTATTATTATTGTTAACTTTCTTCTTTCTCATATAATATTTTAAGTTATTTTTTTCCCTCCTCCTTCTCTTTCTCTTTCTTTATACATAAGTTCTAATTTGCTTAACAAAATTCTCTTTTATATTCTAATTTTACATCCATCTTTTCTATAAAATTATATATAATTTTTTTTCTTTCAAAATTATAAAATTTTTAATTAGATTTTTTAGAATCTTTATATTGCATTAAATTAAAAAAAATTATATTGTTACAGATTAATAATATAAAAAATATTTTCTTTATTAAATTATTATGGTACAAAAAATATTTTCTCTATATTTTCTTGCTGAACAAAAGAGAAAATGCCAAGAATAAATACTCACTATTTCACTACAAGAAAAATTAATATATAAGGATTTTTTTTAATATTTAATAATTTTTAAAAATATTCGAATATAATTTAAATTTATATTTTAAAGCGACTATTAAAACGGTTGCAAATAAAGAGTTGCCACGTATAAATATACCGACGTTTATGCAAGTATCGATAAAATATATTTTAATACTTTAAATAACACTTTACAATATTAAAAAATTCAAAATAATAGTAAAATTTACTATTTAATAAATTAATTTTATACAAAATAAGATTGATATTTTTTGAAGTGTAAATATTTACTATATTACAAAAATATTTGGAAACGTTTTCGCAAAACATCATTTAAAATGTATTTTTATATTAACATTTTCTTACCGTGTTTGGATCAATTAGATTAACTTATTTAAAAATGTTCAAAATGAAACAAAGTTATAGATACCTACCACTAAATAAAATTATCAATATAATTAATTAAAATAATCACCATAATTTCTTTTTTTAAAAAGACTGAATTTGTGAGTTGTTGAAAGCCTATACATCGGAGGTCTCCATCTCCTATGGGCGTGGAATGCTGTAATCTTTGAAGACCCATCTTTTGGTGAAGAAAAATCATTAATAGTGAGGAATAATATTTTACATCCATGAAATAATTTACAATCTACATCCATGGGTCATCTGTTGGATCGCAACGCTCCCAGGAGTCAATCGCAACTCTTATGATACATTCTCTATTGTCTACATATAGTGTTATTTGGGAGGCTATAGAGGGGCTTTGAGCAGTACTGAGAATGGGCAAATTATCTAGAATATTCTATATTATAGAATAGAGGATTGCTACATGTACACCCCGAAGGGGTGTACATCCTACATCTCCACCTCTTTAACGGTGGCGATATTTTCTACAGATCACATCAAGTGACTCCTCATCACACTCCCACCCTTAGATGGGTGGGGGTGTGAGATGTACACCCCTTACGGATGTACAAGTAGCATTTTCCTATAGAATATCTATAGCATTGGATGCTGTTTTGCGAGGGGACAGCTATAGCCTGGTTTTGTACTGTCGTATATCCAAATGACACACCTATAGGGACCTGCCAAGTTGGTAATAGTGTGCCTCAGTTGCGACGGGACAGCTATACAAAATAGCCTTGACTGGTGTTTTGAAAAGTGGACAGCTATAGAAGGGCACACCTATATATCCAAAAGGGCACGCATAAAGATAGTGAGAATAGTCCTGTGTTAAAGATCCGCACCCTACCCAAAGGGCACGCATAAAGATAGTAAAAAGACAACTTTTGACCATCTTTAGAGTATGGTACAGTCTAAGATGTTGCATGAGTATATATAGATGTTCCCTTATAAATGGTGCCTAGTACAGAACCAATCTATAGCTAATAGTGTACCTTTTTGGCGTATGACTGTACAGAACCCATCTATAGCTAATAGTGTACCGGTACTTATAGAACTTGCATGTGTACCGGAACCATGACTACCGGTACTCAATAAACAGTACCGGTACTGAGTGAGCAACCCAAGTTTGATGCTCCATTTGAATTTGGAATGTACAGCAGCAATCTATAGCTGTTCCCTATATCAATTGGTTGCGCCTACTTGATTCGGAATTTTTAAAATATATATATTTCCCTGTTTTATGGTCTAAATGTTCCCACTTTTAAAGGGCTATATTACTGTACAAGAAGCATATTCAGCTGTTCCCTTTTGCCATTTGATACTACAAAAGGTGTGCCTGGATTTTTCCCATTGCAATTTGCTTACATGAGACCCCTCAAGCCCAACAAGTATCTAATTGAGGAAACTGGACTATCAAGACCCACTATCCTCAAACACACTCTTCCTCTCATTCTCACTATGGAATAATCTCCCTCTCTATCTCACTCTAACTTTATCAACCTGTCAATATCACTCTCTTATACCTAATCTAGTTATCATGTCTAGTTCTAGCTCAAATTCCCCCCCTCCTTGCATCTCTAGCTCTAATCCCCCCCGTCCTCGCAACAACTACTGCATCATTCCATGTACGCCTGCGCATGAGGAGACTGATAAATTATTGGAACGTGAAGCGCAGATAGTTGTCGATGCCTACGTGAACGATGTAGAATGTTCACGGGATGCCGTAGCTGCGATAGGAGTACAACCCTCAAATTATCAATTTGCAGAAGGTCCAGTGGGTAATTATATAGTATTTTTCCCTACACTCAATTCAATGAATAAAGCTATTCGTCGATCTCCGATTCGAAATGAGGCATTCGCATTGATGGTATCTTCATGGGAAGCCCAACGTACGACAAGCAAGCCAACATGATATATACATAAGGCGCGAGAACTTAGCCATTTTCCGCTGCGAAAAATGGCTAAGTCCTCACTGTAAGCGAAAAATGGCTTCTCTGTAAAGGCGCTGAGTCGCTCAGCGTCTTTTCCTTTTGATGGAAAATGGGGTGCCATCACAACTCTAGCATCAAATGTTAGCTATCTCTGTTAAATACCTTTTTGGGCTTCTTGAATGCCAGACATCTAGAGTTTGAATTGTGTTTCTAAACGAAGGGGGAGTATAAATTGCTGATATGCAAATTGATTAACTAATTCAAAGTGTTATTTTTGTCACTACAGCCTGATGCTAACTATGGTGCATGCAACTATTTCGGTTGGTATGAAGGGGCTGCAGCTGCTGGTAGAAAAAAGAAGCTGGGGGTGGTCTATTTGTACTTGTATTTTTTGTTGTCTGTGTGATTGTGTTGTCATTAGCTTATAACTAACCAGGGAAAAATATATTCTATATGAAAATCCTTTTCCCTTGTAATTGATTTTATATAATGGTGATATTGTCACGCCCCGAGTCCGCCAATTTGTACGGTTCGGGCACGCCTACAGACCCGCCAATCGGGTAAGACCTTTTCCTACCCGAAAGGAACGGTAACATCCATAATAACACAACAAGTTTATGCGAAAGCTCAATATCAGAGTACTAAAATCACTACAAATTTAAAACTTTCATTCAACAACAATTAGTTAATGCGGAAATGAAAGCATACCAGAGTGAACCATAACTTAAATTTATTACACTTTACATTTCTGAACTTGCAAATAAAATTATTACAATTCTTTTACATCATTTCCTCACCATACAAGGTTCACTCGAGAAATATAAAAATGGGATACCTCTGCTAGACCCTCTAGGTCTCTACGCTGCTGGGCCCTTGCCCCTGTCGCATACCTCGCCGTCTGCCTCTGAACCGTCTCGTCCGCTGCATCCATACCCGCACCTGTGGGGGGGGTCACCCAAGGGGTGTGAGAACTCCTGACAGAGTTCCCAGTGGGTTCAACCACCGAGAAAAAGTGTCCTACACCACTTGGTCCAATGGAAGCAATAATAATAGTGCTAGGAAACTAAATCCTCAATATCAAAATGCAGCTATGCAATATAACATATCACTACACTATCTGTGTATAACCATTTACCCAGCACTACTCTGTCTAGCCACACTAGGCTGCTAAGCACCAACTCGGCCACTATGCCGCTGAATACAGGGTCCAACTAACCCGGCCACCTTGGCCACTCTATTTTTCTTTATTCTTTAGATTCTGGTGCTTTAGTTCAAGTTAACCCTCGGAAATTCTTATCCAACGGGCCCGAGCCCGGTAGTCTTGCTACCATAAGATAAGATTTCTAAGGTTGCCGATAACACCCGCAAGTGTTACCCCGCCCAACGGGGAACTTGTCATACGGGTCACTGCCCGGGAGAGGGACACTGCCCATGGCTCCGACAAGATCTACGTTTCACCCCCGAAGGTACGCCCATTTTATCTTTTTATATTTTCTTTCTTTTCTTTCTACTTTAGTTCTTAGCCTCTTTGCCTTTGAACACTTGCTTTCCTTTCTTATTCAGGCTTATAGCTCCCTTTTTGCCACTGGCAAATCACTTTCTCTTTTCTTTGAGCATTTAGCTCCTTGCTTTCACTTTTAGCCATTCGAAAGTACCTCGTCCGACGGGTCACTGCCCAGGGAGTCCTGCTCCACTTGACGAGTCTCAAATTCGAAGGCGCCAATTATATTTTCTTTATGCTTTTAGCCACTTTTAGCTTGCTTTTAATCTTTGCCTTTTAGCAACAATTTTTTTTTCCTCTTATCCTAGGTCTTGCCATAAGGATAACTAGAGAGTCTCCTGGACTCTTAAACATTTCTCTTTTATTTCTTTAACTTAAATTGAAGTTAAAGTTATTATCCATTTGCCCAGACACCCTATGACCTTCTAGGGTTATATTTGATCAACTCTTTAAACTGGGGATCGCATCCCACATTTCTGATTCCTCACTGAATCCTAGAGTTAACTAAACTCTGTTTTCCTGCTTCACCATTAACTTAGAGTTACACTGACTCTAATTCCATGTTCCACTGTTATCTTAGAATTACATTGACTCTACTTTTCTGTTTTCCCTTTCATATCTCCACACTTGATCCACCTTTTCCATCCTCCTGATTCCTTACTGAATCCTAGAGTCAACTTGACTCTATTTCCTGTCTGTGAGTTTAAACTCATCTAGCTCACCTTAGGTTCCCTTTACCTAAGTTCCATGTCACGTAGGTCCTAGAGTTCCCTGACTCTATGTTGATCACTAACTCTCCTTAGGTTTTCTTTACCTAAGTTCCATGTCACATATGTCCTAGAGTTCCCTGACTCTATGTTGATCACTAACTCTCCTTAGGTTTCCTTTACCTAAGTTCCATGTCACATATGTCCTAGAGTTCCCTGACTCTATGTTGATCACTAACTCTCCTTAGGTTTCCTTTACCTAAGTTCCATGTCACATATGTCCTAGAGTTCCCTGACTCTATATTGATCACTCTATCCAGTGTCCTTAGGTTATCTCCTAAGACAATGCCACTCGTTAATTCCTAGGATAACTCCTAAGTTAATGTCACTCGTCAAACCCCTATACTAGGTTTTCTCCTAGTCTTACTACCAACAACTGTTGTTCCCTTATGTCACGTGATTCCTAGGGTTACACCCTAACATGCTCACAATCATAATAGCTAATCCTTTTTCATGCATGCAGTTATCTTCAGTTCATTCATCAAATAGTAATTACTTCTACGCATGCATATTCATCATATATTTTTGGCAACCAACAGTTGCACTTTTCCTCTGTGTTCATTTACACATGTACATCTATTCCTCTAGCTCTGGCAACCAACAGTTGCACTTTTCCATCTGAATCCACCTACACAGGCAATCATAATCATAATTACCTAACGCCTCTAACAGGCTACTATCATGCTTCGAATCGAAAAGCAAAGGAGCAAGGGGAGAGGTCACCCAATTTCGGCAGAATCCCCCACCTTGTAGCGTCCCCAATTGCTTGTAGACACTTGCAATTGGTCTCCGCGCGATTCCACTTGTTCCCTCGAGCTTGCACACAAAACGGTGCACATCCCTCGAGTCTGCACGCAAAATGGTGCACGTCCTCCAAACCTGCACGCAAAACGGTGCACGTCAGTAAAACCCACACACAAAACGGTGCGCGCCACTTCAGTCGGCACGCAAAATGATGCGCGTCATCTCAACCTACACGCAAAACGGTGTACGTACTCCAAATCTGCACGCAAAACGGTGCATGTTCAACTGTAGGGTTGCACGCAAAACGGTGCACATTTTTCTAATCCTGCACGAAAAATGATGCATAATATTAGGGTCGGCACGCAAACCATGCTGACACCAAGCCTACAACCACCCTGCTGAAGGTGTAGTCTGCGCCGACGAAAGTTCGGCGGCCACTGCAAAACTCTGCATACTTTTTTTTCTTAGCCTGCACGAAAAACGATGTATATTATTAGACTTAACGTCAAACGTGCGCGATAACACATCTTGCACGCGAAACGGAGCACATACCTCCTGCCGGACGCAAAACGGTGCACTTTTCTTTTTCAACGTTGCACGCAAAACGGTGCACTGCTGTTTGCGCCCAAAACTGCGCATTTTCGCCGAAACCGCACGCAAAACGGTGCATTTTTGACCCCGAGCACCTCCCGTGACTCGAGTCAAAACAGTGCGTCTCCCTTGTGGTGTCATCGGCCAATATGCACACCACAACGAAACAACTAGCCCAAACTTAGCCATTTGAGCCGCGCAACCCGTATACCAAAAAAAAGCTCCGCCTCAATCATGCGAAAGTTAGAGTGGTACTCCTTTTCATCTCCAACATTACGTTGTCGGCCGCCACGTAATATCCGAAGAATGAAAGCTCGTCGCCCTCGATCAGTCCAACATCCTTCTTGGGAACAGCAATAAACCATCAAATACTTTCGCCCACAATCCACACGGTCTCTCGTGCTAATCCCTAGGGTCTCCCTAGGTTGCTAACCACCTAGACTATTCCTAGCTCTGATACCACGTCTAATCTGTCACGCCCCGAGTCCGCCAATTTGTATCGGTTCGGGCACGCCTACAGACCCGCCAATCGGGTAAGACCTTTTCCTACCGAAAGGAACGGTAACATCCATAATAACACAACAAGTTTATGCGGAAGCTCAATATCAGAGTACTAAAATCACTACAAATTTAAAACTTTCATTCAACAACAATTAGTTAATGCGGAAATGAAAGCATACCAGAGTGAACCATAACTTAAATTTATTACACTTTACATTTCTGAACTTGCAAATAAAATTATTACAATTCTTTTACATCATTTCCTCACCATACAAGGTTCACTCGAGAAATATAAAAATGGGATACCTCTGCTAGACCCTCTAGGTCTCTACGCTGCTGGGCCCTTGCCCCTGTCGCATACCTCGCCGTCTGCCTCTGAACCGTCTCGTCCGCTGCATCCATACCCGCACCTGTGGGGGGGGTCACCCAAGGGGTGTGAGAACTCCTGACAGAGTTCCCAGTGGGTTCAACCACCGAGAAAAAGTGTCCTACACCACTTGGTCCAATGGAAGCAATAATAATAGTGCTAGGAAACTAAATCCTCAATATCAAAATGCAGCTATGCAATATAACATATCACTACACTATCTGTGTATAACCATTTACCCAGCACTACTCTGTCTAGCCACACTAGGCTGCTAAGCACCAACTCGGCCACTATGCCGCTGAATACAGGGTCCAACTAACCCGGCCACCTTGGCCACTCTATTTTTCTTTATTCTTTAGATTCTGGTGCTTTAGTTCAAGTTAACCCTCGGAAATTCTTATCCAACGGGCCCGAGCCCGGTAGTCTTGCTACCATAAGATAAGATTTCTAAGGTTGCCGATAACACCCGCAAGTGTTACCCCGCCCAACGGGGAACTTGTCATACGGGTCACTGCCCGGGAGAGGGACACTGCCCATGGCTCCGACAAGATCTACGTTTCACCCCCGAAGGTACGCCCATTTTATCTTTTTATATTTTCTTTCTTTTCTTTCTACTTTAGTTCTTAGCCTCTTTGCCTTTGAACACTTGCTTTCCTTTCTTATTCAGGCTTATAGCTCCCTTTTTGCCACTGGCAAATCACTTTCTCTTTTCTTTGAGCATTTAGCTCCTTGCTTTCACTTTTAGCCATTCGAAAGTACCTCGTCCGACGGGTCACTGCCCAGGGAGTCCTGCTCCACTTGACGAGTCTCAAATTCGAAGGCGCCAATTATATTTTCTTTATGCTTTTAGCCACTTTTAGCTTGCTTTTAATCTTTGCCTTTTAGCAACAATTTTTTTTTCCTCTTATCCTAGGTCTTGCCATAAGGATAACTAGAGAGTCTCCTGGACTCTTAAACATTTCTCTTTTATTTCTTTAACTTAAATTGAAGTTAAAGTTATTATCCATTTGCCCAGACACCCTATGACCTTCTAGGGTTATATTTGATCAACTCTTTAAACTGGGGATCGCATCCCACATTTCTGATTCCTCACTGAATCCTAGAGTTAACTAAACTCTGTTTTCCTGCTTCACCATTAACTTAGAGTTACACTGACTCTAATTCCATGTTCCACTGTTATCTTAGAATTACATTGACTCTACTTTTCTGTTTTCCCTTTCATATCTCCACACTTGATCCACCTTTTCCATCCTCCTGATTCCTTACTGAATCCTAGAGTCAACTTGACTCTATTTCCTGTCTGTGAGTTTAAACTCATCTAGCTCACCTTAGGTTCCCTTTACCTAAGTTCCATGTCACGTAGGTCCTAGAGTTCCCTGACTCTATGTTGATCACTAACTCTCCTTAGGTTTTCTTTACCTAAGTTCCATGTCACATATGTCCTAGAGTTCCCTGACTCTATGTTGATCACTAACTCTCCTTAGGTTTCCTTTACCTAAGTTCCATGTCACATATGTCCTAGAGTTCCCTGACTCTATGTTGATCACTAACTCTCCTTAGGTTTCCTTTACCTAAGTTCCATGTCACATATGTCCTAGAGTTCCCTGACTCTATATTGATCACTCTATCCAGTGTCCTTAGGTTATCTCCTAAGACAATGCCACTCGTTAATTCCTAGGATAACTCCTAAGTTAATGTCACTCGTCAAACCCCTATACTAGGTTTTCTCCTAGTCTTACTACCAACAACTGTTGTTCCCTTATGTCACGTGATTCCTAGGGTTACACCCTAACATGCTCACAATCATAATAGCTAATCCTTTTTCATGCATGCAGTTATCTTCAGTTCATTCATCAAATAGTAATTACTTCTACGCATGCATATTCATCATATATTTTTGGCAACCAACAGTTGCACTTTTCCTCTGTGTTCATTTACACATGTACATCTATTCCTCTAGCTCTGGCAACCAACAGTTGCACTTTTCCATCTGAATCCACCTACACAGGCAATCATAATCATAATTACCTAACGCCTCTAACAGGCTACTATCATGCTTCGAATCGAAAAGCAAAGGAGCAAGGGGAGAGGTCACCCAATTTCGGCAGAATCCCCCACCTTGTAGCGTCCCCAATTGCTTGTAGACACTTGCAATTGGTCTCCGCGCGATTCCACTTGTTCCCTCGAGCTTGCACACAAAACGGTGCACATCCCTCGAGTCTGCACGCAAAATGGTGCACGTCCTCCAAACCTGCACGCAAAACGGTGCACGTCAGTAAAACCCACACACAAAACGGTGCGCGCCACTTCAGTCGGCACGCAAAATGATGCGCGTCATCTCAACCTACACGCAAAACGGTGTACGTACTCCAAATCTGCACGCAAAACGGTGCATGTTCAACTGTAGGGTTGCACGCAAAACGGTGCACATTTTTCTAATCCTGCACGAAAAATGATGCATAATATTAGGGTCGGCACGCAAAAATGGTGCGCGACAACACGACCTGCACGCGAAACGATGCACGTACCTCGAATCTGCACGCAAAACGGTACACGTCTGACTGTAGGCTTGCACGCAAAACGGTGCATATTTTTTTTTTCTAGCCCTGCACGAAAAACGATGTATATTATTAGACTTCGCACGTCAAACGGTGCGCGATAACACAAGTTGCACGCGAAACGGAGCACATACCTCGGTTTGGGACGCAAAACGGTGCACTTTTCTTTTTCAACGTTGCACGCAAAACGGTGCACATTTTTTGAGTTTGCGCCCAAAACTGCGCATTTTCGCCGAAACCGCACGCAAAACGGTGCATTTTTCTACAACTTGCACGTAAAATGAGACGCGCCAAAAATATCCGCGACAGTCCGTGCAGCAACGGTACAGTAGAACTCGGTCCCTAACACGCAAAACGATACGGGGTCAAATTTAATGTCCAAAAATAAAGCCTACAAATTGTGCCCAAAAATACCGAAAAATAACATTACCTCGTAAGTCGTGCTGCCCATCGGCTTTTGGAAACGCCTCGCGCGCCCCACTAGGTTCACGGCGCGCTCGCGCCCTACGAAATATCCCATTTTCTCTCTCTCTCTCTCTCTCTCTCGTTCGTGCTCGGGTAGAGAAGAAATGGAAGAAGGAGGGGAGAGTCTGCGGGGAGAACGAAGAAGAAGAAGAGAAAAAGGAAGGAAAAAAGAGAGAGGGGGTGGTGTGGACCCGGTCCACGGGGCCACCAATGGGGAGCCGCCGTGTGGCGGTCCACCACACAAGGGGGGCGCGCACCATGTCCATGCGGCGCCCCCGCGCCACGTGGCGCGCTCCCCCGCGCCCAGTGCGCGCCAGCTGTGTGCGTGGCGCAACGCGCCGCGCGCCTGGAAATCTCCTTTTATTTTGTTTTCTGTCCGTTTTTTGTCCGTTTCCGTCCAAATTTGACAGGCAGCTTCGTTTCAGCCTAATTAACCACAGAAAATTTTAAATTTCCAGTTTGGGCCATTTCTGGGCCACCAAAAGACTCGATGTATCCAGAATCGCTGGCGGACCCCGTTCTCGCAATCCGGATATCCTATCAACCCGAAATTTTTACTGTGGCCTTAAAACATAATTACGAAGCTCCCCAAATTTTCTCAGAATTTTTCGACACTGTTGGCGGAGCCCGTTCTCACTATCAGGCATCCGATCAACGTGAAACTTTTTCTGTGATCTTAAAACATATTTACGGGGCTCCCGTAATTTTCTCGGAATTTTCCGACACTGTAAAATTTTCACTAAAAATCTGGGCCCCCTTTCTCCAATAAATTTTTAGATCTCTCCATTTTAACCCGAATTGGGCCCAACTCGCGTCCAAATGTTCCTTACTTCCCCAACTTTTATAACACTAGTATTTCATACCACCTTTATTTACATTTATTTATGTGCCGAAAATTCGGTACATTACATTCTACCCCCCTTAAAATAAGTTTCGTCCTCGAAACTTGAATCACATCTCGACTCCTACTTGATCGAGAGGGAGGAAATCTTGCCCTCACTACTGGGCTCACTGTATATCGTGACCGGCATCAAATTTTCTGCTCGCCAGGACTACACGAGCAACTCATTCATGAATCCCTATCGCAATTTAGGGACAAACACAGACCTGGTGTCTGGCCACTTTCACTAAGTAGCTGAAAGACACAGTTGAGCACTTGCTCCTTCAATTGCCACGAATGACCCAGTTTTTACTTGCGAAATTTTCACTTTAATTCCGCCATCATTCTTTTCACAACGAGGTTGCGTCTGCAACAATTACATTTACCGCATATTCCGGTCGCTTCACTGCCTAAGGTGGAGGGTAAGTGCCAATCCTCAAGTCCTCAACTATCTGACACGCTACTAGCGCTCTAAGTCCACGGGTTATCAGCTAACCCGATATCTCGGATTACTAATAGGTCCGCAGACCACGATCCAATAGGGGCCTATAGCCCAACTGGTCCAACACCGTACAATGACTCTCACTAGCATACAGATCCAATCGTCGTACGGGTAGATCCACACTTAGGATTGCTACCCCAGCACTCCCCACTAGGAGCTACCGTACCTCAATCACCACTAGCTCTACGGCCTGGTCACATCACACTCTCAGTGTACTAATAGCCTCAATGCTCACACGTGGCATTCCACGTTCCCGGGTCATCGCTCGAACTACCGTCCCGACCAAATCTCTATCATGCCCCGCCATCAGGTCTCGGGCCGCTGTCTCTCACAGCTGACTGTGCCTGCCCACTGGGCTACAGGCCCACAGTCCACAAACATGGTCCAGGCACGGATCGTCCCAAAGCGAACCCGCTAATCGTCGCCACGCGACCACTACGCTCCACTGAGCAAAACCAAACTAACCAGTCGTCAATCCACGACCCAAACTCTCTATCAACTCTGGCCACACTAGGCAAGGTTAACACGCCACCTAATCAGCTCTCTCTGGCTAAACGATACTCGTGCTCCATGAGCACCCAAACAGTTGGGCGTCCTACGCCCCCACGCTAACTCGTAAAAATTCAGTGTCAAGCAACTTGCTTAAACACACGTACGGCTCCCGTACACCTCCCCCAACTAGATTGAGGCACCACAATGAACGTTCACCAACTCTGGTGATTAACTTGCAAATCCTGCGGTGGCAATCCTCGCCATCACACCGATCCATCAGAACGGCGCCACAAAACTCTCGCTCTTTCGAGAGGTTCTCGCATCCTGAAGCCTATTCTAGGCCTCACCGACACTACCACGTGGCAACCTAGCCACAATCAACACGCCAGACGGTCACTACCGTGATCAGGGCGAACTCACGCCGCCAGGCCCGTGAATCTTTCTTGCCCTAACCCTTAGGGCACATCAACTTGGCTCTCGCGACATAGCGATCACCATTCACCTTGCGAGTCGGTCTCTCACCGGACCTTACTAACCATACTTTGCCAGCAAACCAGCTGACACCAGCCTACAACACCCCCTGCTGAAGGTGTAGGGTGCGCCGACGAAAGTTCGGCGGCCACCTGCCACACTCTCTACTGTTGCCTCTTAGCTTGCTCTATTTCCCATTTTTCTTGAGATAATGTCACTCGCCCATCTAGGCGTCGTAATCCGCTTCCCTGCCGGCGGAAAACCTCCGCTTATCGGCAAGAAGCATCGGTCTGCTGCTGGACCACATCAACAAGAGCGGTCACCAGACATCGCAACTCGTGTGCCTTGTTTGACCCCGAGCCCTCCCGTGACTCGAGTCAAAACAGGTGCGTCTCCCTATGTGGTGTCATCGCCAATATGCACACCACAACGAAACAACTAGCCCAAACTTAGCCATTTGAGCAACGCGCAACCCGTATACCAAAAAAAAAGCTCGTCGACTCAATCATGCGAAAGTATAGGAGGGTACTCCTTTTCATCTCCAACATTACGTTGTCGGCCGCCAACGTAATATCCGAAGAATGAAAGCTCGTCGCCCTCGATCAGTCCCAACATCCTTCTTGGGAACAGCAATAACCAATCAAATACTTTCGCCCAACAATCCACACGGTCTCTCGTGCTAATCCCTAGGGTCTCCCTAAGGTTGCTAACCACCTAAGACTATTCCTAGGCTCTGATACCACTCTAATCTGTCACGCCCCGAGTCCGCCAATTTGTATGGTTCGGGCACGCCAACAGACCCGCCAATCGGGTAAGACCTTTTCCTACCCGAAAGGAACGGTAACATCCATAATAACACAACAAGTGTATGCGGAAGCTCAATATCAGAGTACTAAAATCACTACAAATTTAAAACTTTCATTCAACAACAATTAGTTAATGCGGAAATGAAAGCATACCAGAGTGAACCATAACTTAAATTTATTACACTTTACATTTCTGAACTTGCAAATAAAATTATTACAATTCTTTTACATCATTTCCTCACCATACAAGGTTCACTCGAGAAATATAAAAATGGGATACCTCTGCTAGACCCTCTAGGTCTCTATGCTGCTGGGCCCTTGCCCCTGTCGCATACCTCGTCGTCTGCCTCTGAACCGTCTCGTCCGCTGCATCCATACCCGCACCTGTGGGGGGGGTCACCCAAGGGGTGTGAGAACTCCTGACAGAGTTCCCAGTGGGTTCAACCACCGAGAAAAAGTGTCCTACACCACTTGGTCCAATGGAAGCAATAATAATAGTGCTAGGAAACTAAATCCTCAATATCAAAATGCAGCTATGCAATATAACATATCACTACACTATCTGTGTATAACCATCTACCCAGCACTACTCTGTCTAGCCACACTAGGCTGCTAAGCACCAACTCGGCCACTATGCCGCTGAATACAGGGTCCAACTAACCCGGCCACCTTGGCCACTCTATTTTTCTTTATTCTTTAGATTCTGGTGCTTTAGTTCAAGTTAACCCTCGGAAATTCTTATCCAACGGGCCCGAGCCCGGTAGTCTTGCTACCATAAGATAAGATTTCTAAGGTTGCCGATAACACCCGCAAGTGTTACCCCGCCCAACGGGGAACTTGTCATACGGGTCACTGCCCGGGAGAGGGACACTGCCCATGGCTCCGACAAGATCTACGTTTCACCCCCGAAGGTACGCCCATTTTATCTTTTTATATTTTCTTTCTTTTCTTTCTACTTTAGTTCTTAGCCTCTTTGCCTTTGAACACTTGCTTTCCTTTCTTATTCAGGCTTATAGCTCCCTTTTTGCCACTGGCAAATCACTTTCTCTTTTCTTTGAGCATTTAGCTCCTTGCTTTCACTTTTAGCCATTCGAAAGTACCTCGTCCGACGGGTCACTGCCCAGGGAGTCCTGCTCCACTTGACGAGTCTCAAATTCGAAGGCGCCAATTATATTTTCTTTATGCTTTTAGCCACTTTTAGCTTGCTTTTAATCTTTGCCTTTTAGCAACAATTTTTTTTTCCTCTTATCCTAGGTCTTGCCATAAGGATAACTAGAGAGTCTCCTGGACTCTTAAACATTTCTCTTTTATTTCTTTAACTTAAATTGAAGTTAAAGTTATTATCCATTTGCCCAGACACCCTATGACCTTCTAGGGTTATATTTGATCAACTCTTTAAACTGGGGATCGCATCCCACATTTCTGATTCCTCACTGAATCCTAGAGTTAACTAAACTCTGTTTTCCTGCTTCACCATTAACTTAGAGTTACACTGACTCTAATTCCATGTTCCACTGTTATCTTAGAATTACATTGACTCTACTTTTCTGTTTTCCCTTTCATATCTCCACACTTGATCCACCTTTTCCATCCTCCTGATTCCTTACTGAATCCTAGAGTCAACTTGACTCTATTTCCTGTCTGTGAGTTTAAACTCATCTAGCTCACCTTAGGTTCCCTTTACCTAAGTTCCATGTCACGTAGGTCCTAGAGTTCCCTGACTCTATGTTGATCACTAACTCTCCTTAGGTTTTCCTTTACCTAAGTTCCATGTCACATATGTCCTAGAGTTCCCTGACTCTATGTTGATCACTAACTCTCCTTAGGTTTCCTTTACCTAAGTTCCATGTCACATATGTCCTAGAGTTCCCTGACTCTATGTTGATCACTAACTCTCCTTAGGTTTCCTTTACCTAAGTTCCATGTCACATATGTCCTAGAGTTCCCTGACTCTATATTGATCACTCTATCTAGTGTCCTTAGGTTATCTCCTAAGACAATGCCACTCGTTAATTCCTAGGATAACTCCTAAGTTAATGTCACTCGTCAAACCCCTATACTAGGTTTTCTCCTAGTCTTACTACCAACAACTGTTGTTCCCTTATGTCACGTGATTCCTAGGGTTACACCCTAACATGCTCACAATCATAATAGCTAATCCTTTTTCATGTATGCAGTTATCTTCAGTTCATTCATCAAATAGTAATTACTTCTACGCATGCATATTCATCATATATCTTTGGCAACCAACAGTTGCACTTTTCCACTGTGTTTATTTACACATGTACATCTATTCCTCTAGCTCTGGCAACCAACAGTTGCACTTTTTCATCTGAATCCACCTCCACAGGCAATCATAATCATAATTACCTAACGCCTCTAACAGGCTACTATCATGCTTCGAATCGAAAAGCAAAGGAGCAAGGGGAGAGGTCACCCAATTTCGGCAGAATCCCCCACCTTGTAGCGTCCCCAATTGCTTGTAGACACTTGCAATTGGTCTCCGCGCGATTCCACTTGTTCCCTCGAGCTTGCACGCAAAACGGTGCACCTCCCTCGAGTCTGCACGCAAAATGGTGCACGTCCTCCAAACCTGCACGCAAAACGGTGCACGTCAGTAAAACCCACACACAAAACGGTGCGCGCCACTTCAGTCGGCACGCAAAACGATGCGCGTCATCTCAACCTACACGCAAAACGGTGTACGTACTCCAAATCTGCACGCAAAACGGTGCATGTTCAACTGTTGGGTTGCACGCAAAACGGTGCATATTTTTCTATTCCTGCACGAAAAATGATGCATAATATTAGGGTCGGCACGCAAAAATGGTGCGCGACAACACGACCTGCACGCGAAAATGATGCACGTACCTCGAATCTGCACGCAAAACGGTGCACGTCTAACTGTAGGCTTGCACGCAAAACGGTGCACATTTTTTTTTCTAGCCCTGCACGAAAAACGATGTATATTATAGACTTCGCACGTAAAACGGTGCGCGATAACACAAGTTGCACGCGAAACGGAGCACTACCTCGGTTTGGCACGCAAAACGGTGCACTTTTCTTTTTCAACATTGCACGCAAAACGGTGCACGTTTTTTGAGTTTGCGCCCAAAACTGCGCATTTTCGCCGAAACCGCACGCAAAACGGTGCATTTTTCTACAACTTGCACGTCAAACGAGACGCGCCAAAAATATCCGCGACAGTCCGTGCAGCAACGGTACAGTAGAACTCGGTCCCTAACACGCAAAACGGCACGGGTCAAATTTAATGTCCAAAAATGAAGCCTACAAATTGTACCCAAAAATATCGAAAAATAACGTTACCTCGTAAGTCGTGCTGCCCATCGGTTTTTGGAAACGCCTCGCGCGCCCCACTAGGTTCACGGCGCGCTCGCGCCCTACGAAATCTCCCATTTTTTTTCTCTCTCTCTCTCGTTCGTGCTCGGGTAGAGAAGAAATGGAAGAAGGAGGGGAGAGTCTGCGGGGAGAACAGAGAAGAAGAAGAGAAAAAGGAAGGAAAAAAGAGAGAGGGGGTGGTGTAGACGGTCCACGGGGCCACCAATGGGGAGCCGCCGTGTGGCGGTCCACCACACAAGGGGGGCGCGCACCATGTCCATGCGGCGCCCCCGCGCCACGTGGCGCGCTCCCCCGCGCCCAGTGCGCTCCAGCTGTGTGCTTGGCGCAACGCGCCGCGCGCCTGGAAATCTCTTTTTATTTTGTTTTCTGTCCGTTTTTTGTTCGTTTCCGTCCAAATTTGACAGGCAGCTTCGTTTCAGCCTAATTAACCACAGAAAATTTTAAATTTCCAGTTTGGGCCATTTCTGGGCCACCAAAAGTCTCGCTGTATCCAGAATCACTGGCGGACCCCGTTTTCGCAATCCGGATATCCTATCAACCCGAAATTTTTACTGTGGCCTTAAAACATAATTACGAAGCTCCCCAAATTTTCTCAGAATTTTTCGACACTGTTGGCGAAGCCCGTTCTCACTATCAGGCATCCGATCAACGTGAAACTTTTACTGTGATCTTAAAACATATTTACGGGGCTCCCGTAATTTTTTCGGAATTTTCCGACACTGTGAATTTTCCACTAAAAATCTGGGCCCCCTTTCTCCAATAAATTTTTAGATCTCTCCATTTTAACCCAAATTGGGCCCAACTCGCGTCCAAATGTTCCTTACTTCCCCAACTTTCATAACACTAGTATTTCATACCACCTTTATTTACATTTATTTATGTGCCGAAAATTCGGTACATTACAGATATATTGGCGAAAATAATGGAACAAGATGTCCCCTTTATAGCTGTCACCTTTAGAGTATAGGGGTGCTGAAAGCCCCGGTTCCCACTATTACCCACTTAACCAGATTTGGGAAAAACATCCAATGCTAATCCTCCCCTTCGCACACTATTACCCACTTACCTACTTTTCAAAACAGCATCCAATGCTATAGAATATTCCCATTTTTTAGTTCCTCAAACAGGGAAAGCCATACACTTGGAATCCTCATTCTGTACCGGAACCGTGGTTTGAGTACCGGTACACATGGTTCAGCTTTTGGGTTTTGATGAACTTGAATGGGAATCGGATGCGGCACTCAGTACCGGTCGTCGTTAATGAGTACCGGTACAATTGGCAGAATTTAGTACATGGGTGTTCAACAAAAGTGTTAAAGCTCGTCAAAGTTCGTCAACTCGTTAACCCTATACTCATGCACGGTACCATTAGTCAGCTCGTCCAGTTCCATCTAAGTTCCTCAAAACCAGAAAGCCTCACACTTGCAATCCTCAACTTAGTTCCGGTACATATGGTTCCGGTACTCATATACGTTCCTCAAGACCCGAAAGCATCACACTTGGGTTGCTCACTCAGTACCGGTACTGTTTATTGAGTACCGGTAGTCATGGTTCCGGTACACATGCAAGTTCTATAAGTACCGGTTGTTACGGAATTTGAGTTGGCGTAGTTTCGTGAAAGTCTCAAGTCTTGAAGATTGAAGGTGAAGAAAGTTGGATCATTTAACTCAATCTTAAGAAAGAAGAATTCAAAAGGATCAGGTATGTTTAACTAAAGATTTTGTGTGATCCGAATACTTCTTGTAGTGTAGAAACACTTGGAAGAATCTTTCATTGCATAAAAATCAAAAACTGGACTTGGGACATGTTCAGGATCCGGATCAGGTTGTTCGATCCGGATCCCGAAGGTGGTTCGTTCATACACCAGTTCAATCCGGATCGTAGCCTCTTGATCCGGATCCCGAACACTTAGTTTACCATCTTCCTTGAACGATCCGGATCAGGCTTCGCAATCCGGATCCCGAACGTTGATGTTTGGTGAACTGTATGAACGATCCGGATCAAGCACTTCGATCCGGATCCCGAACCTTCGTTTTTCTGGAACTGGCTGACTCGTTACGACGATCCGGATCACAGCTAGTCCGATCCGGATCGCCGTCCGTAAAATTTCCAGAAATGTTTAGGTTTTTGATTCTTATCTCCTTCCTCGGGTTTCTAACCTATAAATAGACCCTATGACTCTTCTTCTAGGGTGAATCCAAAAAGAGGCCGAAAATAACAATAGCCGTCATTTTCATATATACGCCTCTAGATCCACATATAGAGAAGAAAGGAAATCATTAGAGAATACTCTATGTTTCTTCATCTATATTGATTAGTTTGATTCTAGGTTTTCATACTCACATCTTGGGTTGAATCAAACTAATGAATACTTAGATGGTATTTCCGATCTATCTTTGATCTAAGTATTCGGCGGATCATCACCACCCAAAACAACGATTTACCCCAAAAATCGGCGCGTGGATTCGCGTGTCCTTGTGGATTCAAGGTTCAACCGCTCTCGTGGATTCGGAGCGAGGCACGTTCGTGGATTCGAAGGGTGCTATTGGGTGAAGACCGTGGATTCGGTCGGACGTCGTGGATTCGACGTTGGACGCCGTGGATTCGGCGTTGGGCGCAGATCGTGGATTCGAGAAGCGTCGCGGAGCGAGCGGAGAAGATCCTCTAGGAGCGTATGGAAAAGGTTGAGTCGTAAGTGTGTACGGTAAATCACCTTGTACGTGTTTTAATTCTAGTGGATTTCTGCCGTGTTATCGGTCCCGTGGTTTTTTACTCCGGTGATGGAGTTTTCCACGTAAAAATCTTGCGTATTATTTTTATTTCCGCATTGGGTTTTTATCGCAACGATTTTTTGAGTGTTTATGCGTTTACACCTATTCACCCCCCTCTATGTGTTTTTTCCCCTATTTAGATCCTTATTACATATAACCCAACAAGTGGTATCAGAGAGGGAATAGGGTTGTAAACAATGGTTGAAGGTGGAAACATCAACCGACCCCCGTTCTTCGATGGAACAAATTATGCGTACTGGAAAGTACGGATGAAAGCCTTTTTAATTTCCATCGACGAACGGGTGTGGCAATCAATTGAATTAGGATGGTCTAATCCAACTGAATTTATTGGTGATGTTCGCACCTTAAAACCTAGGTCGAAATGGACCAAGGAAGAGTTAGATTCATCTTCTTACAATGGCAAGGGAATTAATGCTATCTTTAATGCCTTATCTCAAACTGAATTCTCTCGCGTCTCGGCATGTGAGACTGCGAAAGAAATCTGGGATGTTCTTCAGGTTACACATGAGGGAACTAACCTCGTGAAGATTCAGAAACTGCAAATGCTTACGAGCAAGTTTGACTCTATCTTAATGGCAGAAAATGAATCTTTCACGGACTACTATACACGATTGCAAGACATCGTAAACTCATGTGCTAATCTGGGAGAGAAGATTCCAGAATTTAAGATTGTAAGAAAAATCTTAAGAACTCTTCCTGAACGATTTCGCCCAAAGGTTACTGCCATTGAAACTATTAAACACCCGGACGAAATACGTGTAGAAGAATTAGTTGGTTCATTACAAACTTATGAAATGACATTTACTACTAACAATTCTTCTGGAAAGGCATCTACTTCTAAGTCTTCAGGTTATGCGTTGAAAACAACTAAGGAAGAAGACGCGGATACGTCCTCCTCAGACGATGACGAGAACCTTTCTATGGAGGAATTTGAGAAGCAGCTCGCTCTCTTGACAAGGAAGTTTCGCCGCAACTTTCGAAGGGGTAATTCAAGCAAATCTCCATCCTTCGGAAAGTCGAACAAAGGCAAGGGTACTTCAAGTCACAAGTCAAGAAAGCAAGAGAACTTCTCAAAGGATAAGAAAAGTTCAGAAAGACAACTACAATGCTTCAAATGTCGAGGCTACGGCCACATTGCAACGGAATGTCCTAACAAGTATCCGGCAAAGAAGAAGGCGATGCAAGTCGTCACTTGGGATGACAACTCAACGTCAAATGAGTCGTCTTCGAGTGATGAAGAAAAGAGCTCCACCGCTTTCCACGCGTCCGTATCTTCACCCTTCATGTGCTTTATGGCAAGTACATCTGAGTCGTTGTCCAACTCCACTGTTGAAAAGAACGCAACGGACAACGAATCGGATGATTCGGAAGGTGAAGATTTTGCTCTAGCCTACCACAGACTTTTGAGGGACTCAAAGAAAGTGGCTAAGCAAAACAAGAGTTTGAGAGGGAGAGTGCATGATCTCGAAGAAGAAGCAAAAAGAGCGACTTCTCTCTCAAACGCTCTTGAAGTGGAAAGGGAAAACCTGATAAAAGAAAATGCTTCCCTTCAAGAGTCCAATGAGCAACTTGAGAAGGAACATACAAATCTGATGGATAACGCGAATCACTTCTCAAAGCTCTACAACGAGGCTCGACAGGATAACCTGGAAATGACAAAGACCATTTTCCAACTCAAGAATGACTTACAGCGATTCTCTTCAGGAAGGAGTAAGTTGGATAGACTTCTTGGTCTTGGTCAATCAAATAGGTTCGGCCTCGGATACACTCAAACTGGAAACAGTCCAAGTTCGAGTGAGACAGTTTTTGTGCCTCAGTCGGTATCTCCTCCTCCGACACCGGAATTCAAGACAAACAACGACAACAAACCTACTTCATCCTCTTTGGGATCGTCAAGATCTAAGGTATGTTTTCGTTGTGGTGTTTCAGGGCACATAAGAAGATATTGCAAGACGGGAGTCGAACGCTCATCTCAAGGACCTCTTGCAACAACTACCAAAAAGGCTCCTCCCCGAAAATCAAAGCAAAACTTTCAAATGAAAAGAGACTTGGTAGCTCATCGCGCAAGACGATCTCATCAAGGAACAACAATCGCTATAACAAGACGCCTTCACCTAGGCATATAACTTCACGACCATTACCGACGCACTTCAAAAGGGTTTGGGTGCGCAAAGGTGAAATTTTCCCTTGTCTTGTTTCCAATGTTTCCTTGCATGCATATGATAGTTCGTCTTGGTATCTGGATAGCGGGTGTTCCCGTCACATGACCGGTGACAAAAATAGTTTTCAAAATCTTGAGAAAATCTCCGGAGGACACGTTGTTTTCGGAGACGGTCGATCTTCCAAAATTGTTGGAAAAGGGACGGTAGCTATTCCAGATGGCCCGATTTTGAAAAACGTCTTATTTGTTGATGGCCTTAAGACTAACCTCATAAGCATAAGTCAACTTTGCGACAATGGTTTTTCAGTTAACTTTTCATCTGTTGAATGCGTTGTAACTGATAAGGACCATGTCTTCTTTTTAAAAGGGGTTAGATCTGAAAACAATTGTTATGTTGTTCCTAATAAATTTTCTGAAAATTGTAACTTAGCTGCTTTGAATAATGAAACTCTTTGGCATGAAAGGCTAGGTCACTTAAATTTTAAGGAACTTACTAGAATTTCAAACAAGGACGTGGTCAAGGGGGTTCCAAAGCTTTTATTTAAACAAAACGTTGTGCGTGGTGGTTGCCAAAAGGGAAAACAGTCTAGGACTGCACACAAGAACTTGAACCACGTTGGTACAAAACGGCCCTTGGAACTTTTGCACATGGACTTAATGGGGCCGACCCGTCAACCATCCTTGGGAGGTAAATGGTACATTTTTTTAATTGGTTGATGATTTCTCTCGGTTTTCTTGGGTAGCATTTTTAAAAGAGAAAGCTGATACGTTTGACTCTTTTCATGAGATTTGCCATCGTATTATGATTGAAAAGAATGAAAAGATCATTCGTGTTAGAAGTGATAGAGGTGGAGAATTCATAAATTCAAAATTCATTGATTTTTGTACTTCAAATGGAATTAAACATGAATTCTCGGCACCCTATACACCTCAGCAGAATGGTGTTGTTGAGCGCAAGAACAGGGTTGTTCAGGAGATGGCGCGTGGTGATGCTTCATAGCCGGAATTTACCGCTACATTTTTGGGCTGAAGCTGTGAACACCGCTGTCTATGTCCATTAAAGAGTTTACTTGCGCCCATGAACTTAATACACCATATGCAGCTGTGGTTTAGTAGAAAACCCAATATCAAATATTTTCGTGTCTTCGGGAGTCGATGTTACATTTTACGTGACCGTGAAAATCTTGGAAAGTTCGACTCTCGAGTGATGAAGGGATCTTTTTGGGTTATTCTACGAATAGCAGAGCATATCGAGTATTTAACATTGAATCTAAGACGATCGTAGAATCTATAAATGTTAAAGTAGATGAAGCTTTCACTTTGAAACTGGAAAATCTACCCTCGATATCTCTCTAGATGATGATTCTCCTGCTAGTGCATCTTCTCATAATAATACTTCCAATATTAATGAGCATCACTAAAGGTTCTTCTAGTTTATCTGATGTGCAGGAATCATCTCATATACCTCCCGAGTACTCCGTTTCAAACAAACGCTCG
>CM055061.1:35853812-35930069 GCA_029204045.2 Tillandsia leiboldiana
GAGGTGTATAGGGTGCCGAGAATTCATGTTTAATTCCATTTGAAGTACAAAAATCAATGAATTTTGAATTTATGAATTCTCCACCTCTATCACTTCTAACACGAATGATCTTTTCATTCTTTTCAATCATAATACGATGGCAAATCTCATGAAAAGAGTCAAACGTATCAGCTTTCTCTTTTAAAAATGCTACCCAAGAAAACCGAGAGAAATCATCAACCAATAAAAAATGTACCATTTACCTCCCAAAGATGGTTGACGGGTCGGCCCCATTAAGTCCATGTGCAAAAGTTCCAAGGGCCGTTTTGTACCAACGTGGTTCAAGTTCTTGTGTGCAGTCCTAGACTGTTTTCCCTTTTGGCAACCACCACACACAACGTTTTGTTTAAATAAAAGCTTTGGAACCCCCTTGACCACGTCCTTGTTTGAAATTCTAGTAAGTTCCTTAAAATTTAAGTGACCTAGCCTTTCATGCCAAAGAGTTTCATTATTCAAAGCGGCTAAGTTACAATTTTCAGAAAATTTATTAGGAACAACATAACAATTGTTTTCAGATCTAACCCCTTTTAAAAGAAGACATGGTCCTTATCAGTTACAACGCATTCAACAGATGAAAAGTTAACTGAAAAACCATTGTCGCAAAGTTGACTTATGCTTATGAGGTTAGTCTTAAGGCCATCAACAAATAAGACGTTTTTCAAAATCGGGCCATCTGGAATAGCTACCGTCCCTTTTCCAACAATTTTGGAAGATCGACCGTCTCCGAAAACAACGTGTCCTCCGGAGATTTTCTCAAGATTTTGAAAACTATTTTTGTCACCGGTCATGTGACGGGAACACCCGCTATCCAGATACCAAGACGAACTATCATATGCATGCAAGGAAACATTGGAAACAAGACAAGGGAAAATTTCACCTTTGCGCACCCAAACCCTTTTGGAGTGCGTCGGTAATGGTCGTGAAGTTATATGCCTAGGTGAAGGCGTCTTGTTATAGCGATTGTTGTTCCTTGATGAATCGTCTTGCGCGATGAACTACCAAGTCTCTTTTCATTTGAAAAGTTTTGCTTTGATTTTCGGGGAGGAGCCTTTTTGGTAGTTGTTGCAAGAGGTCCTTGAGATGAGCGTTCGACTCCCGTCTTGCAATATCTTCTTATGTGCCCTGAAACACCACAACGAAAACATACCTTAGATCTTGACGATCCCAAAGAGGATGAAGTAGGTTTGTTGTCGTTGTTTGTCTTGAATTCCGGTGTCGGAGGAGGAGATACCGACTGAGGCACAAAAACTGTCTCACTCGAACTTGGACTGTTTCCAGTTTGAGTGTATCCGAGGCCGAACCTATTTGATTGACCAAGACCAAGAAGTCTATCCAACTTACTCCTTCCTGAAGAGAATCGCTGTAAGTCATTCTTGAGTTGGAAAATGGTCTTTGTCATTTCCAGGTTATCCTGTCGAGCCTCGTTGTAGAGCTTTGAGAAGTGATTCGCGTTATCCACCAGATTTGTATGTTCCTTCTCAAGTTGCTCATTGGACTCTTGAAGGGAAGCATTTGCCTTTATCAGGTTTTCCCTTTCCACTTCAAGAGCGTTTGAGAGAGAAGTCGCTCTTTTTGCTTCTTCTTCGAGATCATGCACTCTCCCTCTCAAACTCTTGTTTTGCTTAGCCACTTTCTTTGAGTCCCTCAAAAGTCTGTGGTAGGCTAGAGCAAAATCTTCACCTTCCGAATCATCCGATTCGTTGTCCGTTGCATTCTTTTCAACAGTGGAGTTGGACAACGACTCAGATGTACTTGCCATAAAGCACATGAAGGGTGAAGATACGGACGCGTGGAATGCGGTGGAGCTCTTTTCTTCATCACTCGAAGACGACTCATTTGACGTTGAGTTGTCATCCCAAGTGACGACTTGCATCGCCTTCTTCTTTGCCGGATACTTGTTAGGACATTCCGTTGCAATGTGGCCGTAGCCTCGACATTTGAAGCATTGTAGTTGTCCTTCTGAACTTTTCTTATCCTTTGAGAAGTTCTCTTGCTTTCTTGACTTGTAACTTGAAGTACCCTTGCCTTTGTTCGACTTTCCGAAGGATGGAGATTTGCTTGAATTACCCCTTCGAAAGTTGCGGCGAAACTTCCTTGTCAAGAGAGCGAGCTGCTTCTCAAATTCCTCCATAGAAAGGTTCTCGTCATCGTCTGAGGAGGATGTATCCGCGTCTTCTTCCTTAGTTGTTTTCAACGCATAACCTGAAGACTTAGAAGTGGATGCCTTTCCAGAAGAATTGTTAGTAGTAAATGTCATTTCATAAGTTTGTAATGAACCAACTAATTCTTCTACACGTATTTCGTCCGGGTGTTTAATAGTTTCAATGGCAGTAACCTTTGGGCGAAATCGTTCAGGAAGAGTTCTTAAGATCTTTTCTTACAATCTTAAATTCTGGAATCTTCTCTCCCAGATTAGCACATGAGTTTACGATGTCTTGCAATCGTGTATAGTAGTCCGTGAAAGATTCATTTTCTGCCATTAAGATAGAGTCAAACTTGCTCGTAAGCATTTGCAGTTTCTGAATCTTCACGAGGTTAGTTCCCTCATGTGTAACCTGAAGAACATCCCAGATTTCTTTCGCAGTCTCACATGCCGAGACGCGAGAGAATTCAGTTTGAGATAAGGCATTAAAGATAGCATTAATTCCCTTGCCATTGTAAGAAGATGAATCTAACTCTTCCTTGGTCCATTTCGACCTAGGTTTTAAGGTGCGAACATCACCAATAAATTCAGTTGGATTAGACCATCCTAATTCAATTGATTGCCACACCCGTTCGTCGATGGAAATTAAAAAGGCTTTCATCCGTACTTTCCAGTACGCATAATTTGTTCCATCGAAGAACGGGGGTCGGTTGATGTTTCCACCTTCAACCATTGTTTACAACCCTATTCCCGCTCTGATACCACTTGTTGGGTTATATGTAATACGGATCTAAATAGGGGAAAAAACACCTAGAGGGGGGTGAATAGGTGTAAACGTATAAACACTCAAAAATCGTTGCGATAAAAACCCAATGCGGAAATAAAAATAATACGCAAGATTTTTACGTGGAAAACTCCATCACCGGAGTAAAAAACCACGGGACCGATAACACGGCAGAAATCCACTAGAATTAAAACACGTACAAGGTGATTTACCGTACACACTTACGACTCAACCTTTTCCATACGCTCCTAGAGGATCTTCTCCGCTCGCTCCGCGACGCTTCTCGAATCCACGATCTGCGCCCAACGCCGAATCCACGGCGTCCAACGTCGAATCCACGACGTCCGACCGAATCCACGGTCTTCACCCAATAGCACCCTTCGAATCCACGAACGTGCCTCGCTCCGAATCCACGAGAGCGGTTGAACCTTGAATCCACAAGGACACGCGAATCCACGCGCCGATTTTTGGGGTAAATCGTTGTTTTGGGTGGTGATGATCCGCCGAATACTTAGATCAAAGATAGATCGGAAATACCATCTAAGTATTCATTAGTTTGATTCAACTCAAGATGTGAGTATGAAAACCTAGAATCAAACTAATCAATATAGATGAAGAAACATAGAGTATTCTCTAATGATTTCCTTTCTTCTCTATATGTGGATCTAGAGCGTATAATATGAAAATGACGGCTATTGTATTTCGGCCTCTTTGGATTACCCTAGAAAAGAGTCATAGGGTCTATTTATAGGTTAGAAACCCTAGGAAGGAGATAAGAATCAAAAACCTAACATTTCTGGAAATTTTACGGACGGCGATCCGGATCGGACTAGCTGTGATCCGGATCGTCGTAACGAGTCAGCAATTCCAGAAAAACGAAGGTTCGGGATCCGGATCGAAGTGCTTGATCCGGATCGTTCATACAGTTCACCAAACATCAACGTTCGGGATCCGGATTGCGAAGCCTGATCCGGATCGTTCAAGGAAGATGGTAAACTCAGTGTTCGGGATCCGGATCAAGAGAGGCTACGATCCGGATTGAACTGGTGTATGAACGAACCACCTTCGGGATCCGGATCGAACAACCTGATCCGGATCCTGAACATGTCCCAAGTCCAGTTTTTGATTTTTATGCAATGAAAGATTCTTCCAAGTGTTTCTACACTACAAGAAGTATTCGGATCACACAAAATCTTTAGTTAAACATACCTGATCCTTTTGAATTCTTCTTTCTGAGATTGAGTTAAATGATCCAACTTTCTTCACCTTCAATCTTCAAGACTTGAGACTTTCACGAAACTACGCCAACTCAAATTCCGTAAACAACCGGTACTTATGGAACTTGCATGTGTACCGGAACCATGACTACCGGTACTCAATAAACAGTACCGGTACTGAGGAGCAACCCAAGTGTGCTGCTTTCGGGTCTTGAGGAACGTATATGAGTACCGGAACCATAGTACCGAAATACAGTTGAGGATTGCAAGTGTGAGGCTTTCTGGTTTTGAGGCACTTAGATGGAATGGACGAGCTGACGAATGGTACCGGCATGCACAGTATCGGTGTTAACGACCGTTGACGAACTTGACGAGCTTTAACACTTTTGTTGAACACCCATGTACTAAATTCTGCCAATTGACCGGTACTCATTAACGACGACCGGTTACTGAGGCCGCATCCATTCCCATCAAGTTCATCAAAAACCAAAAGCGAACCATGTCGTAACGGTACTCAAACCACGGTTAGGTACAGAATGAGGATTCCAAGTGGTATGGTTTTCCTGTTTGAGGAAACTAAAAAATGGGAATATTCTATAGCATTGGATGCTGTTTTGAAAAAGTAGGTAAGTGGGTAATAGTGTGCGAAGGGGAGGATTAGCATTGGATGTTTTCCAAATGGTTAAGTGGGTAATAGTGGGAACCGGGGCTTTCGCACCCCTATACTCTAAAGGTGACAGCTATAAAGGGGACATCTGTCCATTATTTTCGCCAATATATCTGTAATGTACCGAATTTTCGGCACATACACAAATGTAAATAAAGGTGGTATGAAATACTAGTGTTATGAAAGTTGGGGAAGTAAGGAACATTTGGACGCGAGTTGGGACCAATTTGGGTTAAAATGGAGAGATCTAAAAAATTTATGGGAGAAAGGGGGCCCAGATTTTTAGTGAACATTCACAGTGTCGGAAAAATTCCCAGAAAAAATTACGGAGCCCCGTAAATATGTTTTAAGATCACAGTAAAAGTTTCACGTTGATCGGCTGCCTGATAGTGAGAACGGCTTCGCCAACAGTGTCGAAAAACTTGAGAAAATTTGGGAGCCTTCGTAATTATGTTTTAAGGCCACAGTAAAAATTTCGGGTTGATAGGATATCCGGATTGACGAGAACGGGGTCCGCCAGCGATTCTGGATACAGCGAGACTTTTGGGTGGCCCCTAGAAATGGCCCAAACTGGAAATTTAAATTTTCTGTGGTTAATTAGGCTGAAACGAAGTTGCCTGTCAAATTTGGACGGAAACAACGGACAAAAAAACGGACAGAAAACAGAATAAAAAGAGATTTCAGGCACGCGGCGCGTTGCGCCACGCACACAGCTGGCGCGCACTGGGCGCGGGGGCGCGCGCCCGTGGCGCGGGGGCGCCGCATGGACATGGTGCGCTCCCCCCTGTGTGGTGGACAGCACAACGGCGGACTTCCCCATTGGTGGCCCCGTGGACCGTCTAACACCCCTCTCTCTTTTCCTTCCTTTTTTCTCTTCTTATTCTTGATTCTCCCCGCAGGACTCTCCCTCCTCTTCCATTTCTTCTCTACCCGAGCACGAACGAGAGAGAGAGAGAAAAAAAATGGGAGATTTGTAGGCGCGAGGCGCCGTGACTCTAGTGGGGCGCGAGAGGACGTTTCCAAAAAAACGATGGGCAGCACGACTACGAGGTGTACGTTATTTTTTGGTATTTGGGTACAATTTGTAGCTTCATTTTTGGGACATTAAATTTGACCCGTGCCGTTTGCGTGTTAGGGAACGAGTTCTACTGTACCGTTGCTGCACGGACTGTCGCGGATATTTTGGCGCGTCCGTTTGACGTGCAAGTTGTAGAAAAATGCACGTTTTGCATGCGGCTTTCGGCGAAAATGCGCAGTTTTGGCGCAAACTCCAAAAACGTGCACCGTTTGCGTGCAACGTTGAAAAAGAAAAGTGCACACGTTTTGCGTGCCAAACGAGGTAGTGCTACGTTCGCGTGCAACTGGTTATCGCGCACCGTTTACGTGCGAAGTCTATAATATACCGTTTTTCGTGCAGGGCTAGAAAAAAAAAATGTGCACCGTTTTGCGTGCAAGCCTACGTTAGACGTGCACCGTTTTGCGTGCAGATTCGAGGTAGTGCATCATTTTGGTGCAGTCGTGTTGTCGCGCACCATTTTGCGTGGCCGACCCTAATATATGCATCATTTTCGGCAGGAATAGAAAAAATGCACGTTTTGCGTGCAACCACAGTTGACAGAACCGTTTTGCTGGCAGATTGGAGGACGTACACCGTTTTGCGTGTAGGTTGAGATGACGCGCATCGTTTTGCGTGCCGACTGAAGTGGCGCGCACGTTTTGTGTGTGGGGTTTTACTGACGTGCACCGTTTTGCGTGCAGGTTTGGAGGACGTGCACCATTTTGCGTGCAGAATCGAGGGAGGTGCACGTTTGCTGCAAGCTCGACGGGAACAAGTGGAATCCGCGCGGAGACCAATTGCAAGTGTCTACCAGCAATTGGGGACGCTACAAGGTGGTGGATTCTGCGAAAGTGGGTGGACCTCTCCCCTTGCTCCTTTGCTTTAGATTCGAACGCATGATAGTAGCTGTTAGAGGCGTCTAGGTAATTATGATTATGATTGCTGTTAGGTGGATTCAGATGAAAAAGTGCAACTGTTGGTTGCCAGAGCTAGCGGAATAGATGTACATGTGTAAATAAACACAGTGGAAAAGTGAAGTGTTGGTTGCCAAAGATATATGATGAATATGCATGGTAGAAGTAATTACTATTTGATGAATGAAATGAAGATAACTGCATACATGAAAAAGGATTAGCTATATGATTGTGAGCATGTTAGGGTGTAAACCTAGGAATCACCGTTGACATAAGGGAAAACAGTTGTTGGTAGTAAGACTAAGAGGAAAACTAGTATAGGGGTTTGGACGAGTGACATTAACTTAGGAGTTAGCCTAGGAATTAACGAGTGGCATTGTCTTAGAGATAACCTAAGGACACTAATAGAGGTGATCAATATAGAGTCAGGGAACTCTAGGACATATGGACATGGAACTTAGGTAAAGGAAACCTAAGGAGAGTTAGTGATCAACATAGAGTCAGGGAACTCTAGGACATATGTGACATGGAACTTAGGTAAAGGAAACCTAAGGAGAGTTAGTGATCACATAGAGTCAGGGAACTCTAGGACATATGTGACATGGCAACTTAGGTAAAGGAAACCTAAGGAGAGTTAGTGATCAACATAGAGTCAGGGAACTTTAGGACCTACGTGACATGGAACTTGGCTAAAGGGAACTAAGGTGAGCTAGATGAGTTTAAACTCACAGACAGGAAATAGAGTCAAGTGACTCTAGGATTCAGTAAGGAATCAGGAGGATGAAAAGGTGATCAAGTGGGAGATATGAAAGGGAAAACAGAAGAAAAGTAGAGTCAATGTAATCTAAGATAACAGTGGAACATGGAATTAGAGTCAGTGGAACTTAAGTTAATGGTGAAGCAGGAAAACACAGTTAGTTAACTCTAGGATTCAGTGGAGGAATCAGAAATGTGGATGAGATCCCCGTTTAAGAGTTGATCAAAAGATAAACCTAGAAGGTCATAGGGTGTCTGGGCAAATGGATAATAACTTTACTTCAATTAAGTAAAGAAATAAAAGAGAAATTGTTTAAGAGTCCAGGAGATTCTAGTTATCCTTATGGCAAGACCTAGGATAAGAGGACAAAAAAATTGTTGCTAAAAGCAAAGATTAAAAGCAAGCTAAAGTGGCTAAAAGCATAAAGAAAATGTAATTGGCGCTTCGAATTTGAGACTCGTCAAGTGGAGCGGACTCCATGGGCAGTGACACGTCGGACGCGCGTACTTTCGAATGGCTAAAAGTGAAAGCAAGGAGCTAACTGCTCAAAGAAAAGAGAAAGTGATTTGCAGTGGCAAAAAGGGAGCTATAAGCCTGAATAAGAAAGGAAAGCAAGTGTTCAAAAGGCAAAGAGGCTAAGAACTAAAGTAGAAGAAAAGAAAGAAAAATAAAAAGATAAAATGGGATACCTTCGGGGGGTGAAACGTAGATCTTGTCGGAGCCATGGGAAGTGTCCCTCTCCAGGGCAGTGACCCGTATGACAAGTTCCCGTTGGCGGGTAACACTGCGGGTGTTATCGGCAACCTTAGAAATTTATATTATGTAGCAACGACTAACGGGCTTGGGCCAGTTGGATAAGAATTTCCGAGGGTTAACTTGCAACTAAAGCACCAGAATATAAAGAATAAGAAACATAGAGGTGGCAAGGTGGCCGGGTTAGTTGGACCCTGTATTCCGCGGCATAGTGGCATGACGTTGGTGCTAGCCGCCTAGTGTGGCCTAGACAGAGTAGTCTGGGTAATGGTTATACAAAGATAGTGTGTGATATGTATATTGACATAGCGCATGATATTGAGGATTTTAGTTTCATAGCACTATTATTATTGCTTCCATGGCAAGTGGTGTAGGCACTTTTCTCGGTGTGTGAACCACTGGGAAACTCTGTCAGGAGTTCTCCACACCCTTGGGTGACCACCCCCACAGGGGGGTATGGATGCAGCGGACGAGACGGTTCAGAGGCAACGACGAGTATGCGACAGTGGGCACGGGCCAGCATCGTAGAAGACCTAGAGGGTCTCGAAGAGGTATCCCATTTTTATATTTCTCGAGTGACCCTTGTTGGTGAGGAAAATGATGTAAAAGAATTGTAATAATTTTTTTGCAAGTTCAAAGGTAAAGTGTAATAAATTAAGTTATGTTCAATCGGGTATGCTTCATTTCTTTCATTAAACTAATTGTAATGCGGAATGAAAGAATACCAGAGTGAACCATAACTTAAATTTTAACTTTACATTTCTGAACTTGCAAATAAAATTATTACAATTCTTTTACATTCATTTCCTCACCATACAAGGTTAACTCGAGAAATATAAAAAATGGGATACCTCTGCTAGACCCTCTAGGTCTCTACGTGCTGGGCCCTTGCCCCTGTCGCATTACCTCGTCGTCTGCCTCTGAACCGTATCGTCGGCGCTGACCATACCTGCACCTGTGGGGGGGGTCACCAAAGGGGTGTGAGAAACTCCTGACAGAGGTCCCAGTGGGTTAAACCACCGAGAAAAGTGTCCTACACCACTTGGTCCAATGGAAGCATAATAATAGTGCTAGGAAACTAAATCCTCAATATCAAAATGCAGCTATGCAATAAACTATCACTACACTATCTGTGTATAACATCTACCCAGCCCTACTCTGTCTAGCCACACTAGGCTGCTAATAGCACCAACGGGCCACTATGCTGATCTGAATACAGGGTCCAACTAACCCGGCACCTTGGTATCACATATTTTTCTTTATCTTTAGATTCTGGTGGTTAGTTCAAGTTAACACTCGGAAATTCTTATCCAACGGGCCCAAGCCGGTAGTCTTGCTACCAATAAGGATAAGATTTCTAAGGTTGACGATAACACCCGCAAGTGGTACCCCGCCCAACGGGGAACTTGTCCTACGGGTCACTGCCCGGGAGAGGACAAGGCCCATGGCTCCGACAAGATCTACGTTTCACCCCGAAGGTATGCCCATTTTATCTTTTTATATTTTCTTCTTTTCTTTCTACTTTAGTTCTTAGCCTCTTTGCCTTTGAACACTTGCTTTCCTTTCTTATTCAGGCTTATAGCTCCCTTTTTGCCACTGGCAAATCACTTCTCTTTTCTTTGAGCATTTAGTCTCTTGCTTTCACTTTTAGCCATTCGAAAGTACCTCGTCCGACGGGTCACTGCCCAGGGAGTCATGCTCCACTTGACGAGTCTCAAATTCGAAGGCGCCAATTACATTTTCTTTATGCTTTTAGCACTTTTAGCTTGCTTTAATCTTGCCTTTTAGCAACAATTTTTTTTTCCTTTATCTAGGTCTTGCATAAGGATAACTAGAGAGTCTCCTGGCCTCTTAACATTTCTCTTTTATTCTTTAACTTAAATTGAAGTTAAGTTATTATGCATTTGCCCAGACACCCTATGACCTTCTAGGGTTATATTTGATCAACTCTTTAAACTGGGGATCTCATCCCACATTTCTGATTCCCACTGAATTAGAGTTAAACTAAACTGGTTTCCTGCTTCACCATTAACTTAGAGTTACACTGACTCTAATCCATATCCACTGTTATCTTAGAATTACATTGACTTACTTTTCTGTTTTCCCTTTCATATCTCCCACTTGATCCACCTTTCCATCCTCCTGATTCCTTACTGAATCCTAGAGTCAAACGTGACTCTATTCCTGTCTGTGAGTTTTAACTCATCTAGCTCACCTTAGGTTCCCTTTACCTAAGTCCATGTCACGTAGGTCCTAGAGTTCCCTGACTCTATGTGATCACTAACTACTCCTTAGGTTTCCTTTACCTAAGTTCCATGTCACATAGTCCTAGCGTTCCTGGACTATGTTGATCACTAACTCTACTTAGGTTTCCTTTACCTAAGTTCCATGTCACATATGTCCTAGAGTTCCCTGACTCTATGTTGATCACTACTCTCCTTAGGTTTCCTTTACCTAAGTTCCATGTCACATATGTCCTAGAGTTCCCTGACTCTTATTGATCACTATATCTTGTCCTTAGGTTATCTCCTAAGACAATGCCACTCGTGAATTCCTAGGATAACTCCTAAGTTAATGTCACTCGTCAAACCCCTATACTAGGTTTTCTCCTAGTCTTACTACCAAAAACTGTTGTTCCTTATGTCACGTGATTCCTAGGGTTACACCCTAACATGCTCACAATCATACTAGCTAATCCTTTTTCATGTATGCAGTATCTTCAGAGTTCATTCATCAAATAGTAATTACTTCTACGATGCATATTATCATATAGTCTTTGGCAACCAACAGTTCACTTTCCACTGTGTTTATTTACACATGTACATCTATTCCTCTAGCTCTGGCAACCAACAGTTGCACTTTTTCATCTGAATCACCTCCACAGGCAATCATAATCATAATTACCTAACGCCTCTAACAGGCTACTATCATGCTTCGAATCGAAAAAAGCAAAGGAGCAAGGGAGAGGTCACCCAATTTCGGCAGGAATCCCCACCTGTAGCGTCCCCAATTGCTTTAGACACTTGCATTGGTCTCCGCGCGATTCCACTTGTTCCTCGAGCTTGCACGCAAAACGGTGACCTCCCTCGAGTCTGCACGCAAAATGGTGCACGTCCTCCAAACCTGCACGCAAAACGGTGCACGTCAGTAAAACCCACACACAAAACGGTGCGCGCCACTTCAGTCGGCACGCAAAACGATGCGCGTCATCTCAACCTACACGCAAAACGGTGTACGTACTCCAAATCTGCACGCAAACGGTGCATGTGCAACTGTTGGGTTGCACGCAAAACGGTGCATATTTTTCTATTCCTGCACGAAAAATGATGCATAATATTAGGGTCGGCACGCAAAAATGGTGCGCGACAACACGACCTGCACGCAAAATGATGCACGTACCTCGAATCTGCACGCAAAACGGTGCACGTCTAAACTGTAGGCTTGCACGCAAAACGGTGCACATTTTTTTTTCTAGCCCTGCACGAAAAACGATTGTATATTATAGACTTCGCACGTAAACGGTGCGCGATAACACAAGTTGCACGCGAAACGGAGCACTACCTCGGTTTGGCACGCAAAACGGTGCACTTTTCTTTTTCAACGTTGCACGCAAAACGGTGCACGTTTTTTGAGTTTGCGCCCAAAACTGCGCATTTTCGCCGAAACCGCATGCAAAACGGTGCATTTTCTACAACTTGCACGTCAAACCGAGACGCGCCAAAAATATCCGCGACAGTCCGTGCAGCAACGGTACAGTAGAACTCGGTCCCTAACACGCAAAACGGCACGGGGTCAAATTTAATGTCCAAAAATGAAGCCTACAAATTGTACCCAAAATACCAAAAAATAACGTTACCTCGTAAGTCGTGCTGCCCATCGGTTTTTGGAAACGCCTCGCGCGCCCCACTAGATTCACGGCGCGCTCGCGCCCTACGAAATCTCCCATTTTTTTTCTCTCTCTCTCTCGTTCGTGCTCGGGTAGAGAAGAAATGGAAGAAGGAGGGGAGAGTCTGCGGGGATGAACGAAGAAGAAGAAGAGAAAAGAAGGAAAAAGAGAGAGGGGTGGTGTAGACGGTCCACGGGGCCACCAATGGGGAGTCGCCGTGTGGCGGTCCACCACACAAGGGGGGAGCGCACCATGTCCATGCGGCGCCCCCGCGCCACGTGGCGCGCGCCCCCGCGCCCAGTGCGCGCCAGCTGTGTGCGTGGCGCAACGCGCCGCGTGCCTGGAAATCTCTTTTTATTCTGTTTTCTGTCCGTTTTTTGTCCGTTTCCGTCCAAATTTGACAGGCAACTTCGTTTCAGCCTAATTAACCACAGAAAAATTTAAATTTCCAGTTTGGGCCATTTCTGGGCCACCAAAAGTCTCGCTGTATCCAGAATCGCTGGCGGACCCCGTTCTCGCAATCCGGATATCCTATCAAACCGAAATTTTACTGTGGCCTTAAAACATAATTACGAAGCTCCCCAAATTTTCTCAGAATTTTTCGAACACTGTTGGCGAAGCCCGTTCTCCTATCAGGCATCCGATCAACGTGAAACTTTACTGTGATCTTAAAACATATTTACGGGGCTCCCGTAATTTTTTTCGGAATTTTCCGACACTGTGAATTTTCCACTAAAAATCTGGCCCCCTTTCTCCAATAAATTTTAGATATCTCCTCCATTTTAACCCAAATTGGGCCACAACTCGCGTCCAAATGTTCCTTACTTCCCCAACTTTCATAACACTTAGTATTTCATACCACCTTTATTTACATTTATTTATGTGCCGAAAATTCGGTACATTACAGATATATTGGCGAAATAATGGAACAAGATGTCCCCTTTATAGCTGTCACCTTTAGAGTATAGGGGTGCTGAAAGCCCCGGTTCCCACTATACCCACTTAACCAGATTTGGGAAAACATCCAATGCTAATCCTCCCCTTCGCACACTATTACCCACTTACCTACTTTTCAAAACAGCATCCAATGCTATAGAATATTCCCATTTTTTAGTTCCTCAAACAGGGAAAGCCATACACTTGGAATCCTCATTCTGTACCGGAACCGTGGTTTGAGTACCGGTACACATGGTTCAGCTTTTGGGTTTTGATGAACTTGAATGGGAATCGGATGCGGCCTCAGTACCGGTCGTCGTTAATGAGTACCGGTACAATTGGCAGAATTTAGTACATGGGTGTTCAACAAAAGTGTTAAAGCTCGTCAAGTTCGTCAACTCGTTAACCCTATACTCATGCACGGTACCATTAGTCAGCTCGTCCAGTTCCATCTAAGTTCCTCAAAACCAGAAAGCCTCACACTTGCAATCCTCAACTTAGTTCCCGGTACATATGGTTCCGGTACTCATATACGTTCCTCAAGACCCGAAAGCATCACACTTGGGTTGCTCACTCAGTACCGGTACTGTTTATTGAGTACCGGTAGTCATGGTTCCGGTACACATGCAAGTTCTATAAGTACCGGTTGTTACGGAATTTGAGTTGGCGTAGTTTCGTGAAAGTCTCAAGTCTTGAAGATTGAAGGTGAAGAAAGTTGGATCATTTAACCTCAATCTTAAGAAAGAAGAATTCAAAAGGATCAGGTATGTTTAACTAAAGATTTTGTGTGATCCGAATACTTCTTGTAGTGTAGAAACACTTGGAAGAATCTTTCATTGCATAAAAATCAAAAACTGGACTTGGGACATGTTCAGGATCCGGATCAGGTTGTTCGATCCGGATCCCGAAGGTGGTTCGTTCATACACCAGTTCAATCCGGATCGTAGCCTCTTGATCCGGATCCCGAACACTTAGTTTACCATCTTCCTTGAACGATCCGGATCAGGCTTCGCAATCCGGATCCCGAACGTTGATGTTTGGTGAACTGTATGAACGATCCGGATCAAGCACTTCGATCCGGATCCCGAACCTTCGTTTTTCTGGAACTGGCTGACTCGTTACGACGATCCGGATCACAGCTAGTCCGATCCGGATCGCCGTCCGTAAAATTTCCAGAAATGTTTAGGTTTTTGATTCTTATCTCCTTCCTCGGGTTTCTAACCTATAAATAGACCCTATGACTCTTCTTCTAGGGTGAATCCAAAAGAGGCCGAAAATAACAATAGCCGTCATTTTCATATATACGCCTCTAGATCCACATATAGAGAAGAAAGGAAATCATTAGAGAATACTCTATGTTTCTTCATCTATATTGATTAGTTTGATTCTAGGTTTTCATACTCACATCTTGGGTTGAATCAAACTAATGAATACTTAGATGGTATTTCCGATCTATCTTTGATCTAAGTATTCGGCGGATCATCACCACCCAAAACAACGATTTACCCCAAAAATCGGCGCGTGGATTCGCGTGTCCTTGTGGATTCAAGGTTCAACCGCTCTCGTGGATTCGGAGCGAGGCACGTTCGTGGATTCGAAGGGTGCTATTGGGTGAAGACCGTGGATTCGGTCGGACGTCGTGGATTCGACGTTGGACGCCGTGGATTCGGCGTTGGGCGCAGATCGTGGATTCGAGAAGCGTCGCGGAGCGAGCGGAGAAGATCCTCTAGGAGCGTATGGAAAAGGTTGAGTCGTAAGTGTGTACGGTAAATCACCTTGTACGTGTTTTAATTCTAGTGGATTTCTGCCGTGTTATCGGTCCCGTGGTTTTTTACTCCGGTGATGGAGTTTTCCACGTAAAAATCTTGCGTATTATTTTTATTTCCGCATTGGGTTTTTATCGCAACGATTTTTTTGAGTGTTTATGCGTTTACACCTATTCACCCCCCTCTATGTGTTTTTTCCCCTATTTAGATCCTTATTACATATAACCCAACAAGTGGTATCAGAGAGGGAATAGGGTTGTAAACAATGGTTGAAGGTGGAAACATCAACCGACCCCCGTTCTTCGATGGAACAAATTATGCGTACTGGAAAGTACGGATGAAAGCCTTTTTAATTTCCATCGACGAACGGGTGTGGCAATCAATTGAATTAGGATGGTCTAATCCAACTGAATTTATTGGTGATGTTCGCACCTTAAAACCTAGGTCGAAATGGACCAAGGAAGAGTTAGATTCATCTTCTTACAATGGCAAGGGAATTAATGCTATCTTTAATGCCTTATCTCAAACTGAATTCTCTCGCGTCTCGGCATGTGAGACTGCGAAAGAAATCTGGGATGTTCTTCAGGTTACACATGAGGGAACTAACCTCGTGAAGATTCAGAAACTGCAAATGCTTACGAGCAAGTTTGACTCTATCTTAATGGCAGAAAATGAATCTTTCACGGACTACTATACACGATTGCAAGACATCGTAAACTCATGTGCTAATCTGGGAGAGAAGATTCCAGAATTTAAGATTGTAAGAAAAATCTTAAGAACTCTTCCTGAACGATTTCGCCCAAAGGTTACTGCCATTGAAACTATTAAACACCCGGACGAAATACGTGTAGAAGAATTAGTTGGTTCATTACAAACTTATGAAATGACATTTACTACTAACAATTCTTCTGGAAAGGCATCTACTTCTAAGTCTTCAGGTTATGCGTTGAAAACAACTAAGGAAGAAGACGCGGATACGTCCTCCTCAGACGATGACGAGAACCTTTCTATGGAGGAATTTGAGAAGCAGCTCGCTCTCTTGACAAGGAAGTTTCGCCGCAACTTTCGAAGGGGTAATTCAAGCAAATCTCCATCCTTCGGAAAGTCGAACAAAGGCAAGGGTACTTCAAGTCACAAGTCAAGAAAGCAAGAGAACTTCTCAAAGGATAAGAAAAGTTCAGAAAGACAACTACAATGCTTCAAATGTCGAGGCTACGGCCACATTGCAACGGAATGTCCTAACAAGTATCCGGCAAAGAAGAAGGCGATGCAAGTCGTCACTTGGGATGACAACTCAACGTCAAATGAGTCGTCTTCGAGTGATGAAGAAAAGAGCTCCACCGCTTTCCACGCGTCCGTATCTTCACCCTTCATGTGCTTTATGGCAAGTACATCTGAGTCGTTGTCCAACTCCACTGTTGAAAAGAACGCAACGGACAACGAATCGGATGATTCGGAAGGTGAAGATTTTGCTCTAGCCTACCACAGACTTTTGAGGGACTCAAAGAAAGTGGCTAAGCAAAACAAGAGTTTGAGAGGGAGAGTGCATGATCTCGAAGAAGAAGCAAAAAGAGCGACTTCTCTCTCAAACGCTCTTGAAGTGGAAAGGGAAAACCTGATAAAAGAAAATGCTTCCCTTCAAGAGTCCAATGAGCAACTTGAGAAGGAACATACAAATCTGATGGATAACGCGAATCACTTCTCAAAGCTCTACAACGAGGCTCGACAGGATAACCTGGAAATGACAAAGACCATTTTCCAACTCAAGAATGACTTACAGCGATTCTCTTCAGGAAGGAGTAAGTTGGATAGACTTCTTGGTCTTGGTCAATCAAATAGGTTCGGCCTCGGATACACTCAAACTGGAAACAGTCCAAGTTCGAGTGAGACAGTTTTTGTGCCTCAGTCGGTATCTCCTCCTCCGACACCGGAATTCAAGACAAACAACGACAACAAACCTACTTCATCCTCTTTGGGATCGTCAAGATCTAAGGTATGTTTTCGTTGTGGTGTTTCAGGGCACATAAGAAGATATTGCAAGACGGGAGTCGAACGCTCATCTCAAGGACCTCTTGCAACAACTACCAAAAAGGCTCCTCCCCGAAAATCAAAGCAAAACTTTTCAAATGAAAAGAGACTTGGTAGCTCATCGCGCAAGACGATCTCATCAAGGAACAACAATCGCTATAACAAGACGCCTTCACCTAGGCATATAACTTCACGACCATTACCGACGCACTTCAAAAGGGTTTGGGTGCGCAAAGGTGAAATTTTCCCTTGTCTTGTTTCCAATGTTTCCTTGCATGCATATGATAGTTCGTCTTGGTATCTGGATAGCGGGTGTTCCCGTCACATGACCGGTGACAAAAATAGTTTTCAAAATCTTGAGAAAATCTCCGGAGGACACGTTGTTTTCGGAGACGGTCGATCTTCCAAAATTGTTGGAAAAGGGACGGTAGCTATTCCAGATGGCCCGATTTTGAAAAACGTCTTATTTGTTGATGGCCTTAAGACTAACCTCATAAGCATAAGTCAACTTTGCGACAATGGTTTTTCAGTTAACTTTTCATCTGTTGAATGCGTTGTAACTGATAAGGACCATGTCTTCTTTTTAAAAGGGGTTAGATCTGAAAACAATTGTTATGTTGTTCCTAATAAATTTTCTGAAAATTGTAACTTAGCTGCTTTGAATAATGAAACTCTTTGGCATGAAAGGCTAGGTCACTTAAATTTTAAGGAACTTACTAGAATTTCAAACAAGGACGTGGTCAAGGGGGTTCCAAAGCTTTTATTTAAACAAAACGTTGTGCGTGGTGGTTGCCAAAAGGGAAAACAGTCTAGGACTGCACACAAGAACTTGAACCACGTTGGTACAAAACGGCCCTTGGAACTTTTGCACATGGACTTAATGGGGCCGACCCGTCAACCATCCTTGGGAGGTAAATGGTACATTTTTTTATTGGTTGATGATTTCTCTCGGTTTTCTTGGGTAGCATTTTTAAAAGAGAAAGCTGATACGTTTGACTCTTTTCATGAGATTTGCCATCGTATTATGATTGAAAAGAATGAAAAGATCATTCGTGTTAGAAGTGATAGAGGTGGAGAATTCATAAATTCAAAATTCATTGATTTTTGTACTTCAAATGGAATTAAACATGAATTCTCGGCACCCTATACACCTCAGCAGAATGGTGTTGTTGAGCGCAAGAACAGGGTTGTTCAGGAGATGGCGCGTGTGATGCTTCATAGCCGGAATTTACCGCTACATTTTTGGGCTGAAGCTGTGAACACCGCTGTCTATGTCATTAATAGAGTTTACTTGCGCCCAGGAACTTTAAATACACCATATGAGCTGTGGTTTAGTAGAAAACCCAATATCAAATATTTTCGTGTCTTCGGGAGTCGATGTTACATTTTACGTGACCGTGAAAATCTTGGAAAGTTCGACTCTCGAAGTGATGAAGGGATCTTTTTGGGTTATTCTACGAATAGCAGAGCATATCGAGTATTTAACATTGAATCTAAGACGATCGTAGAATCTATAAATGTTAAAGTAGATGAAGCTTTTCACTTTGAAACTGGAAAATCTACCCTCGATATCTCTCTAGATGATGATTCTCCTGCTAGTGCATCTTCTCATAATAATACTTCCAATATTAATGATGCATCTAACGGTTCTTCTAGTTTATCTGATGTGCAGGAATCATCTCATATATCTCCGAGTACTCCGTTTCAACAAACGTTACGAATCTCCAAGGATCATCCGGAATCGAATATTATTGGAGATCCACATGAAGGAGTCAGAACTCGGAGGCAGTTGGTTTGTGGATTCGCTTGCTACGTATCTTTAATCGAACCAAAGAACATAGATGAAGCTCTTCAGGATGACTACTGGATTAAAGCAATGCAGGAAGAGCTCCATCAATTTGAGCGAAACAAAGTCTGGGAATTAACGAAGCCTCCAAAGCAACACAATGTGATAGGTACCAAATGGATCTTCAAGAACAAGAAAAATGAGGATGGTACTATCATCAGGAACAAGGCACGATTAGTTGCTCAAGGCTACTCTCAAGTAGAAGGTATAGACTTTGATGAAACCTTCGCCCTTGTAGCTAGACTCGAGTCCATTCGTATACTATTCGCTATTGCTTGTCATTTTAAAATCAAATTATTTCAAATGGACGTTAAGAGCGCATTTCTAAATGGGTTTTTAAATGAGGAAGTTTATGTGGCTCAACCGAAAGGTTTTGTAGATCATAAACAACCTAACCATGTTTTTCGTTTGAAAAAGGCTCTTTACGGTCTGAAACAAGCACCGCGAGCATGGTACGAAAGGTTAACAAAGCACCTTTTGGAGAAGGGCTATACTCGAGGGGGAGCTGATAGGACTCTCTTTGTGAAGCATTATCAAAGCAATTTCATTGTAGCACAAATCTATGTCGATGACATTGTATTTGGCGCAACAAGAGATAACGATGCTTCTAAATTCGCGGAGACCATGGAAAGCGAATTTGAGATGTCCATGATGGGCGAATTGACTTATTTCCTTGGATTGCAAATTAAACAAAATGATGAAGGTATTCACTTGAGTCAATCCAAGTATGCAATGGAGTTGGTCAAAAAGTTTGATCTAGAAAATTGTAAAGATTTTCCGACTCCAATGGGAACTAGCCACAAGGGACTTAGAAGTGAATCACATAGTGAGAATGTAGACGAGAAACTGTATCGAAGTATGATTGGAAGTCTACTTTACCTCACGGCTAGTCGCCCGGATATATCTTTTGGTGTTGGGATTTGCGCGAGATATCAATCAGCACCAAAGGAGGTTCACCTGAAAGCGGTGAAAAGGATCATCCGGTATATCAAAGGATCAATTAATTTCGAAATTTGGTATCCTATGGGAACAAGTTTGGATATTGTTGGATACTCAGATGCCGATTGGGCAGGATCAGTGGATGATCGGAAAAGCACGAGTGGTGCATGCTTCTATCTTGGCCATTGCCTTGTTGCATGGCACAGTAAAAAGCAGAACTGCATAGCACTCTCGACTGCCGAAGCGGAATACATCTCAGCTGGAAGTTGCTCAACTCAACTCATTTGGATGAAAAGCGTATTGAGCGACTTCCGCATTTCAGCATCTTCGGTAACAATACTTTGTGACAACACTAGTGCTATTAACATTTCTAAAAACCCTGTGTTGCACTCTAGAACAAAACATATTGAACTTAGATATCATTTTCTTAGAGAGCTAGTTGAATCAAATACTCTTCAACTTTCATATATTTCAACTGAGGATCAATTAGCTGACATTCTAACAAAACCTTTGGATCAAAAACGTTTTATTCATTTACGAAAAGCAATTGGGATGCTTTCCTTGAAATAATCTTCTTTTTGAAATCTTTGCTTAGGATAGGTTTTGTATTTGTTTTTGTTTTGTTCATTATCTATGTTTGTTCATAGGACATTAATTGAGCATAGATCATAATTGACTTTAATTGCATCTTTTCGCACATTTAGAAATTTATTATGCTTTTGCCATCATAATATTTCACTGTTGCAATGATTATTTATGTTAATTAAATCATCTTCTAAAGTGATCAAAGTCAATTTCTCTCTCTCTATGATCTCTTGGTATGGTCATTATCTTATTTGACTGCTTAGTCGAGTATGAAATCGAGATCAATATTTGGTTGAATACTTTATATCTTAAATAATTGATAGCCAATTGAGGGGGAGTCATAGAAAAGGTAAAATGCTCAAAAGATGTGGAAAGAGTTACATCCCAATGAGGAGTGTGAAAACTACCACCACATGGAGGAAAGAGCTACCACCTCGGTCGTCCGAGTATTGTGTGCAGCTACCACATGTATACCAAGCATGGTTGTTCAAATTTTTGATTAAGTAAAATGCATGTTGAAATACTTGACTCCGTCAAATTTCAAGGTTGGTATAAGGTGGGTTTTTAATGAAAGATGCTCAAAGAGCCACTCTCTTCAACAGATTGTCTAGATACATTATCTACTATATTTGGGATTTCAAACATCTATTGATCTTTGTATTTCATTTTCTTTACTGAATTGATGATTTGATAAAGGCATTACTCATAAGAACAAGTTAGATGTGATTGAAGGTGTTCAACTTTAAGGGATTTAATTCTTGTAAATTCTCGTTTCATTTTTGGATATTATTGATAGATTTGGCATAATCTAATTCTTGTTGTATGAAACGATGATTTTTGTTTAAAGTTGATACACATTTGTGCTTACAATCTTTTTCTGGTTTTTCTTGAATTTCTCTAAAATTTTCCAAAGAAAAAGTTGGAGCCGATCCGGATCGGGCAAGATGATCCGGATCCCGAACGCAGGAATTCTTCTGCGGGCTGACGATCCGGATTGTGTCTGACGATCCGGATCCCGAACGCAGTTTCTCACTGCGGGTAGCCGATCCGGATCGCAGTTATGAACTGATCCGGATCGCGGCTAGGTTTTATAAAGAACGAAAGGGGTTTTTGATTTCTTTACTCCAATCTTTTGTTCCAAAGTTTCCAGAGCCTCTCTCTCTAGATTTCATCCTTCCTGGAAGCTTTCGAACTCAAGTTCTTCAACTCCAAGTAAGTTTTATTGATCAAAATCTCGGTTTTTCACCGTTTTTCTCTTTTTCTCCTCAAACGTGATGAATTTCTTGGATCAACTTTGTTTGTGGATGGTTTTTGATCAAATTTCTTTTGAAATAAGAACTCTGGGTAGATTAGTTTTGATTATATGCTAGGTACTCTCCTGATTAACGGATTTTTAGGCTTCGATTTCTAAAATTTCGGTTTTAGGGCATATAATAAGGATTTTCGAAAATTATACAATTGATCTAGTTTTAAAAGCCCTTTTGCAAAACTAATTTGATTCTTAGCTTCTCTACATGATAATGATTCTTTGGATACAATTTTTCAATTTTTGAAAACTAAGAATTTTTGTGTTCTTGAGTTGGTTTTCACAGGACACCTTCTTAACTCAAGCACTTTGATCAATGGCATTCTCTTGGTTAATCCTGTTACTGGTCACAATGGTGCACAAGAGTACATCTGTAAAAGAGAAACCGAATTTTTCAACAGGAGATAAGACAACCGAAGGCAGGGAGGACAGCTCAGAGTACGATACGGAAGAATGGGATGAATTCTTCAAAGATGTTCAACAGAAGATTGATGAGGAAAACAGGAAATCTGTCAAAGGCAAAAGGCTTATGAAATCTGCATCAACAACTAAGCATTATACAAGACGAAAGAATGTCCTAAGAAGTGAAAGTTATCATAGTGGGCTTCTTACTAGAGCTCGCTCACTCTCTGGGGTTCTACAAACTGAATCTCCATGGGTTAAGGGATTGGATGCACCATCTGCTTCTAGACAGCATCCATCACACTCGAAAAGACAGGGTACATACGCTGCTGTATTGGAATCGCTTCGCCAGGAACAACAAAGACTCTCTGCTGCACAAGAGAAGATATCGAAAGAACTTCAGCAAATTTCCTCTGAACACAAGAAGATCAAGAAGAAGTGTTCAACTATTTCGACAATGCTTAAAGGGATTTTGAGCAAGCTGAGTTGTACCAGCTCCGACTCCTCCGACTGAACTGCACCTTCCCTTTCTTTTTGTGCAGGATTTTGACTTTAGGATTTAGTTTTATACTTACTTTAGCGTAGTTCTCAGGTTTTACGTTTTATTGGAACTTTTCACTCTCCTAACATTTCGTAGTCTTAACTACATTTTGGCTGTGTTTTGTGACAAAAAGGGGGAGAGAGTTTAGAACAATGATTTGAACAATGAACAATGATTGTGAAAATCTTGATGATGAAGATTTTGTATACATCAAGGTAAGTATCTCTTCAACTTCAACTTTGGTTTTCATCTTGTGATTGTTTGCATGTCTCGACTAACTATTCGACTAACTATTTGGGCATGTAATATAACTAACAAGTTGATGTTGGACTAACATTGTGTGACATTTGGTCTTTAGTTGCATAGAAGATATGTTGGTTTTTGACTATGATTCTCTTACATATCTGAATTCTCAAATGTCATGATGATTAGATAAACTCTATCTCTGTACTAGGTTTTGTATGCTAAATATTCTTGAGGTATCTAACGATCTCTTTTTGTCAAGAATGATTTCTTTGTGCAGAGAGTACAGATGTCTAAGTCTAGAGTCTGTTTTAGGAGTTTATCTCATGTTTTTAAATTTTTGGATCTCCATTGTAAATTTTTGTTGTATGGTGATAGCAACAAAAATATCTTTTTGAATTTTCTTTAGTGGATCTGTGTTTTGTCACGAAACCGCCAAAGGGGGAGATTGTTACGGAATTTGAGTTGGCGTAGTTTCGTGAAAGTCTCAAGTCTTGAAGATTGAAGGTGAAGAAAGTTGGATCATTTAACTCAATCTTAAGAAAGAAGAATTCAAAAGGATCAGGTATGTTTAACTAAAGATTTTGTGTGATCCGAATACTTCTTGTAGTGTAGAAACACTTGGAAGAATCTTTCATTGCATAAAAATCAAAAACTGGACTTGGGACATGTTCAGGATCCGGATCAGGTTGTTCGATCCGGATCCCGAAGGTGGTTCGTTCATACACCAGTTCAATCCGGATCGTAGCCTCTTGATCCGGATCCCGAACACTTAGTTTACCATCTTCCTTGAACGATCCGGATCAGGCTTCGCAATCCGGATCCCGAACGTTGATGTTTGGTGAACTGTATGAACGATCCGGATCAAGCACTTCGATCCGGATCCCGAACCTTCGTTTTTCTGGAACTGGCTGACTCGTTACGACGATCCGGATCACAGCTAGTCCGATCCGGATCGCCGTCCGTAAAATTTCCAGAAATGTTTAGGTTTTTGATTCTTATCTCCTTCCTAGGGTTTCTAACCTATAAATAGACCCTATGACTCTTCTTCTAGGGTGAATCCAAAAAGAGGCCGAAAATAACAATAGCCGTCATTTTCATATATACGCCTCTAGATCCACATATAGAGAAGAAAGGAAATCATTAGAGAATACTCTATGTTTCTTCATCTATATTGATTAGTTTGATTCTAGGTTTTCATACTCACATCTTGAGTTGAATCAAACTAATGAATACTTAGATGGTATTTCCGATCTATCTTTGATCTAAGTATTCGGCGGATCATCACCACCCAAAACAACGATTTACCCCAAAAATCGGCGCGTGGATTCGCGTGTCCTTGTGGATTCAAGGTTCAACCGCTCTCGTGGATTCGGAGCGAGGCACGTTCGTGGATTCGAAGGGTGCTATTGGGTGAAGACCGTGGATTCGGTCGGACGTCGTGGATTCGACGTTGGACGCCGTGGATTCGGCGTTGGGCGCAGATCGTGGATTCGAGAAGCGTCGCGGAGCGAGCGGAGAAGATCCTCTAGGAGCGTATGGAAAAGGTTGAGTCGTAAGTGTGTACGGTAAATCACCTTGTACGTGTTTTAATTCTAGTGGATTTCTGCCGTGTTATCGGTCCCGTGGTTTTTTACTCCGGTGATGGAGTTTTCCACGTAAAAATCTTGCGTATTATTTTTATTTCCGCATTGGGTTTTTATCGCAACGATTTTTTGAGTGTTTATGCGTTTACACCTATTCACCCCCCTCTAGGTGTTTTTTCCCCTATTTAGATCCTTATTACATATAACCCAACACCGGTACTCTTCATTGACTACCGGTACACACGGTACCGGTACACCACTAGGTTCCTCAAAACCCGATTCATTAAACTTGGGTTGGTCTATAAGTACCGGTACTCTTCATTGAGTACCGGTACACACGGTACCGGTACACCACTAGGTTCCTCAAAACCCGAAAGCCTCAGACTTGCAATCCTCAATTAGTACCGGTACTTAAAATTGCGTACCGGTACACATGGTTCCGGTACATATCCATGTTCCTCAAAACGCGGACTCATCATTTCTCACTCAGTACCGGTACACAGTGTTAAATTTCAATAGATTTAAAAACTTGAAGAACTTTCAAAATTAGTAATTTACTCTTTAACAAATAGAAATATCTGTTAAAAATATTAAATTGGAAAATTGTGAAGAAAGTTGCCTCTCTAAAACGGGTAAAGAAAAAAGGAAAGTACAGAACAAATAAATATAGCTGTTCCAGCACCAAATAAAATAAAAATATTCCAGAACAATTAATTTTAAAAGTTGGAGAACACAGTGAGGCAATTGCAGAACATAATGTAACAAATCAGCATCTCCGAATTACAGCTAGTGTTAAATTTGCCATATAAACTCAAATATATACATAGATCATATAACATAGAAAGGAAATATAAAAATTCATACTTCAATATAGGAAAAATGTAAGTACGTTATTACAAATAATCATCATGATATATATGCAATAGTACAAGAGCAGAATGAAAAAGTTTAATGTTAAATATAAACTCTCCCGATATAGAGTGTACAACGCATAACAATGCTTAATGGTTTAATAGCATAGTCCATTGTATGGATATCACTTTCAATTGCCCGTCTCATATTTGCTGTGCTGCATTTATTGTTCTTGCAATATGTCATCTTCGTACACCTGATTAAATAATTAATAAAGTTAAATTAATGAGATAAATCAATTTTACATATAGAAATAGAAATAATAAATTGTCATTACCTGTCAGAACTGCATAGAGTGCGCCATTTGCATAAAGCCAGTACGAATCTCAATATTTTATTTCGGACTTGTATCCGATATAGGAGGGTTCCTGACAGGGTCTGTCGACATGTCAATGTTTTGAGGGGGCCACAGTGTCTTGCATATATACAAAATAAATAAATTAGAATATGTGTATTAAAGACAAATTTATATTAAATAAACATCTAGGAGAAAGTTAAGGAACATTACTGTTAATATCATGGCTGGATTGCTCTGTACATCAATCCCATAAGGTAAGTGCATTATGGGCGAGTTCTTAATCGTAGGACTTAGCAGGTGAACCTATTTTAATAAATCGGGAGGGAGGGGGCCAATATGGAAGACACATAATTATGTAAACAAATGAGGAAAATCGAACTATGAATCATATATTAAGACAATCAAATGAACATATAAAAAAGTTTCAAACATTTACACTCTGTTGGGACGAGGCCGAGGGCGACGATGAGAAACGATTAAAGATTGAGCATTCACCATTATAAAACCTGTCCGTAGAATCTTGAGGCATCTAATTAAATAGAAAAGAATATTTCAATTTATGTCGTGTACCGTAAATTATAAGCCAACAATAATCGAGTTACGTACGTAAAGATATACCTGTTGCTTGTTGACTTTCATCTTAAGCCGACGTACCATTTTATCTGTCATCGACTCCTTTCGTTTGCTTGGTGGGCGCCCTTTACTTCGAACTGACAGCGGGTTCTTTACTCTCTGGTCGTTACATCTATCATCTGAATCGTGTCTCATAGTAGAATGTATATTTTCGGTAAATTGGACATCATTGCTTCCCTTGGATGACGATGTGTTCTCTAATTTCGTCTTCAAATTATCAAGTGTGCGTAGCGCTACATGATATTTGTCATCACTCTCAGCAGCTATGTCTGCAATGTCGTACATACGACTACATACTACCTCATATCGGCTCATTTCTGGACTCCTCCCTAAGCTTTCATCCCATGCTGTCACCCGAGTATACCTCCGTCTTACATCCTTCCTCTATCGTGTTAGTATGTAACAAGTTGGGAGAATCATCATCTTTCTATTAACTAGGACGGCAATAGAATGTCGGCATAAAATACCCTTACAATCAAAAAGACGACAAATACAACTAACTCGGGAGCTACACTCATCAAAATATGCAGTGAATACTATGTCTTTGCCTCCATCGCCATATTCTACATACTCGTTAACCCTATACTCATGAACGGTACCAATAGATGATATTAAAGATGTCTCACAATGCATTAAATCCTTTAACTCAGCTTGAAATTCTCGAAATTTAGCAATTGTGTACATATCTTGAAATTGCTTCTCAAATGCATATCGACTTATGGATGGGATGACGGAGGTGAATGATTTGTAGTCTAATTGTGCCTCCTTTTCTGCTTTATTCTTTATAGCGCTTTCATACTGCTCCACAAATACTTTTAACGTTGTTTTCGAGTTCACGTACCCATCAAAAAACGAATTCATGCTTTCACTTCGCTGTGTCGTGGACATTCCAGCCCAGAATGTATCCTTCACATAAACTGGCACCCACTTTCGTCTGTTCTCGTATAGTCCTGACAACCAATCATTCTTTTCAAGTCCATAACAAACTATCATTCTCTTCCATTTATCGTCAAATTGAAGTTCTGTTAGTGATTCATATATAGCATCCATCATAATGCTCTTAATAGAATGATATTCACCATAACTTTTTAGCTTCTCCGGTATCTTTTTTGTTATGTGCCACAAGCACCATCGATGTTTGGCATCGGGGAATACCAGTTCAATAGCATTTTGCATTGCTTTGTCTTGATCGGTGATTATTGCTTTGGGGGCATGGCCGGACATACATGACAGCCAATTCCGAAAAAGCCATACAAACGAAGCTGTATCTTCACCAGAGAGTAAGCCGCATCCAAACAAGATTGACTGACCATGATGATTAACACCCACAAATGGAGCAAACGGCATATCATACTTATTCGTTAGATATGTCGAGTCGAAAGTAATTACATCTCCAAAACATTCATAGGCTGCTCTGCTTCTAGGATCTGCCCGAATATATTGCGAATACGAGAATCATCGTCCAGATCGATGGAATAAAAGAAGTTTGCATTTCTCTCTTGCATGGTTCGAAAATAATTACAAATGGCTTCGCCATCACCTTCACCAAGTCGTAAACGGCGCATTTTATCAATATAATTACGGGCATCCTTCTCTCCAAATGGCAAATTTTCATACCCACCAGCCTCAACAACAAAAGAATTAAAACTTTTATTCAATCTGATTCCGGCACGATCATTAACATCAAGCCGCCTCTTAACACTACCATCTATAACTCGATTGCATGGAAAATATCGAGACTTGCAAGGACTTAATCCATGATTATGGTCAAGTTTGACCATACTTATTACACAAGATAAATCCAAATTAATTTTCACATTTATCCTAGCAGGACAGTCTGTCTTCGCTGCCGAAGGACGAGGCCGGAGATTAGTCACGGTGCGATTTACTTTTCCATGACGAGAGCATGCGATGATTACATACGAAGGAATGCCGTTACTGATTTTAGTAGACCTCTTTACAATCCCAAATCCTAATTGTTGTGCATAATTCTTATAGAAGCCCATAACCATTTTCATATTATTAAAATGCATTCCAACTTCTGGTACTAAATTGGATATGTCTGTGACCTCATTGTTTCTTTCTTCATCCATCTCAAACTCAACAACTGATAATGATCAGTGCGTCTAGATATTTCAAAATAATTATGACCTGTAACACATCATATTTACTCCTAATACAAACTTGAAATTGTGGTTAAAGAAGAAATTATATATAATGTATATATAGGATTTGTATGTTTACAGATTATGTGTAAAGGCATTATTCTACTATACCCTCAAAATGTATCCTTACAGCTAATACATGTTCCAGATTAATACTAACCAAATTACAAAGCAGCATTATATGATCAACATGTTCTACTAAACCCTAAACCGTAAACTATTAACATAATATTATATATAATGTAATTGTCAAAACATCCTATTACATATTATATAGTACATTGTCTCTTGTAATAAACAATAAATGGGCGCTCTCCTATATCGGTCAAAAGTGAACATATTAGCACCTACTTTACCTTGTACCTGCTATTTCATATCAACGCCATTCTATTTATAGACCAAAGAAAGAATGTTTTCTTCCTTTGTACCGGTATTTTTGGAACGCACATAGCTTATTAGGGGGAATATGGAGACGATTATAGCAGCGGAGACGTTGGATGTAACCTATACATCGCAAGCAGAGGTGTAAAAATAATAGTACTCAGGACAGAAAAAAGCTACCATTCATATATCTTAACCCCTATCTTGAAATCCCTACACAGCTATGATAAGAGCTATATATAGACTGTACCACAAAACCAATGATGCCTACAAGTGTTGCCTATTGTTTGATATATGACTGTACAGAATCCATCTAAGGCTGTTTCCTAAACCAATTGGCAGCTCCTACTTGCATTTGGACTAGAGATATTTATAAAGCTATATATGGATATGATCCATCTGTTAACAAAGCTACACCAATTAACAACGCCAACTTTTGACTATATTTACATATCTCCTTGAATTTGGACTGCCTATACCTGTAAAGTTATTAAATGTAGTATTGTGTACCGGAATATGTACCGGTACTAGATTTGTGTACCGGTATGATAGAGTAGTACCGGTACCGAGGATTGTGTACCGGTATGATAGAGTTGTACCGGTACCGAGGATTGTGTACCGGAACATTGAATGGAAAAAAGACATCCTATAGAGTTGTACCGGTACAAAGGATTGTGTACCGGTATGATAGAGTTGTATCGGTACCGAGGATTGTGTACGGGAACATTGAATGGAAAAAAGACATCCTAACAGGGATTTAGCCATAGCATTACATCAAGTACCGGTACACATTGTAATACTAGGATTGTGTACCGGAACATTGAATGAAAAAAAGACACCCTAACAGGGATTTAGCTATAGAATTACTGTGAAAAAAAATAGAGAATAAAATGAGGGGATTAAAATGTACATATGGCGTCGCCCTCGCGAAGGCGTCGTAGATCGTCGAAACAACAGAGAGAGACAGGGGGCGAGGGGCCGAGGGGCCGAGGGGCCGACGGGCCGACGGGATGGAAGCATACACAGAGCTTCTTGTCGACGTAAGGGATCGTGGCCTGATAGGGGGCGTCACCCTCGCGAAGGCCTGGTAGATTGTCGAAGCGAGAGAGAGAGAGAAAGAGAGAGAGAGAGAGAGAGAGAGAGAGAGACTTGTCGTCAAGAGAGAGAGAGAGAGAGGGAGCGGGAGGAGAGGATTGAAATGCTCTGAATAGAAAGGGAAAGAAAATGAGGGAAAGAGTATGCCCTAAAAAATTAAGGAGTGAGAATATCACCTCCTATTTTTAATGCTATACAGTGTTTAATCCTACACCCTCCATTAAGGGGTGTAGGATGTACACCCCTTAATGGGGTGTACAGATAGCCTTTTCCATATATATATTATGGAAAATACTACATGTACACCCCCTAAGGGGTGTACATCTCACACCCCCACCCATCTAGGGTGGGGGTGTGATGAGGGGTCACATGATGTGACCCCTAAAATACACCCCACCCTTAGATGGGTGGGGGTGTATGATGTACACCCCCAAGGGGTGTACATGTAGCATTGCTCATATATATATATATATATATATATATATATATATATATATATATATATATATATATATATATAGTAGAGCTTATATACTCTTACAAGTACAAGTTTAAATATGTTTGTAAATTTTTTACTATTGATTTTGCATTGAGAGACTCATATATAAGCTCTACTCTAAAAACTTATTTACAAAAATAAGCTCGGTAAGTATTCTAAGGGCGGTAAATCATTTACGGTTTTCATTAAAAGCGGTGAATGATTCACCGTGTTTATAAAATTTTCGTAGGCTCATAAAGACGGTGAATTATTCACCACTTTCTTAAAAGCGGTGAATGGTTCATCGCCTTTATGTATTTTTGTACTATTTAAAATTTATCGTTTGAAATTTATTTGGGATTATAGGGAGATTATATTAAGTTGTTTGGATTGCGTTTCGTTATTTGGATTACAAAAAAATTACATACCGTAAGGAAATACAATGTTTCTTTCGCATATCATTCCATATTATGTTTTATGATATATATTGTGATTACAAAAAGATTACATGCTTTGTTTGTTTTCGTAAATAATATTGTATTCCATTATGTTATATATTGCGATAAGTCGGTTATGATATTTTTTTATTTCTAATATATTTTTTATAAATAATTTTTTTTAATAACGGTGAATGATTTACCGCATATTTAAGACTATATTTTTTTAAAAAAAGTTATAGAAAATTATTTTTAAAATTATAAAATTTAGTAAGGTTATTTATTAAAAAAATTCTTTTATCTCTATTTAGTCATATTCTTTCTACAATAGCATTATAGTAGTTTCAAAAAAAAAAAAAAGAGAAGTAACCAACTACGAATTTAGAAATATGACGTTGGTGATTTATCCAGATTGACAAATAAGAATTCAAATAATAAAGTTTTCTGTAGAATCTAAACATGAAAAAGCCAATAGCTAAGAGTGGAGTGGACTTTGATTTGGTTAGATTTGAAGCATCTAAAGAAGAACATAATGGCATTTTTAATTTTTAAAAGTTTAACAAAAAAAGGAAAAAAATTTGTTCAAAAGCTTAGGCCTTGTTTGGCATATATATATATATATATATATATATATATATATATATATATATATATATATATATATATATATATATATATATATATATATATATATATAATTAAGCTGGAATACTATCGATAGTATCAAGTCATTGGTGCTATTAATTTTTTAGTTATTGGATGAAAAAAATGATAGTGGTCCTCTAAGATTTAGTGAGTGGTTGGTTGAATAATAAAAATTTTAGAAAATTACTATAATTCCAACCGCACATTTTTTTATCCAAGAGTTCAACAATTGGTTGCACAAATTACTTGGTGCTATCGATAATATTTCAGCCGGATTCTCTCTCTCTCTCTCTCTCTCTCTCTCTCTCTCTCTCTCTCTCTCTATATATATATATATATATATATATATATATATATATATATATATAGAGAGAGAGTTGGGCTGGAATGCTATTGATAGCACCAACCCAATTTTGCCACCCATTTTGTAGCCATTGGATCGCATTGAGATCTGTGTAGGCTCTTTAATGAAAAAAAGAGAAAAGAAAAAGTAAAAAGAAAAAGTAAAAAGTAAAAAAGTTTTTTTTTTAATTAAAGGACTTGCACGAATCTCAATGCGATCCAATGGCTACAAAATGGGTGGCAAAGTTGGGTTGGTGCTATCAATAGCATTCCAGCCCAACTCTATATATATATATATTCTCTTTATTATTTTTTTAAATATAAATTCTATGTAAGTAGATACATAGACAGTTTTGTTACGTGCCATTGGTTAGCTTGAATGACAACTTAAAAAAAAAAAATCAAAAAAGAAAAAATTACTTTTTAAGTTTTTTATTTTTATTTTATATATTTTATATATTTTAATTTCACCAGCAACTCTGGCTGCTTTTTAATATAAAAATTATTTTGAAAAATAAAAATAAAAAATAACAATAACTTCAAACAAGGACTTAATTTTAAACGGATGGAATAACACACATTCGAAAAAGAATAATTATAATGAAGTAAAAATGTACTAGCTAGGTATATATGGAAACATTTTGAGGTGAAGGTAAATATGATTTGTTGCATTAGTAGGATAGCATAGCATAATATGTCCTTAAGTTTTTCTATGAGGGCAAAAAAAACTGAACAGATATTTTGCAATTTGTTGCAATAGTATTTCAGCCGGATATGCATTTTTATTTTATCGGTAGTATTCCAGTCGAATATGCATTTTTATTTTATCGGTAGTATTCCAGCCGAATATGCATTTTTATTTTTCGCCATATAACAAAGAGACCCAATGTGTATTGTATATGACACCCTAAAATTGCTTCACTCATACTATACAAAAATGAAATATGTATAAATTGTTACGATAAGGGAATTTACATGTTGGAATGGCTCAAGTAAACAATCACACCCCCACCGCACTGGTAATTAAGTGCAGCCGCCACCACCATGATTGATTCCAATCTGAAGGGTTGTAGACCAACTTCTACAGACAGTACTTGTTAGATCCGGTGATATACTCATCGCTTCTGGCTTGGTGTCTGAGTCGTCTACTTCACCTCAGAAGGAATTTACAGACTACTAATCTTACAATATTTTTTAATTATAAAAACTAATATTTAAAACTTTTAGCGTTCTTTTTTTAATTAAATAGGGATATACCCTATTTGAATAGTACAGGACAGGACTGAAAGAAAAGACCCAACATTACATCGAATACAAGAAGTGGGCCCAGCACTCGCACCGACAAAAGGGGTCGAATCGCAAAAAAATAAGCGAGTGAACTCCCAATTAAACAAGCAAAAAATTAAAACAGCCAATGTAGCTCTCTCGCCGTCACTGGGAACAAACTCCAGACCCAACCATAAGCCCCAAGCAGTCTTAGCATTAGTTGATGAACCGAGACGCAGAGTTCCAAGTCCATCAATTCCCTTGTTTCCCAGCTCAAAGTGATGATAGGAGTAGCACAGCTCAAACCAAAGAAAAACACAGCTCCAAGTCATTTCAATGTCGCAAATATTTAACGGAGATTGACGTCGTTGTTTTTCCTCATTCCCATATTTCAATCAACGCCAGACAGATAACAATAGAACATCAAAACCTCTTGTACCATACCGAAGCAACGAGTCGACGAAGCCATCACTGTAGATGCCAAAATAAGGAACCAAACTATACTTGCCAGTTCAAGCAAGTAAAAGTAATTAGTGACCCAACTCAATAATAATTGAAAGAAACAACACTGCAACTTGAACTCTGCAAATAGGATCTCTAAAGCAAAATAGCTTGCCAACTCAGAAGACAAGCCTCAGATTCCAATGTGGGGCATTGACTTGGCCCTTTGGAAATGCTGAGAGTCATGAAGTGCCCCGAACCCCTAGTCGCTGAGAGAATGCAGTAAGAAAATCCCTATAACTCCAAACACCATACTTCGAAATTATGCACAACCCAGATACTACATTGAGATCCTGCATTGAGTGAATCCCAATCTCCAAGCATTGAGTGATACCAAACACCAAGAACGAAGCTCCAACGGCAGCAGACACCACAGCCGCAAGTAAACCCCATCATCCATCGCACCAACTGTACAATATCTCAAACTTTCGATCGTTCAAATCAGAGGTACAAAAACCACACCATATTCCCTGAAACCTTTAAAATAGAGCTAACACAAGAAAGAGAGATGCCATAAGCCCTGTGGAAGTGACCCAAGCTAATCCAAAATCTGTATCAACCCATAATTCACCATAGCAATAAAACATCAACATTGCCAGCCAATCATCCAACGAATAAGACAGTAGCCCTGTACCATAGCTGGCGGCCAAAAAACAAGAACAATGAGTAATGTAGCAGGATCAAGAGAAACAGTAAAGAAAACAAAAATCTGTTGCTCCCGACAGCAAGAAAAAGTTAGTAAGACTCCTCGAGAACTATCAGCTTCGAAGCAGGCAAAAATCTGTTGCTCCCAACCTTCTCTTAGAGTAGACCTAATCCATACACACTGTAAGCTCTCACTCATCAAAAGGTTTTCGGTCGACTGCGCAATGAAGTTCTTCTGCGCCTCGCCTTTGGTGCAGAAGGACATCCACAATGCTGGCATGCACCATTTGTCCTAGTCGGTTGGTAGTATCCGATAAATGTAGAGGAAAAGGCTCAAAGGCGCACATGTAGCGAAGTTTGACGGAATTGGTCGGTGAGGGTCTTCAAAAACAAAGGCTCTTCTCGAAAACTTCTTCTAGGTTTCTCCTCACTGCCACAACCATAGCTGACATCCACGAAGGTTGACACCATTGGCCACAAATCCATTCAGACAGCGCAAGAGTCTCGTAAACTAAATTAACATCAAAATAGTAGAGATGCTTCTCAACCAACCAGTGAGTTTGCTGCCATCCCCAGCTATCAACAAATGACCATGAATTTACTTTGAATAGTGCTCAAACTGTCTCTCAAATACAGGAAGCGAGCCACCGTTTGTGGTAGTTCATGAATTTGATGGAAGCGGCGAACACACTAAATACAAGCCGGGAGAATCCTACAAATACCAAAGTGGTATTTTTCGTCATTCCAGATGCAAAGCCGAGATAGCGCTTAAGGTGTTCCTTTACCATGCCAAGGAAATAGGCATGCAGCATAGATTGCAAAGGAAAAGGCATGCATATAATCCTCTCACTTGACTCCAAGAAGTAGGCATACAGCATAGAGAGCCCCCATAACATAAGCAAGTCTGTGTTGTTTCCCTTCTGAACTACCATACCAAAAGATTGGTCAAAAATTAAAAATCAGTGCAGCCGTCATTGTGAAAAAATCATCAAGCAACATTGTATTGTGGACTCCTCCAAAATATAAGATTTAGTTTTTGATAATAGGCAGAAAAGAGATAAACTATCCTGTGGAAAAAAACTGAAGAGAATATAAATGGATCTGTGCCTGCAGTAGGGTTATTGTAAACTGACTTCGAGCAACCAAGATGCTGGATCAAGCCAAGTGTTCTAGCAGAAACTCCAAACAAGCTGTAGCAATAAAGTTAACCAAGGTACTCGCGAACAACCCGACATAGTCGCCCTGAGACCCCCCAATAACCCACAACTACCCAGATTTTCGCACTAGTCAGAGAAATGCCCAAACTGTTACCCGGACAAAGACCCGAGCCAGAACCAGGATAAACGGAAACCACTTCCCAGTTGCTTACCCTCCCTGTTCAATGTTCCCGGATGAAAGAAGTAGCAGTTTCAATGCCGCTGTCCACTGCACATGTACGCCCGACGTCTGAGAACCTATGGATCCGCTCCGCCAGGTTGAACAAAAGAAGTAGCTGTTAGGAAACCAGAGGCTCCAAAAGTACGAGTCCTTCAAAAAAAAAACTGCAGAGTGTGAAACTTGGTCCCAGAGTGTGTGAAAAAGGAGTTTAAACCCAGCTCTCGACTTGGTCCCCCAACGCGAGGATCCAGGCCATCGCAGTGCTGTCAACCTTTCTTCCGCAAACATCGCTCGAATTTATGGCGTTGTCGAACACTGTTTCGTTCGTTCCACAATTCCCAACACACCGCTGCGAACCAAATGTCGAACCTGCCCTGCGCGTGGTCTGGCAGAGTCAGTCTAGCTCTCTTCCATCTACAAGCTAGGTCGCCTGTGTCGAAGCGAAGTCGCTTCCTAACGGTGGGAAGACTTTGGAGGAGTCTATCCCACAAGGAGATGGCGAAAGAACAGCGGAAAAAAAGGTGGTCCAGGTTTTCAGCATCGGCTCCACAAAGAGCACAAATCGAGGGGCCTTGCCAACCGCGTTTTGCGAGGAGATCCGCCGTTAGGAGCCTATACCTGCCCGCCAACCAAAGAAAGAGTTTGATTTTGATAGGTATCTTAATCGACCAAAGATGTGAGATTTTGCGGTCGTCGACTCCGTCGAAAGAGATAAACTTGTAGGCACTGTTGACAGAGAAAATCCCATTACTGCGCCATCTCCAAGTGATTGCGTCCAGATCTTCATTGAGCGTGACGCCGTCGATCAGGTTGCGTAAAGCCCCCACTTCTTGTTGTTCCACCCAGCTAGTGATCTGGCTGTAGCCCAAGTTTTCTAACGAGGCAAAACGACGGATCCAGTTTTTGACCGATAAGTGCTTAAGGAAGGATATAGCAAAGAGGTTGGGGAGAGTGTTGCTCAGCAAGCGTTCCCCGCTCCATCTCGTGTTCCAAAATGCCGCCGTATTGCCATCCCCGAGGGTGAAGGAGACAGATAAATGGAAAGGTGCGGACGTGCTGAGGATACCTTTCCAAACGGGGCAACAACCGGCGGGCACGACGGAGGCAGAGGCAGGGGATCTGAATCTGTAGTGCTTCTGAACCAAGAGGCGCACCCAAGGTAGAGATCTCGCGTTGTAGAAGCTCCATAGTCCCTTCATCAAAAGCGCGGAATTCATGGATCTAAGGTTTCGGATACCAATTCCGCCAAGCTTTTTGTGCCGACACACTTGCTCCCAATTAACTAGGCAATGAAAACCGTTGGACAGTTTCTTGCCCTTCCAGAAGAAGGCCCGTCGGATCTTATCAATGAATTTAGTCACCCAAACTGGGAGCTTGAAAGTTGAGCAATAAAACGCGGGGATGCTTGAAAGGACCGAGTTGAGGAGGACAAGGCGACCACCCCGTGAGAGCGAGAGCGCCTTCCAACCCGCCAAGCGGTTGTCCACTTTCTCGATCAGAGGCAGGTAGTCGGACTTGTGAAGCGCCTTGGGGGAGAGGGGAAGTCCCAAGTAGGTAAAGGGGAAACCGATGAGTGAGCACCCGAATAAATTGGCAAGTGCAAAGGCCTGCGAGCCCACCAAGTTGATCGGAGCAATGGAACTTTTATCGAAGTTTATCTTGAGCCCCGAAATCCTTGAGAAGGCATCCAGAGTTTGTTTAATAACTCCAGCCGACCGGGAGGTGCCATCAAAAAAAATAAGGAGATCATCAGCAAATTGGAGGGTGTGAATCTTGACGTCCCCAATTCCTACACCTGGGAGCAAAAGGCTATCGACCGCCACCCGCAGCATCCTAAAAAGCACATCAATGCAAAGAATGAAGAGAAGGGGAGATAGAGGGTCCCCCTAACGAAGCCCTCGTTTGCACGGGAAGCGTTTACCCGGGACCCCATTAAGCAACACCGTCGTTGAAGACGAACGGAGTAGGGTAAAGACCCACCCAATTCACCTGTCGCAGACCCACCCAATTCACCTGTCGCTGAAACCCCTCGCCTGCAGAAGATCTAACAGAAAATGCCAATTAATGTGGTCGAAAGCCCGCTCAAAATCGATATTCAGAAGTGCGGTCTGTTGATGGGTGGAGTAAAGGTGGTGAGTAAGAATGTGTGCAACTTTTAGCGTTCTTAAAAAACCAATAAATACTTTATCAGAGAAAAAAATAAAAGAAAAAAGAAAAGAAAAAAGAAAAAAAGAGTAAACCGTAATTGCTGATGGATCGGGCATATCTTCTTCCAGTATTAATGGTGATAATAACATCATTAATTGCTTTACTGAAACAGCACATTTGGAGATCAAGTACATACAACTGGAGTCCACTGATTGAAACGGATGATCAGCTCACATAATTAAGAACTAGGACTTGTGCTGGAGAGTGTTTGAGAAAATGCTACATGTACCTAGAATATTCATCTTACGTGATTACACCCTTTCATTCATCTAGCTGAGATATCGTTTTATTCCCAAATAAATTGTTTTTGATTATTTTTGTTATAAATATGATTTTTTGAGACAAATAGAAATTAGTTTAATTTTGTATTTGGATGAAAATAAAATTATTTTCGAAAATAAATAAAAGTAGAAATTGGATAGTTAGATAGAAATAATAAGAATAAGAATAATTATAATTTTAGAATAAAAATATTTTATCTAATTGATTAATATCAAAATATTAAATAAATAAATAAATAAAATTAATTAATTAACCATAAATACTTTTAAATAACCATAAATATTACTTAATAAATTAATTAATATATTAATTAACTGTTAATTAATTTAACCATGAGTACCGTTAATTAATAAATTAATTTAATAAATTAGTTTATTATTTAATTATTTAGATTGGTCAAAATATTAATTTGTTAGTCAATATAAATATTAGTTATTACATAAACACACTAAATAATAAATTAATTACTCAAATAGTTAATTTAATATTTATTAGAGCAATAAAACAAGTGGTTAATTATTTATCTAGTTAATTAGTGAATCAACTAATATATAATACATTAATTAGTAATATTTTATTATTAATTAGTATAGTTATTTTAAGATAATTCGGTAAGAGGGACCTATTATTATTTTTATTTTATTTAGAAATAATGGGTGGAATAAAGCCCTTAATTATTTTTTTTTATTCCTCCTTTTGTTTCTGAATCAAGCAGTACCTTTAAGAATTTAAAAATTATTTTTAAATTTTTAGTATTAAAAGAAAGTTAATAAAATAAGTGAGTAAATCTGAATTTTTGAGAGGCGAGAGCGTAAAATTTACACCTAAATTATCAGTGTATATATAAGTGCCATTGTGCGGAGTGTTTTGTCCGTTTACCTTTTCTCTTTTGATCTAATAATTAAGATGAATTTAAATTTAATTTTTTAAATATTATTTATCTAGTGGTAAACAAATTTTAAAATCAATAATTTACGGTGTTGTCTTAAAATTAACAAGAGATGTTTGTAAATTAACCGGGTAGAGCCATCCAAATGACTAAAATTTTAATGGAAATTATTGTTTACTCTTTAAACTAAAATCAGTACCCTAGATTTGAAATATAAGAATTGCAAAATCAATTTTTATGATATTTTTTGTGTTAAATCTTTTATTTGAGGCCACTTAATTTAAAATAGATAATGATTTGAATCTTTAGCACCTCAAATTCTTCAAATCAAATATAAAAATATTAATCATCAAAATCAGATGTTCTATTATTAAAAATAAAAAATAATATTGCTTGTACACTTCAAAAGGAGGGGAGGGGAGGGGAGAGGATGTGTGGGTATTCACCCATTCATCACCTTTTCATCTAGAAATCTAAAATTTGATTCTCGCATTGTCAATTTATTATTATTATTATAAAAAAATTAAAAGATTATATAAATTTTGAAAAGAAAATTTTATTTGTAAATTTCAAAAAAAGGTGTAGATTATACACTCTCTTTGAGTATATAAAAATCTAAATGGGTTATAGTAAAAGAAAAAAAGTGAAAGATATACCTTCTGTTTTGAGGCAGAAATTCAATATATATATATATATATATATATATATATATATATATATATATATATATATATATATAGCGTAGGGTTACTATACTTTTATGAGTATAAATTTTTTTATACTCATAATTTTTTCGTCCTTAGATGAAAAAAATATGCGGTTAGTATGATAGTGGTCCCCCTATAATTTATTAGGTTGTTGGTGAAATAGTATAAATCATAGGGAACCACTATAATCTTAACCGCACATTTATTCATCCAAGAGCCAAAAACTTATGAGTACGAATGAATTTTACTCATAAAAGTATAATAGTTGAACCCTCAATATATATATATATATATATATATATATATATATATATATATATATATATATATATATATATATATATATATATATATATATATATATATATATATATATATATAGAGTTGGGCTGGAATGCTATTGATAGCACCAGCCCAACTTTGCCACCCATTTTATACCCTTTGGATTGCGTTGAGATTTGTGAAAACTATTTAATGAAAAAAAGAAGAAAGAAAAAGTAAAAAGAAAAAGTAAAAATTAAATAGCTTTCACAAATCTCAACGCAATCCAAAGGGTATAAAATGGGTGGCAAAGTTGGGCTGGTGCTATCAATAGCATTCCAGCCCAACTCTCTCTCTCTATATATATATATATATATATATATATATATATATATATATATATATATATATATATATATATATATATATATATAGTAGAGCTTATATAATTTTAAAAATATAAGATAATTCATGCTTGTAAATTTTTTACTATTGAAATTTGTACAATTTATTTTATCTTTCTCTTTTTTTAGTTGACTTTATAAAGACACTAATTGCAATACAAATTTACTGGTGAAAAATTTACAAGTATGAATAAGCTTGTACTTTTAAAAGCACATAAGCTCTACTCTCTCTCTCTCTCTCTCTCTCTCTCTCTCTCTCTCTCTCTCTCTCTCTCTCTCTCTCTCTCTCTCTCTCTCTCTCTCTCTCGTTATATATATATATATATATATATATATATATATATATATATATATATATATATATATATATATATATATATATATATATATAGTCCGGCTACTATATATACTATTAATAGTACTAAGTTATTGGTGCTATTAAGTTTTTTACCCATAGATCAATCTTTTTGATCATTTTCATCCGTTAGATTTTACTATTTTTCCAACCACCTATTAAACCCAATAAGCCCATTTTCATCTCAACCATACATCTATTAGTATTTTATAAAAACAAAATAAAAATATAAAAAAATTTCGTACTTTTTAGAGGACTTTGTCTCATCTTATCTACGTATCTAAGGGCATTATAAATATGAAAAATCCTATTTATACATTTCTTATGAGGTGTAAATCCTTTTTATACATTTCTTATGAGGTGTAATGTGTACATCCTACACTTCATTCATCTAATAGATGGGATGTGATTAGATCACTTTAAATCATTTAAAATAATTTTAAAAAAATATCTCATCCTTAAATGATAAATGTAAAATGTATTTTTTTTTAGGAAACAATTTGTTCGTTGTGGAAAAGAAATATATCAGATTCAATTTTGAAGCGGCCGGTAAAGTTTGACATGCAATCATTTCATGTATTTTCCCAGAAAAAAAATTCATGTAAAATCCATGACTATTTAATTACATAAGTACTTGATTGAGTAAATAGAGTAATAGGGTTCCACGATCGAACTAGCTTTACGTGCATGTATATATATTTAATTTTTGAATTAGTTTTCAACCGCATGTCATTCATAATTTATTATTACTAAGATCATAGAATTTACGTTAATCAAGGAGATATTAAAATTTTTTCGTTATATTTATTAATACTGTAGCAATTTTGTTAATATTTTTTCAGAAACTTCTTAGATGCACAGTAAAAAATTATCATAAAGTTTATAAATTATAATTTTGGTCTAAATGAAATAGAAAATTTTGTAACTCTAAATAATTTCACAATTTCAAATTTTAAACGTTTGGATGTATATGGTAAAATTCCACAAAATTTCTTTCAATTTAAAATTTTTAAAAACAAAAAAATATTAATTTTATATTTTAACATTTTAAAATTAATTTTTTCATAATTTAAAATTAAAAGTTAAAAATTTAAAATTTAAAATTTAAAATTTAAAATTTAAAATTTAAAATTAAAATTTTTAATTTCAAACTAAAAACTTGAAAAATTGAAAAAAAAATCTAAATTTAAATATTAAAATTTGAAACTAAAAATTCTAAATTGTAAAATTAAAATTTATTATTTTAAAATTAATTTATTATTTTAAAATAATAAATTTTAATGTTTAAAATTTAAAATCAATATTATAAAATTTAAAATTTAAAATTTGGATTTTTAAATTTTTAAATTTAAATTTTTAAATTTTCATTTTTAAATTTTTATTTTTTGAAATCTTAAACTTGAAATTTGAAAGCTGAAAATTGAAAACTAAAAATTAAAATTTTAAATTTTAAAATTTAAAATTTAAAATTTAAAATTTAAATTTATAATTTATACTTTATAATTTATAATTTGAAATTTGAAATTCAAAATTTGAATTTTTAAATTTAAAATTTAAAATTTTAATATACATTCAAATTTTAAAATTTTAAAATTCAAATTCAAATTCAAATTCAAATTCAAATTTGAAATTTTTAAATTTCAAATTTAAATCCTAATTTAAAATTTTAAAAATTAAAAATTAAAAATTAAAATTTTTGTGTTGAAAGTTTAAATTTAAAATTTTAAAATTTGAAGTTTAAAATTTATCATCTTGATGGTGAGGGAGTCCAAGAATGGTGAGAAAAAAACTTCTTTGGTTAGAGTGAATTTTTTTACTTTACCCTATTTTTTAAGGTATAGTATTACTATACTGTAAAAAAAAAAATTATATTTTTAATCATCAAACACTTTATAAATTTTTTTTTTTTTATGAATATAGTATAATTTAACTATACTATATTTTTTTTTGATGCATCCAAACTAGCCCTTTAATGTAAAGCAATAAATTATTTTCTCACTGAATGTTATGCAATAAATAGAAAACCTTGGATGACTGCGCCGTGTTGAATTAAGGCAAATTGATGCAATACATCGCTAACAAGAAAAAAAAACTGAATCAAATAATTAAGCAATATTTCAAATGCTCTGGGCTGATCAAGCCTAACAAAACCAGCCAACAAAGACAAAGGTGACTCACCCAAAACCTCAAAAAAAGAACTATCATATAAACGCCTAAAAAATGAGCGTAAATCTTACATGTATCCTTCAAAAAATTAAATTTTAAAAAAAATTTAATTTTTTGAAGGATACATGTAAGATTTACGCTCATTTTTTAGGCGTTTAAAAAAAATTAATGTGAAAAAAGTGGTGTTTGAATGGAAGAGTGTAAAATTTATACTCATTTTTTGGATATAAAAATAGCAGTGTTGTAACTGGACTTTCATAAATGGCAAAGTTGCAGTATGGGATATTGATGATTGGTACTTTTGTAGAGTGCTGGATTGAGTTGGAACCGTTTTGATGCGAAATAGACAGAAAAATGGGTTTGGAAAGTTGAAATCAACTCAAAGTATATTTTGATACCTTTCCTAATATCTGGAAATTATTTAGGGCACACAGAAGTTGAGTTGATGAGTTGATGTTAATACGGAGCGAAGTTCCGAATGCCCGATTGTATTGTTTATGGAGCTTGAATAATTCTGTCACACCCGTAGGTCAAGTAGGAATTAGGGTTCGCCAATAAATCTGCCATCTGTACAGAAAATTCTCCACAAACGAAGTGTCTAATCTACAAGAAACAAAGTATCTACCAATACTAAACAGGTATATTAGAGCTGAAAAGAACTATTATAACTAAAATATAATCCACTGTACATCTGATACAACATCCAAGATATATAATTAATCACTTCACACTGCTAAAAGTAAATACAATAATCAGACTGTATAGGAACAACAATCACCCAAAACCTGATAAGAGGGTACAACTCTAGCTCTACAAGTACTTGGGTAGGGATCTAGCTTGTGACTTCCTTATCTCGATCAAGAGAAGCAGTTGGTGTTAGAATAGGGGCAGAAGTCTTTATAAAAATGGCACCAACAATAGCTGTGAGAACTACTTTAAAAAAAAAGAAGTTCTCAGTGGCTACCATTGTCACGCCCCGGGGTCGAAACTGCGACCCGGGCTCGCTAACAGATCCGCCGCCCATACGGTGAACCCCGTATAGACGAAGCGTCTAACCTGCATAAGAGATACTATACTAAACAGATATCAGAGCTGAAAATAAACTGCTATAAATAGAATAAATACAACTCCAAGTCCTCACCACAAGTACAAAAGTCGCTCAACTCTGAAATAAAAGTACAACTCTATACCTCACTACAAGGTCTCTCAACAACAAGTAACTCTCAAAATGTAAAAAGTGGGTACATCTACTCTCTGGACGACGACGTCTGGTAGGGAACTAGCTCGCGACTCCCTTACCTCGCTCTGAAGAAACAACAGCTGGAACAGCAGGAACAGGAGTAGAAGTCCCTGGGGAAAAATACACCACGACGGGTGTGAGAACTACATCCCACAGTAGTTCTCAGTGGGTGCCGTCAACAAGCCCAACGGTCTGCCCACTAAGTCTACTAGAGGCATAAGGTAATAAATGAAATACTGAAAGAAGAGCTGGAAAAGAATATCTCTACAGCTACTATGCCCCTATCTAGATGCTCAACAAGTGAAACAGATGGAAAACATGATGCATCTACTAACTCTCAGGTGTAGTAACCCAATCTAATAATGACTGCCACACAGGGTCCAGTCAAACCAGCGACCACCTACTGCCGCACATCCTCAACAGGACGGGTCTACCGTAGGGTGTCCGTGACTGCCACATCTGGGCCAGCCAGAGGGACGGCGTCGACAAGTCACGATAGAAGAACTCAATCTCACGCCGGTTACAACAACCCGGTCTAAAGCTCAATCTCAACGCCGGTTACAACTACCCGGTCTAAAGCTCAATCTCGACGCCGGTTACAACAACCCGGTCTCGCCTACTCCGGAGTGGCACTCGAGGGGAGCGACCCGCTCGAGTCCATAAGTAACCCATGTCCAACAGCTCTGTCATGCATCTCAGTCAATCAGGCAAAAGTCGACACTATGCTCAAAGTGGAGACTCACTCAATCCAAAATGCAAAAACCCAGCCCCTTCTGATGTATAACACTAATCGGTCAAACCGCCCACAGTTCGCGGTTACCGAAATATTAACCCGAGTCGATAATCTGGTGCAATCCCACTCGACTCAACAATGTAGCTATACTATCCCCCCATCCCTGCTCTCTAACCCGAGCAACAAGGAACACTCGACAGTTGGGACCGCTGTCAACCCAACGGCTCCCTAAAACAAGCATCACTGACAGGATAACTCCACAACAGAAACAATAAAGGGTCCGGGAACCCCGGAAGACTAGAACCTACAACCCTAATCAAACAAGAACAGGCTCTAGGCATAGCCTCTCGTTGTTCTCGTCCCAAAGGAAAAAGGGCAGACCTTGGAACCCAGACCACTCGAACCATCTCGGGTGGTTAAATTTGTCGGAAAAAGGTGATATTTCTTATTGAAAGCCATTTGATCTGAAAGAAATCCATATTTAATGATTTTTAGTTCTTTTTAGGAAAACAATTGAAAACAAGCTTTATATCCAAGCCTCGTAGAGCTAATGCCTTTGTCCAATCAAACAAGAACAGACTCGGCGACTCCACGATGCTCGGAAGAAAACATTGGTTGACTAAAATCATATGTGTGTCCAAAAATAGTTCTGGGTTCAAGGTCCTGCTATCACTGGTACAAAGCTGCCAATGACACAGTGGCGACAAATAAATAAGAAACCAAAACATCTCGGGACCGCCGTCTACCAACGGCTCCCGCCACAGATGAACGATCAACTATATCTATCAGACTCCACTTTGCTCCCAAGCACGAGTGTAAAATGCATCCCACACTAAAAGAAACCCGACCACTCGGCCCACTACCCGGGCGAGTAAAACACTATGTCCAGAAAAGAAAAGAAGTGTGGATGTCTAAAGCAGTATGAACCTAGCCCAAGTTGAAGTTTTCTACAGTCTGGCTGCACATACTGCATATGACGGGGGTGCTAGGTCAAATTCCAAGATAATAATAACAATTTTACAGAGTAGGAACAAGAGATCGCATGATCATCATATAACTCTAGAATCAACAGCTATCACATTCTAGCATGCTACATAGGAATATCACTATTATGCATGGTCCTACTATAGCAGATTTAATGCACATTCCATCATTCTTGGAGACAGGGCCACCCACCTGAAGGTGCACAACTGTTCAGGGTCGTACAGCAAAGAAAGCCCAGAAACAGATATACGAGCACAATCACCAAGCCAACAGTACCAAAGTAGTGTTCAAAGCATCCTGGGTACAAAAATACCACCCAAAGTTACATTAATTTCATAAAATTCCAAGTTACAAAAGCTGTGTGAACAGTCCACTCTCTGCGAACTTTTTACCTGTAAAACATCCCCCAAAAATTCCAGTAAAAATACCACAGTGATCCTCGCGTCGATACCTTCGAAACAAGTGCCTGCACGTCAAAATCCGAGTTCGGTAGGTCAAGATATAAATTCGGCAAGGTGGTGTACTCAAACGATTTCCTGCGTCAAAATTGTAACACTGTACACAGAAGAACAGGAATTTTCACCTCTGATAAAATCTCTGAAAAATCCGAGAAAAATACGACGTGTTCCTTACGATCTTTAGATGAAAAAGTTGTACAAGCACGTTTTCATCTGACGCTCGTGTGCGAAGATATCGCCTCCCTAATCCGCTGCTGTCTCAAAATCCCTCACAGAAAAAGGGGGACCACTGTTACCTCGGGATCCGAGCCAAGGAGTCAAAATACGAATGCGCGATCAAAATGAAAGATGAAGCCCTACCTATTAGGAGTGTGTCGGCGCAAGAATCACCAAAAACCAGTGTCAGCGTAGCCCAGGGTAACCTTTACACTGAACTTGCGATGAAGAGGAACACCGAGAAGGAAATGTCGCTCCGCGCCGTAAAATCCAAAACCTCAAGATGAGTGCACTCAATAATTCCGAAACTCTGCAGCAAGAACCAGCACTCGAAGATGAAAATCTTCACTGAAGGGAGCTCGGGGATATGGGGCTTCGAAGTGGCAAAAATGGCTAAGTAAAACTCCCTCGGATGCAACCATGAAGAAAAACCAAATTGAACAATTCCCAAAATACCAGATGAGTCCCCAAAACAGCAAACATCTGTAGAAGGCCTCTCAAACGCCGCCACGTGTCCCCTCCAAAGTCAGCCGCGCACAGTGCGCGGCGTCAGCGCGGCATGGCGCGCACGCGCGCACGCGGCCTGGGGCAACCAAATCCTGTTCCGTGGACCGGGTGCACGACACCAGCAAATCACGAGCTGCCACGTGTCACCCACCGGTCCACCGTGCACCCGAAGAAATTCCGTGGACCGCGCCTCCTGAACCAACCAACCACAAGCCGCCACGTGGCACCGCCCTGGTGCACGCCCGCCGCCGTGGACCGCGCGCCTGCCCGCGCCCCTGCGCGCCTGCCCTCGGCCTGCCCGCGCCGCGCGCCGCCGCTGTGCCGCCTGCCCGAGGCTGCGCCGCCGGCGCTGCCCGCCGCCGGCGATCGCCGGAACAGTAACAGTACTGTAGCAACCTCCAAAAATAGCAAGTAAATAGCCCAACTTGACCGTTTTCGCGCGCTGAATCCAAATCCGAAGTCCGATTGGCCAAATTCCACTTCTAAAATTTCCCAAAAATTCCCGGAAAAGTAAACTTGGTCCTTTTTTGTGCCGGGTCACTTTCTTGGTTCCAATAAGCGCGCACAAATCTCAATCATCCAATATGGGCTTCCTGATAAGCAATTCTTGCTCCAATTACTCCAGAAATCCAATAACTTGGGCCTGACACGTGCACAAACACCTCCCGAAGACACTAATCCAACAATAACCCTTAAGCGGGGATTCGGGTCCTCACAACCATCACTAATGCCGACGATCTTCTCAGTAGATCTACTAAGGGCATAAGGAAAATCGACTACTAAACAATAGGAAGGTAAAATCTAAAAAGTAAATCTACAGCTACTATATCTCTATCTATAATGCTCAAGAAAAATAGTGGGGATATATAAATACATCTACTCTCAAAGGATGCTCAAGATCTACCCAATCTCATTAACTACCATATCGGGTCCAGTCAAACCTACGCCTATATAAATCTATCATATCTGCCTAACCTCATAGAGGGACTGAAATTATGTAGGGCGCCCAAATTGGCTACATTAGCGTCACACAATACAAATCTAAGCTTCGGAGTGGCACTCGAGGGGCACGTCCCCACCGAGGAAAGCTACATTTCTCAGTCGAGCTCAAATGTGGCTCATGCAAGTTATAATCGAAATAAATAATCAACCAAATCAACTAACACACACTCTATGTGCCCACGACACAATTCGGAGTAAAACTCAACGGTTCGGGATTCACCGTCAACCCCGATGGCTCCCAACTATATCAGTCAGCCTGAAGCTGCTATAAAATCTACTCCACTCCTCAACACGAGCACAACTCATCCTACACTAGCTCGAAAGCCCAAACCCTCCAACCAGGATACAAGATAGGTGAAAACGACTACTATCAATAAACGAACACAATATGGGGTCAATAGTGTGTAGGTTAATATCATACCATGTTCAGGTTAAGATGTCCAAGTTTTTATATCACATGCTAGTAAATAAATAAAGTATCCTCTTCACTAAAGCATACGATTAAACATAATGTCCAAGAAATAGTATTTACACATGGCAAGTAAATATACATACACCAATTCTTGATATATAATAGGGAACTTATCAAAATCGGTCAACATCAACCCACCTGTAATGCTAAGCCAACCATGGAAAGAAATCTGCGCAGCGCAAATTCGCAGCCTCGGTCTCGGCTCTCAGCTCAGTCCCTCCCTTGGCTTAGTCTCTCTCTCAACTCAATTTCACAGTGAACACACCTCAGCTTAGCTCAACTCCATACTCCAAAGCAACAACACAGGGCTCGGCTCCCTTCGAGCTCACCCACATAGCCCCACACGGCCTTGGCACACTGCTCGGCTTGGCTCAACTGCCAGTGCCACCAAGTCCACCAGAAAACAGGTGCTCCCTGCACGGCTTGGCTCAACCGCGATCCTTAGCTGCCGGTTCAACTCACACCACTGCCAACCCCGATAAAAACTCTAAGTCATCCACACACCATTAGGGAAAAGAAAAAATACAAAGGAACCCCTAAAAGTTTAGTTCAACCGGTTGGAAAGAAGTCAATTCAAAAACCAAGCAATGCACCAAGTCAAATTTCTACCAACCTCGGATTGGCTCAAGAGGGTCCAAGGCCAAGTCCTATTATTTCCAAGTCTTCCTCCTCCTCAGCCATAATGGCAGCAGCCACTCCATCACGATAACAGGGAGGTAGAAGGAGAGGAATGAGAGGGAGAGTTTAAAAGGCTTCAAGTAAGAGAATCTATATTTATCTCTGGAATAAGTTTATGAATTAATATTTATTTTTGAAATAAGTAGTTCTAATTTATACCTGAACAAAACGCAGTCTAAAAAAAAGGGCATCTATATTTCCACTTGGATGAAGATAAGTCGGGGCGCACAGAGTGTAATTCACAATGGAGGTTCAAAATTTAAATAAGGCGGAAGCTAAAAGTAAGGGAACAATTGAGGAAAGTTAGGTGGAGAATTGTAGGAGCTACTCCAGCGATAGGAACAGTATGCCTATAAAGGAAGGAAACTTCTACGAAAAAGAATCTAAAAATTATCACAAGAAACCTTAATGTTTTACCTCTTCCCATTAGCAATTGGCATAACCTAAATTTAGAAATAGTTGTAACTTAGCCACCGTCGCATTTGATCACCATCATTTTCAACGACAACCATTCAATACTACAACTTCGTACTTCATCAAACCACCTCATCCTCATCAGCAAACACATCTCCACTCTGCACGCCTTCACTCATGCAGATTTCTTCATTTCGAGGATTACTACTGTAAGGCAATACTTTTTCTTTAAACTTCGGCTACACCGGCGACCGAAGCCTGAAAGCTGAAATCTGAGCCTTCGGCTTGTGTTTGAAGTCCTCGAGATCAATTATCAGGAATTGAACGTGACAGAAATCGTTCCCTCTCTGGCCCAGGCCTAAGACAGAGTTAGCTCCGACCTTCGTATTGAGGGACACAATGAGACAGACGAACCAGAATATGACGCGTGTCAAGTAGTAAGTATCTCCGCCAATAACTCTACTCCATGCAAGAACAGTTCAATACTATTAGCACCTCTGCATTTATAGCTTCTCTTTTATAATTTAAGTTTATTTTATATAGTTCTTATTACTTTCTTTAGGACAAGTCTTATATAAGTATACACCCCTTTAGGGGTGTATATCTTACACCCCACCCCATCCTGGGGTGGGGTGAATTCCACTCGTCACTCGATGTGACAAGTGGAATAATACCCACCCCAGGATGGGGTGGGGTGTAGGATGTAGACCCCTAAAGGGGTGTACACCTAGCATCCCTCAATTAGGGTATATATAAGTATACACCCCTTAATTAATTACGTTGTGAACAAGTAGTACGTACATTGGCCACTATAGTATTCATACACATGATTAATTTAAACAGTAGATTTTGTTATCATATATATTATTACCTTATATATTATTTCTTTGTTAGGATTGTAATATTTATATTACCATATATTTTACTTTCTTTACATGGTATACTACCATATATATTTTTTATTGTTATGGTATATTATCTTTCTTTACATGATATGCTACCATATATATTTCTTTATTTTTATGATATATTACTATATTTTCTTTATATAACAGGATACGATCCTGTTCTTCCATGTAAAACTTTTTCCTTTTTTTTTTATATAAGAGAATGGGTTTAGATGAATAATATACAGAACATTTTCAATCCTCTTGTTTCATGGTATCGGAGCCCTTCTAGGGTCTTATTTTTCTTTATTATTATTTTTTTCAATTGACGACAGTATTGCTCCGTTTTTCAAAAAATGAATTGTCCGTCCGAGGTCAGCACTAGCGTTGCACCGGTTCGTGCCATTGATTAGGGCCACGATCGCCATCGTCACATCAGTGTGGTCCCACATCGCTCCACGACTCGCTGGGAGCCTGCCCGAGCCCATCTGAGCTGTCGGCAAACTTGCTGTCTAGCAAGTCATTTCTTTATATTTGTCTATTCTGTTTATTTATTTATTTTGTTATAGGATCTTCTACCCCTCCATTTCCACAATTAGATGTCAAATTATCTGGATCTAATTACCGGGAATGGTCGGTGTCTTTACAACTTCTATTTGATGCTCTAGACTTGATAGATCATATCGATGGAACTAGCCATCCTGCTGATGAGAAGAAACTCATAAAGTGGAGTATTGCTGACAGACGTACTCGTGGAATTATATCCACATCTGTGGAAATTGACATTAGAATGTAGTTGGTGAGTTTCTCTATAGCTCAACAAATGTGGGCTCATCTTAAAAAACTATATGAGCAGTCTAGCTGTGCTCAGTCCTATGCTGAATTTCAAGAATTGACATTGGCCCATCAAGATGAACGTTCTATTCAGTAGTTCTATAGCTTTATGCAAGCACGGTGGTGCCAACTATCAACCATGGAAGGGTCACTGTGCCAGACTTGTTTGGCTTGCACTTGTGCTACCAAACAAACGCAAGTTCGTGATCAGCAGCGCCTTTTCCAATTTCTTATGCGTCTACGGCCGGAGTTCGAGGCCTTACGAGGCCAACTTCTTCATCGATCTCTGCTACCCACCATTGATGCTGCACTCGCCGAGCTTATTGCAGAGGAAACTCGACTTCGAGTATTGCATTCCTCTAGAGCTTCAACACCGACTGTACTTGCTGCTCCAAATCAAGTTCCTCCTGCTCCAGTTGTTCCTTTATCCGAGTCCGTGAGTTCCTCCGCCTCGTTTGGCCCTCGGAATAACAAATGCCAAATCCAATGCAAATATTACCAATTCTGGGGGCATTCTATTCAGGACTGCAGGAAAAAGAAGTGGGTTGATCACTATCGACACTGTCCACGTGGTCATCCTTGCTGCTCTACTCTACAGTCTGAGCATCCTTCTTCTAACGAAGTGGGACATAACACTGTCTCTACTCAACTTAGCTAGCCTCAACTAATGCATCTACTCCAACAGAGCAATCTGAATATATTGCCTTCGAAAAAGCCAGGATCCAATCCTCAGACATCATCAGCACCACCAGGTTTTGGCTCCCTTTCAACACCTAGCTTTGGAGGTACTTCTAAGAATTCCTGGATTCTAGACTCAGGTGCTTCTTTTCATATGACTCCCAATAGTTCATTACTTTCTTCACCTTCCCTATTGTCTTCTCCGCTCAATATTTTCACTGCTGATGGTATACCTCTTCCTGTTACTCATTCTGGTACATTATCACCTACCATTGGCAATTCTGTAAAATTTTCAGTACTCTCTGTTTTGCATATACCAAAACTTTCCTTAAATCTTTTATCTGTTGGCCAAATTACTGATCATGATTGCACGGTTATATTTGACTCATCTTCTTGTCGTGTTCAGGATCGTCGAACAGGGAATTTGATTAGACAGGGCCATAGGCGAGATCACTTGTACTACATGGATCATCTGCATCTGCCATCCAACCATGCCTTCTTTAATGCCGCCGCAGTTTCCACCACCTCTAATTCCACCACCTCTAATACTACTTTATGGCATCGTCGCTTAGGTCATCTTTCTTCTGAATATCTTAATGTCTTAGTTCGTCGTGGTGTTTTAGGCAAATTTTCTATTTCCAATAATTTTAGTTGTATGGGTTACAAACTTGCTAAACATACTACTAAACCTTTTCCTATAAGTAATTCTATTTCTCATGCTGCTTTTGAATTAATTCATTCTGATGTTTGGGGTCCTGCTCCTATTTCTACACGAATTGGCAATCGATACTATGTGATCTTTGTTGATGATTATTCTCGCTTTACTTGGATATATTTCATGAGCAATCGGTCTGAACTTATGCAAATATATAAAAATTTTACTGTTATGATTCAAAATCAATTTGGTACAAATATTAAAATTTTTTGTTCAGACTCTGGAGGTAAATTTACCTCTTATGAATTCAGAAATATTATTGCAAGTCAAGGCACCTTACCTCAGCTTTCGTGCCCATATGCCCACCAGCAAAATAGGGTTGCTGAACGAAAGCATCATCATATTATGGACACTGCTAGATCTCTTCTTTTTGATAGTTCTGTGCCAGCATAATTTTGGGCTGATGCTGTTAATACAGCTGTTTTCTTAATCAATATTATGCCTTCTAGTGTCCTATCAGGTGTCTCTCCTAGTGAGCGGTTGTTTGCCAAACCTCCCTCATATGATCACTTGCACGTCTTTGGTTGCACTTGTCTTGTCCCGCGACCTTTTCACGAACGAACTAAATTATCTCATAAATCTGCTATTTGTATCTTTCTAGGGTATAGCCTCGAGCATAAAGGGTATCGCTGTTATGATCCCAACACGAGACATCTTTGAATTTCTCGTGATGTGATTTTCTTTGAGCACCTTCCCTATTATGCCCAACCCGTACCAGCCATTGCAACATCCCCCTCCCACAATGTTGATCTTTTCTTTTTGAATAATTCATTGTCCCAGAAAAATTCTCTCTCTCCTGTCACTTCTCCTGCAAATGACACTGAAGTACATGCACCTTGTGATAGCCCCTCCATCGAAGCTCCAATCGACGATCCTCCGACATCCATGCGTCATTATCCCCTTCGAGAACGCTAGCCTAAAAGGTTCTTTGGTTGTATTACCTCACATTCTCTTTCTCCACAATTTCATACCTTTCTTGCTACTATCCATACTCACTAGGAACCCCAAACGTACCGCCAAGTTGTTGCCATTCCTGTGTGGCAAGATGTATGTCTGAAGAACTTAAGGCTCTTCACCACACTAATACTTGGAAACTTGTTCCCCTTCCTCCAGGGAAGGTTCCAATCAGCTGTAAATGGATCTACAAAATTAAGAGAAAGTTTGATGGCTCTATTGATCGCTATAAGGCTCGCTTAGTTACTCACGGTTTTACTCAAGATTATGGCATAGATTACGAGGAGACATTTGCTCCAGTTGCTAAAATGACATCTGTTCACGTACTTATAGCTGTTGCTGCTTCTCGTGGATGGCCATTGTATCAACTTGATGTTAAAAATGCCTTTTTACATGGTGATCTTCACGAAGAAGTTTACATGCAACCACCTCCTGGCCTTAATCACCCACCTGGCCATGTATGCTTACTTCGCAAGGCATTATATGGTCTTAAAAAAGCTCCTTGCGCTTGGTTTGAGAAGTTCTTGGCTGCTGTTATTTCTGCAGGTTTTCATCAAAGTGAAAATGATCACGCGTTATTCATTCACTCTTCTGCTCGTGGTATTACTGTTTTACTTCATTATGTTGATGATATGATCATCACTGGTGATGATCCCGATTTCATATAATTTATCAAGTCTTACTTTCACCGTCAATTTGAAATGAAAGATCTCGGGTGTGAGGACCCGAATTTCCGAAAGAGGATTACTGTTGATCATCAGAGCTTCCGCAGTGTGTTTAGCAGCTTTCGGAGGCCTTTACTGTGTGTTGGGAGTGTTTGCGCATGAATCGGACCTCAGGATTGGACCCAGCGCGAAATTTGGATTAAGAATACCTTTCCGGATGCCTTTGACAAATTTTAGAAGCGGAATTTGGTAAAACAGACTTCGAATTTGGGCTCAGCGCGCGAACACGATGAAAATGGGCTAGTTACTTGATCTTTGCGCCATTAGTTACTGTTCACGGCGGAACAGTAACTCCGGCGACCGGCGGTGACCGGCGGGGGGCGGAGCACGGCGGCGCAGCGGCGGAATGCGGCCGCGGGCAGCGCGGGCAGGCGCGGTGTTCAGGGTTGGGTGTGCCACGTGGCAGTTCCCCATTGGACGCGATTGGGACACGTGGCGGCTTAGGATTCGGCGGGTGCATCGGGTTCGTGCACCGGGCGCAGCGAGCGTTGGCGCTGACACGTGGCGCGCGGTAATTGGCCGGTCAACACACGCGCGACAGGGGGCCGGGAGCGGCGCACGATGGATCGCCCGGGCCACGTGTCGCCCGCTCATTGGCGGGCGCAGCGACCCGGCGGATCCGGCGTGAACCGCGGCCCACGGTCCCCGCCGTGGACCGCGTCGCCACGCGGCGCGCAGCGATAAGCGGGCGCGCGTGCGCCGGGCGCACGGAGCGCGGAAATGGGTGACGTGGCGCGCCGAGGCTTTTTCGGGCGCGCACAGTGCGGGCCTGGGCCGGATTCGGGCGCCCGAATCCGGATCCGCATGTGAAGTGGACTTGGGCCTATAAATACCCCCTTCTCCTCTTTCTTTTGGGTTTTTTTGGGCTTTCTGGACCTCTTCTCCGAGAGAGCCTATAGGAAGGTTGTTCCTCTTTATGTTTTTGATCTTGTGGTGGATCCCCTGGATTTTTGGAGACTCGGCAGCGGCGATCTTGGTTTTACAGTGCGCCTTGACGTTTCCCAGTTTCGGCCCGTTTTCGTCGCAGTTCAGTCAGAAATTTCTTGTGCGCAAGCCAAGAGGAATTTTTGGACAATTTCTACGACAATGCGTTCCATTGAGGTAAGGCTTCGATTTTTGTGTTGATCGCTTTGCTCCGTTTCGAACTTTTGGCACAGTTCCTGAGGCATCTTTTGACCCTATTTTCTGCAATGGCTTTTTGGACAGCACGAGCTTGTCGGATTTATATCTTGGCCTACGAGTATCGGATTTGGACGTATGAACACTCAATTTTCATCTACTCGACGCGAGGAATACAACCGTGATTTTTTTGGAATTTTTGAAGGACTGCGCAGAGGTGAGATTTATGTATTTTCTGGACTGTTTGCCTCAGGATATTGTTGTGAGGAATTTTGGCTCGCGGCGGTGCTTCATTTGTTCCTTGGCCTACAGGTGTCGGATCTGGACGTGCAAGTACTCGTTTCGATCGGCTCGCCGCGAGGATCACAGTGGTTATTTTTCTAGAATTTTTCTGAGGTCTCCTCATAGGTGAAATTTAGCCTTTTTCTGGCTGGTTTTGTGGACAGCGGTAAATTGAGGATTTGAGAATTAATTGTGCCTCGTGTGGGTTATTTGTTGCAGTTTTGCGGTGTACCGAGGTTTCCCTGGAGTGTGGGGGGCATTTGGATCTGTGCTTCATGATCAAGGTGGGTGGTTGTTGTATCCCTCTCTTTTGGTATGGTCACTAGGAACATCAGAATATTCCGATGTTAGTAAATGCCGATTAAAATACTGATAAACCTTGCATGCTAAAAAGGGATTAAATAATTGATAGCTTTTCCATGTAATTGAGATATGGGAATTTGGACATGATCAATATACCATTACTACTCCCGTTAAAATATTTATTTATCTGGAATAGCATGAGCAGTTGTATGTTAGTACTTAGAGATTATGCGAAAAGGGATCATCATCTTGAGACATTAGTGTTGGAGCTCATTGCTAGGTCATAACTATTCATGTGAAATAGATTAGTACATCGGGACATTATGATTTATTACATTTGAACGCACTGGTGGACGCTTTTCCTTCTATTCTAGATGATGACATATGCATGCTTGTATGGTCATCTAGATAGGCCATTATTTGTTGCTACACTACCTTATTGGAACTTGACTTAGGAGAAACCTTGCTTGCTTCTTTCTCCTTATTCTTTAGTCAGGTGGTTCCTGTTGTTCGGGTTTGAGCAGGGGTACGGGATAGTGTAGCCGGGACCTTGGGGTCGGGGACAGGTGGTATTTGATTATGGGTTGTGGGGTATTGCGGCTACTGCGGATTGTTGGCAGTTGACCGGATACAGATTATTTTACCCGATTTTAGATCGGGGGTTATTGCGGCTACCGCGGATAGTAGGCGGTTGGCCGGATGTCGGATGTGGGACGTAATTGTGATTGTGGGTTAATTCCGTGACCGCGAATATTGGGCGGTTGACTGGGTGTCGGTTGTTGGGCTTGATTGTTGACAGTGGGTATCGCGGCGACCGCGGATATTAGGCGGTTGACCGGATGGTTACTTATGCATCGGATTGGGGATCGGGTTTTCCTTTAGTGGATGGGTTTATCCTACTTTGATCAGAGTCGTGATCCAGTCCTGCTATAGTGAGATATCGAATTCCCCTCTAGAGCGTTGGGGAGTTCCCCTCTAGAGCGTAGGGGTCAGACAGTGCTTGAGCTTGTTATCACACCGGCGCGGCTTTATATGCCCGGTGATGCTTTCCTCGTGTGGGTCGCTCCTCTCGAGTTCCCCTCCGGAGTGTCGGGGTCAGGTAGTTATTGAGTTTTGCTATCACATCGGCGCGGCTTTATTTGCCCGATGATGAGGGCGGCAGCAGGCAGTACCAGTTCTTACTGGTGGATAGATTTGGTTACCGGGACAGTTTGGTTACTAATGCATTTAGAGGCATAGTAGTGGTAGTTTCCTTTCTCAGCAGTTTTGTTACTTTCCACTCTTCTTTCCCTTTTGCCTCTGATAGACCTAGTGGGCACATCGGAGTTTGAGGCTTTACCCACTAGGGGAGGCTACTGGTTTACTAGTAGTTCTCATCCCCATTCTTCTTTTCCTCTTTTTCTTCTCCTTTGTTTTGCAGAGTCTTCTGCGGGTGCTGCTGGACGTACAGCGGCGGATCGAGGAGAGAGGACAGCTGAGTACATAGACGGTCGGTGTGGTGACCCTGATCCCCGTGTTGCTTCTCCCATGAACCGTGGTGTAGAACACCTAGTGTTGGTGTATCTGGCCCATAGTGCATCAAAGGGATGCCACAGATGGACCCTGTGTGATATCCACAGCTGGATTGGCCTTCGGCTGCATTTGCCGAATTTTTGAAATTGTTTTGGGCCAAACAGAGGTTGGATTTGGATTCAGCGTGGAAAAACGCTTGAAAACGGCTATTTGCTTGTTTGATTCTGAGTCCGGATGCCCAAAAAGGGACTCCCGGAAGTTTTTGCTGAATTTTGGTGCATGGGAGGGGCCATGGACCGCCGGCTGCTACGTGGCGGCCCGTGATAGGCCGGTCCGCAGCACTCGGTCCACGGAGCGCTGCGGCTGGGTGCACGGGCCCGGCGCATGACACGTGGCGCCGCCTGATTGGCGGGCTTGTGAGGCGCGGTCTACAGAAATTGCGCGGCGGCGCATGGACCGGGGCGGGGGACACGTGGCATCCCCCGGTTGGTCGGTGCACGCGGCGCGGTCCACGGAACCTGAATTAGGGTGCGTGGACCGGGTGCACGGGACACGTGTCGTCACGCCATTCGCGGGCTCACGAGGCGCGGCGCACGGGGTCGCGGACGGGAGCCTCGGGGCGCGTGCGTGGCAGGCGGCCAGAGCGGCGCCCTGCCCGCACGTGTGACCGTGACAGTGGCAGGGACACGTGTCGCCCTGCCACTGGCGGGCGCCACCTACCCGCTTTGACCGGGTAGGTGCCACGCGGCGATAGCTCGCGCGCCCCGCACAGCTGTTTGCTGTGCGGGACACGCGTCGGGCCCCGGGAGGGCCACGTGGCCGCTCCCGGTGCGCCCCGCACAGCTGTTCGCTGTGCGGGTGACGTGGCGGCACGAGGATTTTCCGGGCGGCTACAGTAATCCGCCTCTGCGCCTGGATTCGGGCGCCCGAAACTTCGGGTGCGCCCGAAAATTGGGACCTTTTGGGGATTTCTCCAAATGTTTTCTGTGAGCCTATAAATAGCCCGAGCTCCCTTCCTCTTCGCCTTTTTGGCATTTCCGAGCTTCAAACTAGCTGGAGTTCTTCACCAAAGTTGATCCTCACGCAGTGTAGCTTCCATTTGCAGAGTTTGGGGATTTTTCGGGGCACGCTTTTCGAGATTCTCATTTTCTTGGCGCATCGCGACGTTCTTTCTTCGGTGCTTCTTCCGTCGCTCTTCGGTGCACGAGCTCTCCCGGCCTACTCCGACCATATTTTTGAGCGATTTCTTCGCCGTTGGATTCGCAACAGGTAAGGCTACGATTTTGGTATTTTCTACATTTCCTGGTTTTGCGCTTTTCGAGGATTTTTTCTTTGCTCACTGGGACACTGGTTTGCTGTGAGGATTTGTGAGGACAGCAGCTTCATCCGAGGAGATCTCCGCGCACGAGTGTCGGATCAGGACGTGCTTATAGACTTTTTTCATCTTCTCGACGCGAGGATCATCATAGTATTTTTATTGGAATTTTTGGAAGACCTTCCCGTAGGTATACATCTTCCTTTTTATCTGTGCAAGATTTTGCAGTTGTGTGATCGTATGTTTTCGCGCGCCTGTATTGTGGAATTTATAACTTGGCCTACGGGGCTCCGTTTTGGGCGTGCAGGTACTTGTTTCGAAGCTATCGACACGAAGATCGCAGGGATATTTTATTTGGAATTTTTTGAGCACATTCAGCTGGTGGAATAATCGCATCTTTATGGCTGAAATTTTAGTGTTGTATTTCTTGGCAGATTTTGGGATTAAAGTATAACTGTAGCCTTATGTTGTACCCAGGAGGGATTGTGGACTGTGCTGGACCTGTTGGACATAGAGTTGTTATTTTCTTGGTTTTCTCAGCTGTACGACTCCGGACAGTTAGCGTCTTCAGGTGGGTGGCTTTGCTTTCAGGATCTATGGGCTGGGCACTAATTCTATTAATATAGAATCATGCATGATAGTGTTTGGACTTGGTAGCATGCTAGAATTTGAATGTTATTATTCTTTGTATTTATCTGATGATTGTATGATCTATTCTGCTTCCTACCACCTGTTAGATTATTGTTATCTTGGAACCTGACCTAGCACCCCCGTCATATGTTGCATGTGTAACCAGACCAGTAGAAAACCCTCACTTGGGCTAGGGTTATTTATGTTTAGACATCCACACATTATGTTTCATTCCTGGACTTAGTGTTATCCTCGCCCGGGTAGTGGGCCGAGTGGTCGGGACTTCGTTTTAGTGTGGGATGCATTTGCACTCGTGCTTGGGAGCAGAGTGGAGTCTGGTAGATATAGTGGATCGCTTGTCTGCACCGGAAACCGTTTGGGGTAAACGGTGGTCCCGGGAGGTCTTGTTTTCTCCAGTTTGGGTTGTCGCCACTGTGTCAATGGTAGTAGTTTACTAGTGTTAGCCGGACCTAGAACCCAGAGCCCTTTTCGACATACACATGATTTTAGTCTACCAATGTTTTCTTCCAAGCATCGAAGGGCCGCTGGAGTCTGTTCTTGTTTGATTGGACAAAGGCATCAGCCCTTCGGGGTTTGGATAAAACACTTATTTTCTAACTGTTTTTCTAAAAAGAACTAAAAATCATTAAAAATGGATTTCTTCTCAAAACAAGATAGCTTTTCAAAAGGGTACTACTTTTAATCCTCACCCCGTGTGGGTTGAGTGAAAATGGTTTTCAATAACAAATGTCACCTTTTCCTGTAAATCTCCCCACTCGAAAGGATTCGAGTGGTCTGGGTTCTAGGGGCCGTTCCTTTGTCGGGACGAAAGCCACGGGGGCCGAGCCTGGAACCTGTTCTTGTTTGATAGGGTTGTAGGTGTAGGTATCCCGGAACTTTCAGGCCCTGGTTGGTGTCTTCTGCGTGTTGTACCGAGGTTGTCGTGTTCCCGAACTATAAGGGGTCGGGAACTTCGATAGGCAGAGCCTAGAGTCTGTTCTTGTTTGATAGGATTCTAAGCACCGGCCTATCGGGTTTCCGAACCCTTATGGTGCCGGTCTTTCCTGTGAGTTTAGTGTTATGTTGTGGGAGCCGTCTGGTGGACGGTGGTCCTGGCTGTGAAATATCTCCATCCAGTGTGTTGTGCTGTGAGCTGTTGGTGAGGCTTGTGTCTCGTGTTTCGTGAAAGCTGATCAGCTGAGTCGTCGAGAGTGCTCCGACTGTTGTGCGAGAGGTTTGAGGATTGAGTCCTTCCGTTCAGAGCGTGAGCATGGATTTTGGAATATAGCCTGCAGTGCCACCTGAGCTCGACAGAGTGCGCGGATACCTTTGTCCTCGTTGGGGTCGCTCCCCTCGAGTGCCACGTCCGGGGTGGGTCTGCACTTTGGTATCGCGACTTGTCGACGCCGTCCCTCTGACTGGGCCAGTTAGTGGCAGTTACGGACGCAGTCCCTCTAGCTGGGCCAGTTAGTAGCAGTCACGGATGCCCTACGTAAGTCCGGTCCTCCGTGGATGTAACGGCAGTAGGTAGGCGCAGGTTTGACTGGACCCTATGCGGCAGTCAGTGTAGATTGGGTGACTGTACTGTGTGTGTTAGTAGATGCATCATGCTTCCATCTGTTTCATTTTCTTGAGCATCTAGATAGAGGCATAGTAGCTGTAGAGTTATTTTTCTAGCCCATTTCATTTTAGTTTTATATTGTTACTTTATGCCTCTAGTAGACTTAGTGGGCAGACCGTCGGGCTTGTTGGCGGCACCCACTGAGAGCTACTTGGGACGTAGTTCTCACACCCGTCGTGGTGTCTTTTCCCACAGGGACTTCTACTCCTGTTCCTGCTGCTCCAGTTGCTGCTTCTTCAAATCGAGGTAAGGGAGTCGCAAGATAGATCCCTACCAGTCGTCGTCCAGAGAGTAGATGTACCCCCTTACTTTTTGAGAGTTTATGTTGAGAGACTTTGTAGTGAGGTATAGAGTTGTACTTTTATTTTACTGCTTGAGAGACTTATGTACTTTTGGTGAGGACTTTGTGTTGTATATTTTCTTCTTTTTAGCAGTTTACTTTCAGCTCTGATATCTGTATAGTAAAGTTGATCTTTTGCAGGTTAGTCGCTTCGTCTATACGGGGCTTCCCGTATGGGCGGCGGATCTGTTAGCGAGCCCGGGTCGCAGTTTCGACGCCGGGGCGTGACAGTCGGCCCGACAGTGAGTTAGCTGGACTTGTATCCCTTTATCTCAGACGATTGTACTTTTATCTCTTAGGTCTGGCTTTAGCTAGCTGGTTGTATCATTTTGGTGAGCTGGGAGAGACACTTGTACTTTTATTTCCTGATGTACTATATTTTACTTCCAGCTTTAGTCTGAGATGTAGTAGTATTAGTTCAGCTCTGTTTTTATTGCTCTTTTATTATATCTCTTATATCTGAGCAGGTTACCAGTGCTTCGTGTACGCAGAAAAATTCCGTGTGCACGCCGGATCTGTAGACGGGCCCGGGTTCTGGTTTATACCCGGGGCGTGACATCGGGCTCCTCCATTATTTCCTAGGTATTGAAGTAGCCTACGGTCCTAAAGGTTATTTGCTATCTCAACGAAAGTATACAGAAGATCTCATCTTTCGTGCCGGTCTTACTGACAATGACACAGTCAATACTCCGATGCAGCTCCATCAGAAACTAATTGAGAGAGTGCTCCAGGTGAAACGCCGCAGCCTCTGGATCCCCGGTGGCCGGCGGGTGGAGAAGGGTCACCGGAACCCTAGTTTTTGGCCGGGGTTCGTGCGCGCTGCCTCCGGAGCTTCGGCGTTGGATCCAACTTGACCAGATTTTTTTGCTGAGTCCCAGAAGACATCTTGTGAAGTTTGGTGGGCTCTGGTGCAGTGTGGAGTGCGGGGGAGCAAACCCTAAATTTTTCGGGTTCTTGGTGTTGGCCGAGCAACGCCGCCCGTCGCCACCCATCGCTCTTCCGGCGCCGGCCAACCCTGGTAAGTGTTCTGACACCTTGGGCTTGCCCATGCGGCTTGGTTCCCAAGTTGCCATTAATGGGCCAATTAAGCTTCTTTATCTTTGTAATACCCACCCTGTTATTTTGGTAATTTTCATGTTACTTTACTTTTAGTGGTCCGTGTTGGGTTATATGAATAATAGGATCTAAATAGGGGAAAAAACACCTAGAGGGGGGGTGAATAGGTGTAAACCATAAACACTCAAAAATCTTTGCGATATAAAAACCCAATGCGGAAAAATAAATAACACGCAGAGATTTTTACGTGGAAAACTCCAAACCGGAGTAAAAAACCACGGGACCGATAACACGGTGAAATCCACTAGAATTAAACACGTACAAGGTGATATACCGTACTCACAGACGACTCAACCTTTTCCATACGCTCCTAGTTGATCTTCTCCGCTCGCTCCAGACGCTTCTCGAATCCACGATGTGCGTCCAACGCCGAATCCACGGCGTCCAACGTCGAGTCCACGACGTCCGACCGAATCCACGGTCTTCACCCAGTAGCACGCTTCGAATCCACGAACGTACCTCGCTCCGAATCCACGAGAGCGGTTGCACCTTGAATCCACAAGGCCACGCGAGTCCACGCGCCGATTTTGGGGTAAATCGTTGTTTTTGGGTGGTGATGATCCGCCGAATACTTAGATCAAAGATAGATAGGAAATACCATCTAAGTATTCATTAGTTTGATTCAACTCAAAATGTGAGTATGAAAACCTAGAATCAAACTAATCAATATAGATGAAGAAACATAGAATTAATCTAGTTATTTCCTTTCTTCTCTATATGTGGATCTGAGGCCGTATAAGATGATATTTGATTATGACGGCTACTTTTTGGACTAACCCTAGAAAAAGAATCATAGGGTCTATTTATAGGTTAGAAACCCTTGGAAGAAGATAAGGATAAAAAACTATCCTTTTCTGGAGTTTTTACATGACGACGATACGGATCGGAAATCGGCGATCCGGATTGCAGTAGCGAGAAAAACAGATTCCAGAAAAACGAAGGTTCGGGATCCGGATCGAAGTGCTTGATCCGGATCGTTCATACAGTTCACCAAACATCAACGTTCGGGATCCGGATTGCAGTAGCCTGATCCGGATCGTTCACATAAAATGGTAAACTCAATGTTCGGGATCCGGATCAAGGGAAGCTATGATCCGGATTGAACTGGTGTATGAACGAACCACCTTCGGGATCCGGATTGAACAATCTGATCCGGATCCTGAACATGTCCCATGTCCAGTTTTTGATATTTATGCAATAACAAATCCATCCAAGTGTTTCTACGCTATAAGAAGTATTCGGATCACCAAAGATATTAAGTTAAACATACCTGATCCTTTTGAATTCTTCTTTCTTGAGATTGAGTTATATGATCCAACTTCCTTTACCTTTAAGCTTCAAGACTTGGCCGAATTCACGAAATACGCCAACTCAAATTCCGTAACAATCTCCCCCTTTGGCGGTTTCGTGACAAAACATAGATCCACTCAAGAAAATTCAAAAAGATATTTTTGTTGCTATCACCATACAACAAAAATTTACAATGGAGATCCAAAATAAAATACATGAGTTAAACTGCTAAAACAGACTCTAGACTTAGACATCTGTACTCTCTGCAAAAGAAATCATTCTTGACAAAAGAAATCGTTAGATACCTCAAGAATTTTATATAATTCAAAAACCACATACAGAGATGAAGTTTATACTCATTGATACTTACCATGACATTTATACTGATGGGTTATATGTAATATAGATCTAAATAGGGGAAGAAACACCTAGAGGGGGGTGAATAGGTGTAAACGTATAAACACTCAAAAATCGTTGCGATAAAAACCCAATGCGGAAATAAAAATAACACGCAAGATTTTTACGTGGAAAAACTCCAAACCGGAGTAAAAAAACCACGGGACCGATAACACGGCGAAATCCACTAGAATTAAAACACGTACAAGGTGATTTACCGTACACACTTACGACTCAACCTTTTCCATACGCTCCTAGAGGATCTTCTCCGCTCGCTCCACGACGCTTCTCGAATCCACGATCTGCGCCCAACGCCGAATCCACGGCGTCCAACGTCGAATCCACGACGTCCGACCGAATCCATGGTCTTCACCCAGTAGCACCCTTCGAATCCACGAATGTGCCTCGCTCCGAATCCACGAGAGCGGTTGAACCTTGAATCCACAAGGACACGCGAATCCACGCGCCGATTTTGGGGAAATCATTGTTTTTGGGTGGTGATGATCCGCCGAATACTTAGATCAAAGATAGATAGGAAATGCCATCTAAGTATTCATTAGTTTGATTCAACTCAAGATATGAGTATGAAAATCTAGAATCAAACTAATCAATATAGATGAAGAAACATAGAGTAATATCTAATGATTTCCTTTCTTCTCTATATGTGGATCTAGGCCGTATAGAATGATATTTGAATATGACGGCTCTATGTGGATTATCTGGATTAACCCTAGAAAAAGAGTCATAGGGTCTATTTATAGGTTAGAAACCCTATGAAGGAGATAAGAATCAAAAACCTAACATTTCTGGAATTTTTACGGACGGCGATCCGGATCGGATTTGGGCGATCCGGATTGCAGTAGCAAGAAAGACGGTTTCGAGAAAAACAAACGTTCGGGATCCGGATCGGAATGCCTGATCCGGATCGTTCATACAATTCAGAAAACTCAACGTTCGGGATCCGGATCGTGAGATGCTGCGATCCGGATTGAAGTAATGTATGAAACAACAACCTTCGGGATCCGGATCGCTGGCTCTGATCCGGATCCTGAACATGTCCGAACACCAATTTTTTATTTTTATGCAATTAAAAATTCTTCCAGGTGTTTCTACACTACAAGAAGTATTCGGATCACCAATAAACTTTAGTTAAACATACCTGATCCTTTTGAATTCTTCTTTCTTGAGATTGAGTTAAAAGATCCAACTTTCTTCACCTTCAATCTTCAAGACTTGAACCTTTCACGAAACTACGCCAACTCAAATTCCGTAACAATCTCCCCCTTTGGCGGTTTCGTGACAAAACACAGATCCACTAAAGAAAATTCAAAAAGATATTTTTGTTGCTATCACCATACAACAAAAATTTACAATGGAGATCCAAAAATTTTAAAAACATGAGATAAACTCCTAAAACAGACTCTAGACTTAGACATCTGTAATCTCTGCACAAAGAAATCATTCTTGACAAAAAGAGATCGTTAGATGCCTCAAGAATATTTAGCATTCAAAACCTAACAGAGATAGAGTTTATGCTCACCATGACATTGAGTAATTCAGATATGTAATAAGATCACAATCAAACATTGACATATCTTCTAAGCAATAAAATTCCAAATGTCATAACTTTGCTTTGTTAGTAATCAAACAACTTGTTAGTAATAATACATGTCCAAATAGTTAGTCGAATAGTTAGTAGGAACATGCAACAAATCACAAGATAGAAAAAAACAAAGTTGTGATACTTACCCTTCACCAAAGTCAAAGTTGAAGTGATACTTACCTTGATGTTCACACATTCACATCATCATTGTTCAAGTTCTCTCTAAACTCTCTCCCCCTTTTTGTCACAAACAAAGCCAAAATTACCAAAAATTTAAGGAGAGTTAAAAATTTCAAAAATTGTTCCGAAATGTAAGAACTAGAACTAAGAGTAAGTCCTAAAAACTGAACTCCTGCACAAAAAGATTAGAAAGAGAGTTAAGTCAGTCTGAATCAGAACTAGTGGGATTGGTACAATCCAACTTCTTCAAAATCGCTTGAAGCATTTTTGACATTGTGGAAACCTTTCTTTTCATCTTATGTTGCTCAGAGATAATCTGTTTGAGATTTGTAGACACGCTGTCTTGTTCAGCAGACAATCTTCGCTGTTCTTGTCGAAATGAGGACCCTACATTCGCTTTTGCTGTGTGTCTCCAGGACGTTGAAGGATGTAGTATAGAACCAGACGGTGCATCTTGACCTTCAGTCCATGGAGATTCTCTAGGGAGAGAGCGAGCTCTGGCGAGGGGTCTATCAATCTGAATTCCAGTTTCCCTCGACTTCTTTCGCCTAGTGTACTGCTTGGTTGTTGAGGAAGATTTCATCAGCTTCTTGTTCTTCAAATACAACCTATCTTCTTTGTCAATAGCTTGTTGTGCTTGTTTACAAATCTCTTCCCAGTCTTCTTCATCTGATTCCGAATTATTTTGACAAACTTTTTTCTTGTCTCTCCTTGATTTGGGTCATCTTGTTCTCTTTTTATAGAAGATGCACTAGGTCCTACCATTGCTACCAAAAGGAAGATTATCCAGGCGAACGCCATTGGTGCAAGTGCTTAACAGACTTAAAGTCCTGTGAAGACCAACTCAAGAACACATGAGAAATTGTTAATTTTCAAAGATTTGAAAAATTGTACCCAAACAATCATAATCATGTAGAGAGACTAGAAATCAAATTAGTTTTGCAAAAGGAAATTTAAAAATAGATCAATTGCATGATTTTGGAAAATTTCCATTATATGCCCTAAAACCGAATTCTTTGAAATCGAAGACCAAAAATCCGTTTATCTTGAGAATACCTAGCATATAATCAAAACTAATCTACCCAGAGTTCTTATTTCAAAAGAGATTTGATCAAAAACCATCCACAAACGAAATCGATACAAGAAATTCATCACGTTTTGAGGAGGAATAAGAAAAACTATGAAAAACCGAGATTTTGATCAATAAAACTTACTTGGATTCGAAGAACTTGAGTTTGAAAGCTTCCAAGAGGGATGAAATCTAGAGAGAGAAGCTTTGGAAACTTTGGAACAAAAGATTGGAGTAAAAGAAATCAAAACCCTTTTGTTCTTTATAAAACCCTAGCCGCGATCCGGATCAGTTCATGATTGCGATCCGGATCGGCTATCCGAAGTGAAAAACTGCGATCGGGATCCGGATCGGCAGGTCCAATCCGGATCGTCTGCCCGCAGAAGAATATCTGCGTTCGGGATCCGGATCAGCTTGTCCGATCCGGATCGGCTCCAACTTTTTCATCAGAAAAATTTAGAAAAATTTCGTAAGATCCAGAAAAAGTATGTAAGCACAATTGTGTATCAACTTTAAACAAAAATCATCGTTTCATACAACAAGAATTAGATTATGCCAAATCTATCAATAATATCCAAAAATGAAACGAGAATTTACAAAAATTAAATCCCTTAAAGTTGAACACCTTCAATTACATCTAACTTGATCTTATGAGTAATGCCTTTATCAAATCATCAGTTCGGTAAAGAAAATGAAATACAAAGATCAATAGATGTTTGAAATCCCAAATATGGTAGATAATTTATCTAGACAATCTGTTGAAGAGAGTGGCTCTTTGAGCATCTTTCTTTAAAATCCCACCTTATACCAACCTTGAAATTTGACGGAGTCAAGTATTTCAACATGCATTTTACTTAATCAAAAATTGAACAACCATGCTTGGTATACATGTGGTAGCTGCACACAATACTCGGACGACCGAGGTGGTAGCTCTTTCCTCCATGTGGTGGTAGTTTTCACACTCCTCATTGGGATGTAACTCTTTCCACATCTTTTGAGCATTTTACATTTCTTTGACTCCCCCTCAATTGGCTATCAATTATTTAAGATATAAAGTATTCAACCAAAAATTGATCTCGATTTCATACTCGACTAAGCAGTCAAATAAGATAATGACTATACCAAGAGATCATTGAGAGAGAAATTGACTTTGATCACTTAGAAGATGATTTAATTAACATAAATGATCATTGCAACAGTGAAATATTATGATGGCAAAAGCATAATAAATTTCTAAATGTGCGAAAAGATGCAATTAAAGTCAATTATGATCTATGCTCAATTAATGTCCTATGTACAAACATAGATAATGAACAAAACAAAACAAAAACAAAACCTATCCTAAGCAAAGGTTTCAAAAAGAAGTTTATTTCAAGGAAAGCATTCCAATTGCTTTTCGCAAATGAATAAAACATTTTTGATCCAAAGGTTTTGTTAAGATGTCAGCTAATTGATCTTTAGTTGAAATATATGAAAGTTGAAGAGTATTTGATTCAACTAGCTCTCTAAGGAAATGATATCTAAGTTCAATATGTTTTGTTCTAGAGTGCAACACAGGGTTTTTAGAAATGTTAATTGCACTTGTGTTGTCACAAAGAATTGTTACCGAAGATGCTGAAATCCGGAAGTCGCTCAACACGCTTTTCATCCAAATGAGTTGGGTTGAACAACTACCCGCTGAAATGTATTCCGCTTCGGCAGTCGAGAGTGCTATGCAATTCTGCTTTTTACTGTGCCATGCAACAAGGCAATGGCCAAGATAGAAGCATGCACCACTCGTGCTTTTCCGATCATCCACTGATCCTGCCCAATCGGCATCTGAGTATCCAACAATATCCAAACTAGTTCCCATAGGATACCAAATTCCGAAATTAATTGATCCTTTGATGTACCGGATTATCCTTTTCACCGCTTTCAAGTGAACCTCCTTTGGTGCTGATTGATATCTCGCGCAAATCCCAACACTAAAGGATATATCCGGGCGACTAGCTGTGAGGTAAAGTAGACTTCCAATCATACTTCGATACAGTTTCTCGTCTACATTCTCACTTTGTGAATCACTTCCAAGTCCCTTGTGGCTAGTTCCCATTGGAGTCGGAAAATCCTTCGAATTTTCTAAGTCATACTTTTTAACCAACTCCATTGCATACTTGGATTGACTTAAGTGAATACCTTCATCATTTTGTTTAATTTGCAATCCAAGGAAATAAGTCAATTCGCCCATCATGGACATCTCAAATTCGCTTTCCATGGTCTCCGCGAATTTAGAAGCATCATTATCTCTTGTTGCGCCAAATACAATGTCATCGACATAGATTTGTGCTACAATGAAATTACTTTGATAATGCTTCACAAAGAGAGTCCGGTCAGCTCCCCCTCGAGTATAGCCCTTCTCCAAAAGGTGCTTTGTCAACCTTTCGTACCATGCTCGCGGTGCTTGTTTCAGACCGTAAAGAGCCTTTTTCAAACGAAAAACATGGTTAGGTTGTTTATGGTCTACAAAACCTTTCGGTTGAGCCACATAAACTTTCTCATTTAAAAACCCATTTAGAAACGCGCTCTTAACGTCCATTTGAAATAATTTGATTTTAAAATGACAAGCAATAGCAAATAGTATACGAATGGACTCGAGTCTAGCTACAGGGGCGAATGTTTCATCAAAGTCTATACCTTCTACTTGAGAGTAGCCTTGAGCAACTAATCGTGCCTTGTTCCTGATGATAGTACCATCCTCATTTTTCTTGTTCTTGAAAATCCATTTGGTACCTATCACATTATGTTGCTTTGGAGGCTTCGTTAATTCCCAGACTTTGTTTCGCTCAAATTGATGGAGCTCTTCCTGCATTGCTTTAATCCAGTAGTCATCCTGAAGAGCTTCATCTATGTTCTTTGGTTCGATTAAAGATACGTAGCAAGCGAATCCACAAACCAACTGCCTCCGAGTTCTAACTCCTTCTTGTGGATCTCCAATAATATTCGATTCCGGATGATCTTTGGAGATTCGTAGCGTTTGTTGAAACGGAGTACTCGGAGGTATATGAGATGATTCCTGCACATCAGATAAACTTGAAGAACCATTAGATGCATCATTAATATTGAAAGTATTATTATGAGAAGATGCAATGGCAGGTGAATCATCATCTAGAGAGATATCGAGGGTAGATTTTCCAGATCCAAAGTGAAAAGCTTCATCTACTTTAACATTTATAGATTCTACGATCGTCTTAGATTCCAAGTTAAATACTCGATATGCTCTACTATTTGTAGAATACCCCAAGAATATCCCTTCGTCACTTCGAGAGTCAAACTTTCCAAGATTTTCACGGTCACGTAAAATGTAACATCGACTCCCGAAGATGCGAAAATATTTGATGTTGGGTTTTCTACCACACCATAGTTCATATGGTGTATTTAACGTTCCCGGGCGCAAATAAACTCGATTAATTACATAGATTGCAGTGTTCACAGCTTCAGCCCAAAAATGTAGTGGTAAATTCCAGCTGTGAAGCATAACACGTGCCATCTCTTGAACAACCCTGTTTTTGCGCTCGACAACACCATTCTGTTGAGGTGTATAGGGTGCAGAGAATTCATGCTTAATACCGTTTGAAGTGCAAAAGTCAATGAATTTAGAGTTAACGAATTCTCCACCTCTATCACTTCTAACACGAATGATCTTTTCATTCTTTTCAATCATAATACGAAGGCAAATCTCGTGAAAAGAATCAAAAGTATCAGCTTTCTCTTTTAAAAATGCTACCCAAGAATATCGAGAGAAATCATCAATCATCAAGAAAATATACCATTTACCTCCCAAAGATGGTTGACGAGTTGGCCCCATTAAATCCATGTGTAAAAGTTCCAAAGGCCGTTTTGTACCAACGTGGTTCAAGTTCTTGTGTGCAGTCCTGGACTGTTTTCCCTTTTGGCAACCACCACACACAATGTTTTGTTTAAATAAAAGTTTTGGAACCCCCTTGACCACGTCCTTGTTTGAAATTCTAGCAAGTTCCTTAAAATTTATGTGACCTAGCCTTTCATGCCAAATTGTTTCATTAATCAAAGAAACTAGATTACATTTTTCTGAAATTTTATTAGGAACAACATAGCAATTGTTTTCAGATCTAACCCCTTTTAAAAAGAAGACATGGTCCTTATCAGTTACAACACATTCAACAGATGAAAAGTTAACTGAAAAACCATTATCGCAGAGTTGACTTATGCTTATGAGGTTAGTCTTAAGACCATCAACAAATAACACATTATTTAGAATCGGACCATCTGGAATAGCTACTGTTCCTTTTCCAATAATTTTGGAAGATCGTGTTACGGAATTTGAGTTGGCGTAGTTTCGTGAAAGTCTCAAGTCTTGAAGATTGAAGGTGAAGAAAGTTGGATCATTTAACTCAATCTCAAGAAAGAAGAATTCAAAAGGATCAGGTATGTTTAACTAAATATTTTGTGTGATTCGAATACTTCTTGTAGTGTAGAAACACTTGGAAGAATCTTTCATTGCATAAAAATCAAAAACTGGACTTGGGACATGTTCAGGATCCGGATCAGGTTGTTCGATCCGGATCCCGAAGGTGGTTCGTTCATACACCAGTTCAATCCGGATCGTAGTCTCTTGATCCGGATCCCGAACAGTGAGTTTACCATTTTCCTTGAACGATCCGGATCATGCTTCGCAATCCGGATCCCGAACGTTGATGTTTGGTAAACTGTAAGAACGATCCGGATCGTGAACTTCGATCCGGATCCCGAACCTTCGTTTTTCTGGAACTGGCTGTCTCGTTACGACGATCCGGATCCTAGCTAGTCCGATCCGGATCGCCGTCCGTAAAATTTCCAGAAATGTTAGGTTTTTGATTCTTATCTCCTTCCTAGGGTTTCTAACCTATATATAGACCCTATGACTCTTTTTCTAGGGTTAATCCACTGTGGATCCACAGAGTCTATAGCCGTCATTTTCATATACCATTTTATACGGCTATAGATCCACATATAGAGAAGAAAGGAAATCATTAGAGAATACTCTATGTTTCTTCATCTATATTGATTAGTTTGATTCTAGGTTTTCATACTCACATCTCGAGTTGAATCAAACTAATGAATACTTAGATGGTATTTCCGATCTATCTTTGATCTAAGTATTCGGCGGATCATCACCACCCAAAACAACGATTTACCCCAAAAATCGGCGCGTGGATTCGCGTGTCCTTGTGGATTCAAGGTTCAACCGCTCTCGTGGATTCGGAGCGAGGCACGTTCGTGGATTCGAAGGGTGCTATTGGGTGAAGACCGTGGATTCGGTCGGACGTCGTGGATTCGACGTTGGACGCCGTGGATTCGGCGTTGGGCGCAGATCGTGGATTCGAGAAGCGTCGCGGAGCGAGCGGAGAAGATCCTCTAGGAGCGTATGGAAAAGGTTGAGTCGTAAGTGTGTACGGTAAATCACCTTGTACGTGTTTTAATTCTAGTGGATTTCTGCCGTGTTATCGGTCCCGTGGTTTTTTACTCCGGTGATGGAGTTTTCCACGTAAAAATCTTGCGTATTATTTTTATTTCCGCATTGGGTTTTATCGCAACGATTTTTTGAGTGTTTATACGTTTACACCTATTCACCCCCCTCTAGGTGTTTTTTCCCCTATTTAGATCCGTATTACATATAACCCAACAAGTGGTATTAGAGCGGGAATAGGGTTGTAAACAATGGTTGAAGGTGGAAACATCAACCGACCCCCATTCTTCGATGGAACTAATTATGCGTACTGGAAAGTACGGATGAAAGCCTTTTTAATTTCCATCGACGAACGGGTGTGGCAATCAATTGAATTAGGATGGTCTAATCCAACTGAATTTAATGGTGATGTTCGCACCTTAAAACCTAGGTCGAAATGGACCAAGGAAGAGTTAGATTCATCTTCTTACAATGGCAAGGGAATTAATGCTATTTTTAATGCCTTATCTCAAACTGAATTCTCTCGCGTCTCGGCATGTGAGACTGCGAAAGAAATCTGGGATGTTCTTGAGGTTACACATGAGGGAACTAACCTCGTGAAGATTCAGAAACTGCAAATGCTTACGAGCAAGTTTGACTCTATCTTAATGGCAGAAAATGAATCTTTCACGGACTACTATACACGATTGCAAGACATCGTAAACTCATGTGCTAATCTGGGAGAGAAGATTCCAGAATTTAAGATTGTAAGAAAAATCTTAAAAACTCTTCCTGAACGATTTCGCCCAAAGGTTACTGCCATTGAAACTATTAAACACCCGGACGAAATACGTGTAGAAGAATTAGTTGGTTCATTACAAACTTATGAAATGACGTTTACTACTAACAATTCTTCTGGAAAGGCATCCACTTCTAAGTCTTCAGGTTATGCGTTGAAAACAACTAAGGAAGAAGACGCGGATACATCCTCCTCAGACGATGACGAGAATCTTTCTATGGAGGAATTTGAGAAGCAGCTCGCTCTCTTGACAAGGAAGTTTCGCCGCAACTTTCGAAGGGGTAATTCAAGCAAATCTCCATCCTTCGGAAAGTCGAACAAAGGCAAGGGTACTTCAGGTTACAAGTCAAGAAAGCAAGAGAACTTCTCAAAGGATAAGAAAAGCTCAGAAGGACAACTACAATGCTTCAAATGTCGAGGCTACGGCCACATTGCAACGGAATGTCCTAACAAGTATCCGGCAAAGAAGAAGGCGATGCAAGTCGTCACTTGGGATGACAACTCAACGTCAAATGAGTCGTCTTCGAGTGATGAAGAAAAGAGCTCCACTGCATTCCACGCGTCCGTATCTTCACCCTTCATGTGCTTTATGGCAAATACATCTGAGTCGCTGTCCAACTCCACTGTTGAAAAGAATGCAACGGACAACGAATTGGATGATTCGGAAGGTGAAGAATTTGCTCTAGCCTATCACAGATCTTTACGGGATTTAAAGAAACCGGCTAAGCAAAACAAGGGGTTGAGAGGGAGATTGCAGGATCTCGAAGAAGAAGTAAAAAGGGTAACTTCTCTCTCGACCGATCTTGAAGTGGAAAGGGATAAACTGATAAAAGAAAATGTTTCCCTTCAAGAGTCCAATGAGCAACTCGAGAAGAACTATATAGATATGGTGAACAAAGCGAACTACTTCTTGAAGCTCTACGGCGAGGCCCGACGGGAAAAAATTGGAAATGACAGAGACCATTTGCCAACTCAAGGATGACTTACAGCAATTTTCCTTAGGAAGGAGTAAGTTGGATAAACTTCTTGGTCTTGGTCAAACAAACAAGTTCGGCCTCGGATACAATCGAACTGAAGACAATTTTAGTTCGGTTGGGACAGTCTTTGTGCCTCAGTCGGTATCTCCTTCTCCGACACCGGAAATCATGACAACTAACGACAACAAACCTACTTCATCCTCTTCAGAATCGTCAAGCACAAAGGTATGTTTTCGTTGTAATTCTGCAGGGCACATTGGAAGAAATTGCAAGATTGGAGCTCAAAGATCAAATCAACCACATCTTGCAACTGCTACCAACAAGTTCACTCCATGGAACTCAAAGAAGGATTTTCCTAAAGAAAAGGACATTGGTAGTACTTCAAACAAGACGATGACAAAAGAAAAAGACCAATCTTGAAAGACGTCTTCATCAAGGAAAACTTTTCAACCAGTGCCAACATACTCCAAAACTCAAAAGGTTTGGGTATGCAAAGGTGAAACTCCTCCTTGTCTTTAATCGTTCTTCGATTAAATCTTGTGTAGTTTATGTATACTACTTTCTTTTCTTCTTTTTCTTTTGGCCGACCCCGTCAACCATCTTTGGGAGGTAAATGGTACATCTTTTTATTGGTTGATGATTTCTCTCGGTTTTCATGGGTAGCATTTTTGAAAGAGAAAGCTGATACGTTTGACACTTTTCATGAGATTTGCCATCGTATTATGATTGAAAAGAATGAAAAGATCATTCGTGTTAGAAGTGATAGAGGTGGAGAATTCATAAATTCAAAATTTATTGATTTTTGCACTTCAAATGGAATCAAACATGAATTCTCGGCACCCTATACACCTCAGCAGAATGGTGTTGTTGAGCGCAAGAACAGGGTTGTTCAAGAGATGGCGCGTGTGATGCTTCATAGCCGGAATTTGCCGCTACATTTTTGGGCTGAAGCTGTGAACACCGCTGTCTATGTCATTAATAGAGTTTACTTGCGCCCAGGAACTTTAAATACACCATATGAGCTGTGGTTTAGTAGAAAACCCAATATCAAATATTTTCGTGTCTTCGGGAGTCGATGTTACATTTACGTGACCGTGAAAATCTTGGAAAGTTCGACTCTCGAAGTGATGAAGGGATCTTTCTGGGTTATTCTACGAATAGCAGAGCATATCGAGTATTTAACATTGAATCTAAGACGATCGTAGAATCTATAAATGTTAAAGTAGATGAAGCTTTTCACTTTGAAACTGGAAAATCTACCCTCGATATCTCTCTAGATGATGATTCTCCTGCTAGTGCATCTTCTCATAATAATACTTCCAATAGTAATGATGCATCTAATGGTTCTTCTAGTTTATCTGATGTGCAGGAATCATCTCATAGATCTCCGAGTACTCCGCTTCAACAAACGTTACGAATCTCCAAGGATCATCCGGAATCGAATATTATTGGAGATCCACAAGAAGGAGTCAGAACTCGGAGGCAGTTGGTTTGTGGATTCGCTTGCTACGTATCTTTAATCGAACCAAAGAACATAGATGAAGCTCTTCAGGATGACTACTGGATTAAAGCAATGCAGGAAGAGCTCCATCAATTTGAGCGAAACAAAGTCTGGGAATTAACAAAGCCTCCAAAGCAACACAATGTGATAGGTACCAAATGGATCTTCAAGAACAAGAAAAATGAGGATGGTACTATCATCAGGAACAAGGCACGATTAGTTGCTCAAGGCTACTCTCAAGTAGAAGGTATAGACTTTGACGAAACATTCGCCCCTGTAGCTAGACTCGAGTCCATTCGTATACTGTTTGCTATTGCTTGTCATTTTAAAATCAAATTATTTCAAATGGACGTTAAGAGCGCATTTCTAAATGGGTTTTTAAATGAGGAAGTTTATGTGGCTCAACCGAAAGGTTTTGTAGATCA
>CM055061.1:35930169-35967422 GCA_029204045.2 Tillandsia leiboldiana
CCCCGCGCGGGTGGCCGCCTGGGCCCCCGCGCGGTGTGCAGGCCGCGCTGCTGGGCAAAGCGCGGCAACTGCCAGGCCCCGCGCGGGTGGCCTTTTGGGCCCCGCTCGGTGTGCAGGCCGCGCGATGGGCGCGCGGCACTGCAGGCCCCGCGCGGGTGGCCGCCTGGGCCCCTCGCGGTGTCAGGAGCGCGCGCTGGGCGCGCGGCACTGCAGGCCCCGCGCGGGTGGCCTTTTTGGGCCCCGCGCGGCGTGCAGGCCGCGCGCTGGGGCGCGCGGCACTGCAGGCCCCGCGCGGGTGGCCGCCTGGGGCCCGCGCGATGTGCAGGCCGCGCGCTGGGCGCGCGGCACTGCAGGCCCCGCGCGGGTGGCCTTTTGGGCCCCGCGCGGTGTGCAGGCCGCGCGCTGGGCGCGCGGCACTGCAGGCCCCGCGCGGGTGGCCGCCTGGGCCCCGCGCGGTGTGCAGGCCGCGCGCTGGGCGCGCGGCACTGCAGGCCCCGCGCGGGTGGCCTTTTGGGCCCCGCGCGGTGTGCAGGCTGCGCGCTGGGCGCGCGGCACTGCAGGCCCCGCGCGGGTGGCCTTCGGGGCCCCGCGCGGTGTGCTGGCCGCGCGCTGGGCGCGCGGCACTGCGAACCCCCGCGCGGGTGGGCCCTGGGCTGTTGGGCCCCGCGCGGGCTGCAGGCCGCGCCCTTGGGCGCGCGGCGCTGCAGGGGCGCCGCGCGGGCGGCCTTGTGCCGCGCGGACTTGCTGGGCGCCGCGCGGGCGGCCTCGGTGCCGCCGGGCTGGTTTTGGAGCCGTGCAGCTGCGCCGCCTTTGCCGCGCGGGCTGTGACTTGGCGACGCTCCGCGCCGTGTGCGCGATGGGTTTTTCGCGCGATGCACGGCGTTTTTCGTCGCCGGATGGGTTTCTTTCGCCTTTGTGAGCGCGGTTTTCGGCCACGTGTTTCTGATCCCGGTTCCTCTTCTTATCTCGCAGTTGTGGCATGGTGTTAGCTTCTTACGTGGCCGGTGGCGCGTGTTTTACCGCGTGGAGCTGCGGGATCGCACCGGGACCTCCGTTTGGCGCACGGTTTTTGCGGATTGATCGCAGGTGGGTTGGTTTCTCCCAATGAACTACGGAATGCCCTTTATGCTTCCGAATGCCAAGGTATCGTATCCTTACTATCAGGTAATTGCGGAACAGTCGTGTAAGTCGAGGGTTGTCGTTTCCGACTTAGACACGAGTGTTAGTAGCATCGTTAGAGTATACGAGTTTTCCCAACTGGCTGAGTTACCAGATGGATATAAATCACTGGCTGAGTTACCAGATGGGTAGATACCACTGGCCGAGTTACCAGATGGGTATAAATCACTGGCTGAGTTACCAGATGGGTATAAATCACTGGCTGAGTTACCAGACGGGTAGATACCACTGGCAGAGTTACCAGATGGGTAGATACCACTGGCAGAGTTACCAGATGGGTATAAATCACTGGCTGAGTTACCAGATGGGTATAAATCACTGGCTGAGTTACCAGATGGGTATAAATCACTGGCTGAGTTACCAGACGGGTAGATACCACTGGCAGAGTTACCAGATGGGTAGATACCACTGGCAGGGTTACCAGATGGGTATAAATCACTGGCTGAGTTACCAGATGGGTATAAATCACTGGCTGAGTTACCAGATGGGTACAAATCCCTGGCTGAGTTACCAGATGAGTAGATACCACTGGCCGAGTCACTAGGGGGATAAATATCACTGGCCGAGTTACCAGAGAGATAGTTATCCCTGGCCGAGTCACCAGGGGGATAAATATCACTGGCCGAGTTACCAGAGCGATAGTTATCCCTGGCCGAGTCACCAGGTGATTACTAGAAGGAAGGGAGGTGGCCTTCTAGTGTCTTGCTAGGGTTCCAGCAGTCCTAGTGTGGGGGCGGAAACTATGGGCGGCTAAGCCTACAGCCTGTTCTTGTCTGATAAGGACTGTAGGGGGGGCTGACGTTCGTAGTTTCCAGGCCTCACGTGAGAGAGACTGAGAACTTACTTCTTGCATTGCATCGAGACATGTAGCGATAGATTCATTTCCAGCTATCTATCTATCTATCTCTCTATCTATCTATATGTTTTTGTCTCCAGCAGACTGAGTGGGTGTACCGTGGGTTTTAGCTTTGGTACCCACTGAGATCTGACTATTGCAGTAGATCTCACACCCGCTGTGATGACAGGTGTTCCTGAGGCGACCGTTCCAGGTTTGGCTCGTTCGGAGCTTTCGGACCGAGGTAAGGGCGTGGCTGACTAGCTCCTACCCGAGTCTGTGCTGTCGGTGTTAGTGTCACTTGTACTTTTTAGTTTCCACTTTTGTACCTTTTAGTGCTTTTGTACTTATGTTGTGGGTGCTAGTGGACTGTTGTACTTGGACTTTTCACCGCTTAGTGTTTCAGCTTCCTTTCAGCTCTGATACTTGTTAGCTATAGATCTCTTTTGCAGGTTAGACGCTTCGTCTGTACGGCAGTTTCCGTACAGACGGCGGATCTGTTGGCGAGCCCGGGTCGCAGTTCGACCCCGGGGCGTGACATTATCACTAAGAGATTCACTTCCTAATCCCTTATTGCTAGTTCCCATAGGAGTAGGAAAATCTTTAGAATCTTCTAATCTGAATTTCTTTACCAACTCCTTTGCGTACTTGGATTGACACAGATGGATGCCTTTATCATTTTGTTTCACTTGCAATCCAAGAAAGTATGTCAGTTCGCCCATCATAGACATCTCAAATTCGCTTTCCATGGTTTCAGCGAATTTAGAAGCATCATTATCCTTTGTCGCTCCAAACACAATGTCATCGACATAGATTTGTGCAACAATGAAGTTATTTTGATAATGCTTCACAAAGAGAGTCCGATCTGCTCCCCCTCGAGTATAGCCCTTCTCCAAAAGGTGCTTTGTCAACCTTTCGTACCATGCTCGCGGTGCTTGTTTTAAACCGTAAAGAGCCTTTTTCAAACGAAAAACATGGTTAGGTAGTTTACAGTCTACAAAACCTTTCGGTTGAGCCACATAAACTTCCTCATTTAAAAACCCATTTAAAAACGCGCTCTTAACGTCCATTTGAAAGAGTTTTATTTTAAAGTGACAAGCAATAGCGAATAAGATACGAATGGACTCGAGTCTAGCTACAAGGGTGAACGTTTCATCAAAGTCTATACCTTCTATTTGAGAGTAGCCTTGAGCAACTAAACGTGCTTTGTTCCTGATGATGGTACCATCCTCATTTTTCTTGTTCTTGAAAATCCATTTAGTACCAATCACATTGTGTTGCTTCGGAGGCGTCGTTAATTCCCAGACTTTGTTGCGTTCAAACTGATGGAGCTCTTCCTGCATTGCTTCAATCCAGTAGTCATCCTGAAGACCTTCATCGACGTTCTTTGGTTCGATCGTGGAAACATAACAGGCGAATCCACAAACCAACTGTCTCCGAGTTTTGACTCCTTCTTGTGGGTCTCCAATGATGTTTGATTCAGGATGATCCTTGGAGATGCGTAACGTTTGTTGTAATGGAGTACTCGGGGGTACATGAGATGATTCCTGCACATCAGATAAACTTGAAGAACCATTAGATGCATCATTAATATTGGAAGTATTATCATGAGAAGATGCACTTACAGGAGTATCATCATCAAGAGAGATATCAGGGGTAGATTTATCAGATGCAAAATGGAAAGCTTCATCTACTTTAACATTTATAGATTCTACGATCGTCTTAGATTCCAAGTTAAATATCCGATATGCTCTACTATTCGTAGAATATCCCAAGAAAATTCCTTCGTCACTTCGAGAGCCAAACTTTCCAAGATTTTCACGGTCACGTAAAATGTAACACTGACTCCCGAAGATGCGAAAATATTTGATGTTGGGTTTTCTACTACACCATAGTTCATATGGTGTATTTAACGTTCCCGGGCGCAAATAAACTCGATTAATAACATAGATTGCAGTGTTCACAGCTTCAGCCCAAAAATGTAGCGGTAAATTCCGGCTGTGAAGCATTCTGTTGAGGTGTATAGGGTGCTGAGAATTCATGCTTAATGTCGTTGGAAGTGCAAAAGTCAATGAATTTAGAATTTATGAATTCTCCACCTCTATCACTTCTAACACGAATGATCTTTTCATTCTTTTCAATCATAATACGAAGGCAAATCTCGTGAAAAGAATCAAAAGTATCAGCTTTCTCTTTTAAAAATGCTACCCATGAATACCGAGAGAAATCATCAACCAATAAGAAAATATACCATTTACCTCCCAAGGATGGTTGACGGGTCGGCCCAAAGAAAGAAAAATAGTCTACATAAACTACACAACATTTAATCGTAGAAAGATTAAAGACAAGGAAAGATTTCACCTTTGCATACCCAAACCTTTTGAGTTTTAGAGTATGTTGGCAATGTTTGAGAAATTTTTCTTGATGAAGACGTCTTATATGATTGATCTTTTTCTTTTGTCATCGTCTTGTTTGAAGTACTACCAATGTTCTTTTCTTTTGAAAAGTCCTTCTTTGATTTGTGGGGGGTGAACTCATTGGTAGCAGTTGCAAGATGTGATTGATTTGATCTTTGAGCTCCAATCTTGCAATTTCTTTCAATGTGCCCTGCAAAATTACAACGAAAACATACCTTAGTGCTTGACGATCCCGAGGAGGGTGAAGTAGGCTTGTTGTCGTTGCTAGTCGTGAATTCCGGCGTCGGAGGAGGAGATACCGACTGAGGCACGAAAACTGTCCCAACCGAACTAAAATTGTCTTCAGTTCGATTGTATCCGAGGCCGAACTTGTTTGATTGACCAAGACCAAGAAGCTTATCCAACTTACTCCTTCCTGATGAAAATCGCTGCAAGTCATCCTTGAGTTGGAGAATGGTCTCAGTCATTTCCAATTTTTCCTGTCGAGCCTCGCCGTTGAGCTTCAAGAAGTAATTCGCTTTGTTAACCATATCTATATAATTCTTCTCGAGTTGCTCGTTGGACTCTTGAAGGGAAACATTTGCTTTTATCAGATTATCCCTTTCCACTTCAAGATCGGTCGAGAGAGAAGTTACCCTTTTTAGTTCTTCTTCAAGATCCTGCAATCTCCCTCTCAACCCCTTGTTTTGCTTAGCCAGTTTCTTTGAATCCCGTAAAAGTCTGTGGTAGGCTAGAGCAAAATCTTCACCTTCCGAATCATCCGATTCATTGTCCGTTGCATTCTTTTCAACAGTGGAGTTGGACAATGACTCGGACGTACTTGCCATTAAGCACATGAAGGGTGAAGATGTGGACGCGTGGAACGCAGTAGCGTTGTCTTCTTCATCACTCGACGATGACTCATTTGACGATGAGGTGTCATCCCAAGTGACGGCTTGCATCGCCTTCTTTTTAGACGGATTCTTAGTTGGGCATTCCGTTGAGATATGGCCGTACCCTCGACACTTGAAGCATTGGACTTGTCCTTCTGTGCTTTTCTTATCCTTAGAAAAGCCTTCTTGCTTTCTTGACTTGTAACTTGAAGAACCCTTGCCTTTCTTCCACTTTCCGAAGGATGGAGTTTTGCTTGAATTACCCCTTCGAAAATTTCGGCGAAACTTCCTTGTCAAGAGAGCGAGCTGCTTCTCAAAGTCCTCCATAGATAAATTCTCGTCATCGCCTGAGGAGGATGAATCCGCGTCTTCTTCTTTCGTTGTTTTCAAAGCATAACCTGAAGACTTAGAAGAGGATGCCTTTCCCGAAGAATAGTTAGTAGGAAATGTCATTTCATAAGTTTGTAAAGAACCAACTAATTCTTCTACACGGATTTCGTCCGGGTGTTTAATAGTTTCAATGGCTGTAACTTTGGAACGAAATCTTTCAGGAAGAGTTCTTAAGATATTTCTTACAATTTTAAATTCTGGAATCTTCTCTCCCAAGTTAGCACATGAGTTTACGATGTCTTGCAATCGTGTGTAATAGTCAGTGAACGATTCATTTTCTGCCATGAAAATAGAGTCAAACTTGCTCGTAAGCATTTGCAGTTTCTGAATCTTCACAAGGTTAGTTCCCTCATGCGTAACTTGAAGAACATCCCAGATTTCCTTCGCAGTCTCACATGCCGAGACGCGAGAGAACTCTGTTTGTGATAAGGCATTAAATAAAGCATTTATTCCCTTGCCATTGTAAGAAGATATATCAATCTCTTCCTTGGTCCATTTCGACCTAGGTTTGATGGTGCGAACATCACCAATAATTTCAGTTGGATTAGTCCATCCTAATTCAATTGATTGCCACACCCGTTCGTCGATGGAAATTAAAAAGGCTTTCATCCGTACTTTCCAGTACGCATAATTTGTTCCATCGAAGAACGGGGGTCTGTTGATGTTTCCACCTTCAATCATAGTTTACAACCCTATTCCCGCTCTGATACCACTTGTTGGGTTATATGAATAATAGGATCTAAATAGGGGAAAAAACACCTAGAGGGGGGGTGAATAGGTGTAAACCATAAACACTCAAAAATCTTTGCGATATAAAAACCCAATGCGGAAAAATAAATAACACGCAGAGATTTTTACGTGGAAAACTCCAAACCGGAGTAAAAAACCACGGGACCGATAACACGGTGAAATCCACTAGAATTAAACACGTACAAGGTGATATACCGTACTCACAGACGACTCAACCTTTTCCATACGCTCCTAGTTGATCTTCTCCGCTCGCTCCAGACGCTTCTCGAATCCACGATGTGCGTCCAACGCCGAATCCACGGCGTCCAACGTCGAGTCCACGACGTCCGACCGAATCCACGGTCTTCACCCAGTGGCACGCTTCGAATCCACGAACGTACCTCGCTCCGAATCCACGAGAGCGGTTGCACCTTGAATCCACAAGGCCACGCGAGTCCACGCGCCGATTTTGGGGTAAATCGTTGTTTTTGGGTGGTGATGATCCGCCGAATACTTAGATCAAAGATAGATAGGAAATACCATCTAAGTATTCATTAGTTTGATTCAACTCAAAATGTGAGTATGAAAACCTAGAATCAAACTAATCAATATAGATGAAGAAACATAGAATTAATCTAGTTATTTCCTTTCTTCTCTATATGTGGATCTGAGGCCGTATAAGATGATATTTGATTATGACGGCTACTTTTTGGACTAACCCTAAAAAAAGAATCATAGGGTCTATTTATAGGTTAGAAACCCTTGGAAGAAGATAAGGATCAAAAACTATCCTTTTCTGGAGTTTTTACATGACGACGATCCGGATCGGAAATCGGCGATCCGGATTGCAGTAGCGAGAAAAATAGATTCCAGAAAAACGAAGGTTTGGGATCCGGATCGAAGTACTTGATCCGGATCGTTCATACAGTTTACCAAACATCAACGTTCGGGATCCGGATTGCAGTAGCCTGATCCGGATCGTTCACATAAAATGGTAAACACAATGTTCGGGGTCCGGATCAAGGGAAGCTACGATCCGGATTGAACTGGTGTATGAACGAACCACCTTCAGGATCCGGATTGAACAATCTGATCCGGATCCTGAACATGTCCCATGTCCAGTTTTTGATATTTATGCAATAACAAATCCATCCAAGTGTTTCTACGCTATAAGAAGTATTCGGATCACCAAAGATATTAAGTTAAACATACCTGATCCTTTTGAATTCTTCTTTCTTGAGATTGAGTTATATGATCCAACTTCCTTTACCTTCAATCTTCAAGACTTAGCCGAATTCACGAAATACGCCAACTCAAATTCCGTAACAGTCCGGCGGCGGGGGAGGGGGGGGGGTGGTGAATAACTCGATTATTTCTGGGTAGACGGTCGGGGCTCGCGGGTAGTTTTAGGTGCTAGAGCTCGCGAAACGGGGAACGGTGGCGCGATCGGATTCGAATTCCAACCCCGGAATCTCTCTAAAATAATTTTCAAAGTTTGCGATCTTTTTGGACGCGCCAGAATCCGTGCTGGCGATCTGCACGTTGTTTGAGGCGATCTGCATGTTTTTCGAGGTAACCTGGGCCGCTGATTTCGAATTCGATGGACTGGGTTTGTAAGCTGGGGACTTATGGTTTTTCCTTTCGTACTCTTGTTTTCGTGAGATTAGGGGAGACGCGGGCGCGACCAGAGAGAGGAAAGAAAAAGGAACCTCAACCCATTTTCGCTCTCGCTTCAAATTACCGGCGTAGAGTTCCAGCGTGGGGATCCAGGGAGAAGGAAGGAGATTTGCCCTTTCTGCGGGTTGATCGGGCGAAGGTGGACGATCCTCTCCATCCTCTTCCTCCAGCGGACTAAGGTGAGTGGTTTTTTGGGTTTTCGTTGCAGTCTTTTGTTGGATCGGTCGTCTCTTCGCGGGGGGGGAGGAAACCGCCGCCGCCGCCACGGCAATTCTTGGGGCTGCCGTGCGAGGCTTCCCGCAGGCAGCGCGCCGCGCGGCATGGCCGCCGCGCGGGGCTACCCGCAGGCACCGCGCGGGCTGGTGTCGCGCGGGCTGCCAGCAGGCAGCGCGCCGCGCGGGGCTGCCCGCAGGCGCCGTGCGGGTTGGCACCGCGCGGGCTACCTGTAGGCAGCGCGCCGCGCGGCACGGCCGCCGCGCCGGGCTGCCCGCAGGCGCGCCGCACGGGCGGGTGCCGCGCGGGCTGCTTGCAGGCAGCGTGCCACGCGGCAGGGCCGCCACGCGGGGCTGCCCGCAGGCAGCGCGCCGCGCGGGGCTGCCTGCATGCGCGCCGCGTGGGCTGCCTGCAAGCAGCGCGCCGCGCGGGCTGCCTGCAGGCAGCGCGCCGCGCGGCAGGGGCCGCCGCGCGGGGCTGCCCGCAGGCGCGCTGCGCGGGCTGGTGCCGTGCGGGCTGCTTGCAGGCAGCGCGCTGCGCGGCAGGGGACGCCGCGCGGGGCTGCCCGCAGGCGCGCCGCGCGGGCTGGTGCCGCGCAGGCTACCTACAGGCAGCGCGCCGCGCGGCAGGGCCGCCGCGTAGGGCTGCCCGCAGGCAGCTCGCCGCGCGGCAGGGCACCGCACGGGGCTGCCTGCAGGCAGCGCGCCGTGCGGCACGGCCGCCGCGCGGGCTGGTGCCGCACGGGTTGCCTGTAGGCAGAATGCCGCGCGGCACAGCCGCTGTGCGGGGCTGCCCGCATGCAGCGCGCCGCGCGGCAGGGTGCCGCGGCGGGGCTACCGGCAGGCAGCGCACCGCGCGGCAGACAGCGCACCGCACGGGCGGCAGGCAGCGCACCGCACGGCAGGGCGCCGCGGCGGGGCTGCCGGCAGGCAGCGCGCCGCGCGGCAGGCAGCGCACCGCACGGGCAGGCAGCGCGCCGCGCGGGGCCGCCGCAGGCAGCGCACCGCACGGTCTGGTGCCGCGCTGGGCCGCCCGCAGTCGAGCCGCGCCGCGCGGGTCGGGGCCGCGCTGGGCCGTTCGCAGGAGGTCTGCGCGCCGCACGGGTAGGTGCTGTACGGGGAACCTCGCCGCGCGGAGTTCTGGGATCGCGTTGGTTTTCCGTTTTCAACTTTTGAGTCGACATTCGGCGTTGGTCACCTAGTCTTAGCATACTTTTGTTCCTTCAGGGGCGCGGGACGTCGTAAGCCCGGCTGGCACGCAGTCGCGGACGAGTTGAACGCCGGTCGATACGCACAAGGTGGGTACATTTCCAGGGTCATTTGGGAAAGGGTGTAAATGATAGAAATGACATGTTTGTGCAAATGTGAAAAGTATAGTGACTATCTGTTTATAATACTAACCCTGTTAAGCTGTTTTAATTACATATTTGATTATGAGGCTCGTGATTGCTACACGCACACCAGCGGTTTGGCCACCGCAAGGGTGTGCTTTTCCGGAAAAGTGGTACGTTGACCCGTGTACCCCACGTGATGGTTGCGTAATGGGGGACCTCGCAGGTGGGGGGTGTGAGCGGTGGTGCCGAGGCAGGTGATCGGCGGGGTGCCGAGGTGGGTGCTCGGCGGGGTCCCCGGGGAGGTGCCCGGTTTGGTTGCCGGGAAAGGTGCCCGGTTTAGATTTGTACAGGGTTTGTCACTGTCGGTTGCACATTGAGGAGGGCGGTTGCTCTGGTTTTACTGTGGTTTGCCTTATTTTTAGCCCTTATTGCATTTTACGTTATTTCTGGTCACTGACTTCCCACTCCGTGACAGGTTCGTCCAGTGGCGAGTACTAGGGCGTTGGAGAGGTCGTGCGAGCGTTTTCTTTCTACCCCTTGGGGCTGCAGAGTTGTACTTGTTCTTTCCTTGTTCATTTTATTACTCATAGTAGCTAGTTGTGGATCGCGATACCCCCGTGGGATCGATGTGGATGTTGGGCTATGTGTATAACTCTTTTGGATGGGTATTTTTCTTACTTCTTTGCTTGGCCGCTTTCAAACTATAAACAAGAGACAATGAAACTGTTGCAAAAACCGTTTTTAAAATAGGGGTGCCGTGTGGGCACCGTTTTCAAATTCTGTGGATTTATGTGATTTTAAAAATAGTTTTATAAAACCTGGTGCCGGGTGGGCACCGTTTTCAAATTCTGTGGATTTATGTGGTTTCGAAAATAGTTTTATAAAATCTCGGTGTCGGGTGGACACCGCTTTCAAAACCCTGTGGTTTTATCATTTCAAAAACAGTCGGCCTCTTTATCACTTGTGGAAAAATAGTGGTATGTGTTTAGTGATTGGTTGTATGTGCTTGAATCTCGATCTAATGTGGTTAAAGCTCGAAGGATATGGACTTTGTAGTCAGGACGCCGTGCATATACAAATGAGACTGCCCGTTTGCAGAGTGAATTTGTATATGCGGCGGGTCTGGGCACGAACCGGGGGAGATTGGTTTCAAAAAAAAATAGTGTGAGTTTGGGAGCATCGGTGGCTCTTCTTCCGCGCGTTTAAACCCCCGGGGCGTGACAGATTAAGATGGTATCAGAGCGAAACCACTTTAACCACAGTAGTCGCTGTCCAACATCCACGGGGTATATCATCACTAGCTAGCTACTAACCAATGAAATGATCAGGGTAAAGATGCGAGAGTGCGGGGATTGTTAAGTTTTGTTTTTCGGTTTAGCTCGGGTGTTGTGCTAAGTGTAGTCGGGTTGATTTGGAGGTTGGGGTCGAGGCCGGCTGCCACCGGGGCCTTGATGGTTGCTATGAGTCAATGGATTAGGCAACCAGCACAGGATCGGTGGGTCTGCTGACGGTGTTCATGCACTTGGTGCGGCTATTAACACGGCAGATCGTTGTGCTGGCTTTTGTTTTTCCGAACCCCTCCCTCTGCCGACGTTCTGGTCATCGTTAGTAACGGTGATGGGTGGTAGTGTAACCCACCGGTGTTTGTGAGTGTGTCGGCCGTTTGTCGGTCGTGGGTAACTGGATAGCCTTTTGTCTAAATTGGTACCTTCTGGGTCTTCTGGTGTTAGGTTACAGCTGGTAGTCGGCCGATTCTTTTTGCACCATGGGCAAGGTATGGGAGGGAATGAGGAATCCTTCCCCTGCTATTGTTACCCATAGTTCGATTTTTTTTTTCTGTGGTCACGACAATGGTCGTAGAAATCGTCGGGACGGGGTCTCGGGGTGCTCCTTTGGGGTTAAAAAGGGAGACCACCGGGGCTAGTAAATCTTGTTCGTCTGGGGCTCGAGTTCGGTTAGTGAGGCCGTGTCTCGCTTCGCACAAGGGTGCGTAAGTGGTGACTTTTTATTGGGGGTTTAGCCTTTGACGCTGGGTGGTGCCAGTTAGCTCTTTTAAGGGGGTTGTGGTGGTGTAGCTCTGGGTTGGGTTCCTGTTTTCTGCACCAGAGGGTCGGTTAGGTTGTTCTACTGGTCGGGTGGCACGTGTTCCCTCGAGTGCGCTTGGAAAACCTAGGCAACTTTTTGACAGGGTCTTTCTCACTGTATTCGTTGCATGTCTTTTTCCGACCCGATAGTGTCACGCCCCGGGGGTTTCATTAAGCGGAAGACGACCACTAAAAAGATTTGAATTTTTGTGTATATATTTTTTTTCTTGAAACCAACCTCCCCCAGTGCGTGCCCAGACCCGCCGCATATACAAATTCACTCTGCGAACGGGCAGAGTCTCCTTTGTATATGCACGGCGTCCTAACTACAACAACCATACAATCATCACTTTAACCACACTAGTTCAACAGTCGAGGACATACAACTATTTTCCATAAATATTAAAGAGGCAAGCTAATTTTGAAAGGATAAATCCACAAGTTTTTAGAAACGGTGCCCACACGACACCCAGGTTTTTCAAAACGGTTTTCGAAATCCACAAATCCACAGGGTTTTAAAAAATGGTGCCTACACGACACCCAGATTTTCAAAACGATTTTCGCAATCCATATATCCACAGGGTTTTAAAAATTGTGCCCACACGACACCCACATTTTTAAAACAGCTTTCGAAATATTTTCCTTTTCTTTTCTTTTGTAGTTTGAAAGCGGCCAATCGGGAAAAAAAAACAACCACCCACAAGGATAATAAAAGACATTCCAACATCCACATCGACCCCACAAGGGTATCGCAATCCACATAGTAAGCTACTAACAAGTAATGAAATGCGCGATATACAAAGTAAATACAGTCTATGGCCTCGAAGGACCAAAAGTGCTCCTGCCACGGCCTCACCGTCGCCCTAGCTCTCACCCCCCGAAGGAACCTGTCACAGAGTGGGAAGTCAGCGACACAAGGTATAAAAGATGAAATGCAGGAAGACTGTAACTAAAGCAAACCGTAAGAAAAACAGAGTAACCGCCCTCTGCATCGTGCGATCGACGGTGTCCCCTCCCCTTGCAAAACCTGAACCGGGCACCTGCCCCGGCAACCCAAACCGAGCACTAACCTCAAGACAGAAAACCAAACCGAGCACCAACCTCGGGAAAGAAAACCGAACCGAGCACCAACCTCGGGAAAGAAAACCGAACCGAGCACCAACCTCGGGAAAGAAACCGAACCGAGCACCAACCTCGGGAAAAGAAAACCGAACTAAGCACCAACCTCGGAAGAGAAAACCAAACCGAGCACCAACCTCGGAAAAGAAAACCGAACTGAGCACCAACCTCGGGAAAAGAAAACCGAACCGAGCACCAACCTCGCTAAACCATGCCGAGCACCTACCTTGACGGGTCGCACCGCTCACACCTTGGTGCCTCAAACCCCCCACCTACGGGAGCCCCCACTACGTCACCTCGTGGGTATACACGGGTCATCGACCACTTTTCCGGAAAAGCACACCCTTTGCAGTGGCCAAACCGCGGGTGCGCGTGCTGCAGCCTCGAGCATCGTAACCAAATACACGAAACCAAATCAATAATAAAAACCATAAACACTATCAACATTAGTACAGTTAAACGAACAATTGGAGATCATCAACAGCTTTCGAAAAGTCCCACACTAAGTCTCGAATGAAAACCCACAACATGATAAACATGAAAATAACGATAGTGCGCATAAAGGGATTCTAAGAGTGTACCCACCTGAACCGCGAAGAAGAATGTCTGCGGAAACGCCAGTTAAAATACCCTCGCATTGCCCCTGAAAAGCTACAATAAGAATTATTGTTAAAACAATCATCGTCGTGGTCAAAAACACTCAAAAACGGGGCAAAACGGGACTAAAACGGAGCTTCTGGATCCTTTTCTGAAGGCTGGTGCACAGGTCCAGGCGTGGACCGGGTCCACGACGCAGAGGAGGCGGCAGCGCAGACCGGGCTCACCCCGGGAGCGTGCACCAGGAGGATTGGGCCGGGCTGGTGCACGCGCAGGCGCGCACCGGGCTCACCCTCCCAGGCCGCGGCGGCGCGCACCGGGTGCACGCTGGAGGCGTGCACCGCGGTAGGCGGGCCGGGCTAGCGCACGTGCCCGTGCGCCTGGCTCACCCCCCCCGGGCCGCGGCGACACGCACCCGGTGCACGCTGGAGGCGTGCACCGCGGTAGGCGGGCCGGGCTGGCGCACGCGTCCGTGCGCCTAGTTCCGCGCCTTCGGGCTGCGGGACGTGCGCCGGGCGCACGCCACTCCGGTGGACCGCGCGGGTGTGGTCCGTACGATGAACAGTAAAACCTCCCGTTTCGTTTCCCCGCGGCTCCGGTGATGACCCCGCGAACACGGCGACTGCGGCGACGACCCCGTGGCCATGACAACGGCGGCGGCGGCCTCCCGTTTAACAACGGCGGCGGCGGCTCCCCGTTACCAAAACAAACCCACACGGCGTGCGACACCCGAACGACCATCACCCAACCCTCGACCCCACAGAAATTGCAAACAGGGAAAAAAAACACGATCACTTACCGATCCTGCGAGGAAGGGGAAAAAGGATCGTCCCTCTCGTCTCCAACGTAAGGCTCCCCGAAAGATGGATTCCCCCGTTCTTCCTTCTCCTTTTCGATCGCTCCCCTAATTCGAATTTTCGAAATTCGAAAGTCCCCCTCCGCTCACGTTCTCGAAAGGAAAAAGATAAAATAAACTAAAGTCTCGTACGGAAGGGTGTTGTAAAAGAATAAAAATCCTCCAAACCCTAGGCCTAGATTTGACTCAGACTTCCTCGAAAATCGTGCAAATTACAATGCACGCATCTCGGTGCACTTTAGGTCACCGGGAGCTTCGAACCCCACTCCGGGAGATCCCTAAGTCCGATTTCAAATCCGATCGCACCGCCGTTCATCATTTTGCGAGCTCTACCACCTAAAAATACCCGCAAACCCCGACGGTCAGCCCAGAAATTCTCGAACTTTCAACCCCCCCTAACAACTAAAAAGGATTCAAATAAGATCAAAACGGAAAATCGGGAGGTCGAGGTACTACAAAAATAATTAAAATAAACCAATGACATAAAAAGATGAAAAGTCCGATCGTGGAAGGATCCCGTCCGATCACCTCGAAAAGCGTGCCGGCCACTTAGCACGGATTCCGACGCACCACACAAAGGGAAACGCTTTGCCCCCCATTCCGGGAGATCCGTAAATCAGAATCTGAATCCGTTCGCTTTGTCCTCCTCCGTTTTCCGAGGTCAATCGTAGAAAAATACTCGCGGTCCAGGCCAGTCCATTGCAGAAAACACAGTGTATACCGTCATAAAAAGAAGATATGCAAAGGCATTGGAACTGTGACGCCCCACTTCCCAGGGGGTCACCCATCCTAGAACTACTCTAGCTCTAGCACGCTTAACTCTCATGTTCCTCTTGGATCTTGCTACCATCCAAAATGCTATAGCCGGGTTAGAGATTTAGTCCTATTATATCATTTATATAGAGGACTAATCCAAATTCCGGGGGTGTCACATTCTTCCCCCCTTTAAGCCCTGACGTCCACGTCAGGCTCAAGCACACTCATAAGCACCAGGCGATGTGAGACTCGTCTCGCTAGCCTTAGCCGACCTTGTGAGGAGCTGCACTCCACTCACAACGGTCATTAGCCGGGGAGCCTCGCTCTACCCGCTATATAACCCTGGCTCAGCCGAGACTCATCTCACATTTCCGGCTGGTGAATGGCTCTGATACCAACTGTGACGCCCCACTTCCCAGGGGGTCACCCATCCTAGAACTACTCTAGCTCTAGCACGCTTAACTCTCATGTTCCTCTTGGATCTTGCTACCATCCAAAATGCTATAGCCGGGTTAGAGATTTAGTCCTATTATATCATTTATATAGAGGACTAATCCAAATTCCGGGGGTGTCACAGGAACGCCAGGACCCTACATCACTCACCACTTAAAAGAAGTTTCATCCTCGAAACTTAACCTTGGTCCGCAACGAATACATCTGGGTAGCACTCCCTCATCTTTGACTCCAGTTCCCAAGTCGCTTCACGTTCTTCCTGGTTGCTCCACAGCACCTTCTCATAGGGGATCGTCCGGTTGAGCAATCCTTTTTTTTTTGTCCTCCCGTGCTAAGATCCGCACGGGTGTTTCGTCGAAGCCCAGGTCCTCTCTAAGCTCAAAAGCAGTAACCATCCATCACCCGCCTCAAGTACGCCGGCTCGGAGCATATCCTCGAAAATCTGGATCACTCTCTCGGACCGTCCGTCGGCCTGGGGGTGAAACGCCGTGCTGAAGTGTGGTTTAGTCTCTAGAGTTCAAAATAGACTTTGCCAAAGGTTCGACATGAGCCGAGTGTCTCTAGTCCACGTCGTATGGATGGGTGAGAAAAGAGTCGACTTCGTCAGTCGATCCACTGTGACTCAAACTGCATCGTGCCCTTGATGCGATGCAGAAAAAACCCGTGACGAATTCCATGCTGATTCGCTCCCATTTCCACTCTGGTACAGGTAGAGATTGTAGTTTTCCCCGCTGGGCGCTGATGTTCGAACTCTACTCGTTAACCATCAAAATAGCGAGCAGCGAACTGTGTTACATCCCCCTTTGGTTTAGTCCACAAAAAAAATTCTGCTCGAGGTCCTCGTACATCTTCGTGTCACCTGGATGCGCCGCACAGGGAGCGCAGTGCGTCTCTGACAGTATCTCTTTCTTCAACTCTGGCAGCTCGGGCACGCAATTCCGCCCTCGAAACGTATTGTGTCGTTCGCACTCGCCGAAAAGTCGCTCGCGTGGTCCGGGGGGTCTTGTCTCGAATAAGCTGTATCTGTGCGCCTGTCTTCTGACCTTCAAGGGTTTCTCTAATAGGGTTGGCTTGACCATCAAGGACAAAAGTCGCGCGACAGTACCGGTCCTGCTGAGTACTCGCGCTCATCGGTTTCCTCCTCGATTTGACCCTTCTTGCTCAAAACATGCGCTACTACACTTGCTTTTCCCGGGTGATACTGAATGGACAAGCCGAGTCCTTCAGCAACTCCAACCAATGCTTCTGCCGCAAAATCAAATCCTTCTATGTGAACAAAACTTACGACTCTGGCGATCCGAAAACACATTACGATGAACTCTAAGAAAAGGTGATGTCTCCCAAAGCTTTAAAACGAAGGCGACTGCTGCCCGTTCCTGATCGTGTGTCGGGTAGTTCCGCTCATATTCTCTACGATTCTCGTTGCTGAAACTGTGTGCCCCAAAAAGCCCACTTCGCGAAGTCAGAACTCACATTTCTTAAGCTTAGCAAACAGCCCCTGGTCCCTGAGAGTCCAGAGAATAATCTGCAAGTGCCCCTCGTTGTTGATCGAAGTGGTCATCAATCCCGGACTTGTTCATCACCGTAACCCTGTTTATCTCCCTGTAGTCGATGCGTAGACGTAGGATTCCGTTCTTCTTTCGCACGAAGAGCACGGGTGCGCCCCCAAGGCGACACCCTCGGTCTGATGAACCCTTAAAAGTCCAAAACAACTAACCCGACGACATGGACAACAAACCACACTAACGCCCTCACAAGGCTCCAAGAGGTGCCAACAAAACAGGCTGGGTTACTAACTACCCGAAATTTTTCCCTAAGAACCACGAACTCACCTGTCACCACACGGACCGCTCCCCTCCGTCATCAACACGGGCCACTTCACCCGTCATCAACACGGGCCACAAGCTCAGAGCGAAGCCACCATCCCGGACCACTCATTCCGACTGTCCGTCCTACCGAGGCGACGGTTAAAACTAACATTAGGTTTCAGCTCTAAGACATACCACAAGGTCTACCCCACCGAAAGAGCTGCGTACAGGGCCTCCTAGCCGAAAGTGACCAGTGCCAAAACTCCGAGTAGTCGCCAGATTCCCCTTGACTCACACCTGCCCCAAAAGATCAACAATCCAAAACGCTCCCAAACTAAGCCTCAAGGCTATGCCTTAGTCATGGGAAGCTGGTGACGAAACCCACAAGGTAAGGTCCCACCTCCGTCCTGGCACCGACGGGGTGCGACACTCTAAATAACCACTAACTCTCGGTCCCAAACCGTTGCCCCTCCAAGTACCGGGCATCGAAACGAGCAGTAAACCTCCAGATCAACGGTGACACTCCCAACTAGGAGAAAATCTAAGCTCTAGGTCCGCTCAACAAGGACCTCCAGGTACTGTAGACTATCCGTCTAAAACCTAAAGGGTCGGAAGAAGACAAGCAACGAAAATAGCGAGAAGAACCTTGTCAAAAGTTGCCTAGGTTCACTAAACGCACTCGAGGGATCACGCGCCAACCCACCAATAGGACAACCTAACCGACCCTCTTGCGCAGAACCCAGGAACCCGACCCAGAGCTACCTGGCACCACCCAACGTCAAAAGCTAAACCCCTCAATAAAAAGTTGCCACTTACGCGCACTTGTGCGAAACAAGGCACGCCCTCTCTAACCAAAAACGAGCCCAAATGAATAAGATTACTAGCCCCGGTGGTCTCCCTTTCTAACCCAAAGGAGCACCCCGAGACCCCATCGTGACAATTTCTACAACCATCGCAATGTCTACGGTAAAGAGCCAAACTATGGGTAACAACCATAGGGGAAGAATCCTCATTCCCACCCATACCTTGCCCATGGTGCAAAAAGAATCGGCCGATTATCTGCTATAACCTAACACCAGAAGACCCAGAAAGTACAAGTTTAGACAACGGCTGTCCAGTTACCTACGACCGACAAACGGCCGACACCCTAACAAACACCGGTGGGTTGCACTACCACCCGTCACTGTTACCGACGACGACCCGAACGTCGGCAGAGGAAGGGGTTCGAAAAAAAAATAAAAGCCGGCGCAACGATCTGTCGTGCCAACAGCCGCACCAAGTGCATAAACACCGTCATCAGACCCACCGTACCTCCTATGCTGGTTGCCTAAACCATTTACTCATAGCAACAATCAAGGCCCCGGTGGCAGCCGGCCTCGACCCCAACCTCCACATCAACCTGACTACACCAGCACAACACCCGAGCTAAACCGGAAAACTAAACTCAACAGTCCCGCACTCTCGCATCTCTACGCAATTATACCCTGATCATTTCATTAGTTAGTAGCCAGTGGTAATGTGCTCCTGTGGATGTTGGACAGCGACTACTGTGGTTAAAGCTATTTCTCTTTGATACCATCTTAATCTGTCACGCCCCGGGGGTTTCATTAAGCGGAAGACGACCACTAAAAAGATTTGAATTTTTGCGTATATATTTTTTTTCTTGAAACCAACCTCCCCCAGTGCGTGCCCAGACCCGCCGCATATACAAATTCACTCTGCGAACGGGCAGAGTCTCCTTTGTATATGCACGCCGTCCTGACTACAACAACCATACAATCATCACTTTAACCACACTAGTTCAACAGTCGAGGACATACAACTATTTTCCATAAGTATTAAAGAGGCCGGCTAATTTTCAAAGGATAAATCCACAAGTTTTTAGAAACGGTGCCCACACGACACCCAGGTTTTTCAAAACGGTTTTCGAAATCCATAAATCCACAGGGTTTTAAAATGGTGCCTACACGACACCCAGATTTTCAAAACGGTTTTCGCAATCCATAAATCTACAGGGTTTTAAAAATTGTGCCCACACGACACCCACATTTTTAAAACAGCTTTCAAAATATTTTCTTTTTCTTTTCTTTTGTAGTTTGAAAGCGGCCAATCGGGAAAAGCAAAACAACCACCCACAAGGATAATAAAAGACATTCCAACATCCACATCGACCCCACAAGGGTATCGCAATCCACATAGTAAGCTACTAACAAGTAATGAAATGCGCGATATACGAAGTAAATACAGTCTATGGCCTCGAAGGACCAAAAGTGCTCCTGCCACGGCGTCACCGTCGCCCTAGCTCTCACCCCCCGAAGGAACCTGTCACAGAGTGGGAAGTCAGCGACACAAGGTATAAAAGATGAAATGCAGGAAGACTGTAACTAAAGCAAACCGTAAGAAAACCAGAGTAACCGCCCTCCGCATCGTGCGATCGACGGTGTCCCCTCCCCTTGCAAAACCTGAACCGGGCACCTGCCCCGGCAACCCAGACAGAGCACTAACCTCAAGACAGAAAACCAAACCGAGCACCAACCTTGAGAAAGAAAACCGAACCGAGCACCAACCTCGGGAAAGAAAACCGAACCGAGCACCAACCTCGGAAAAGAAAACCGAACCGAGCACCAACCTCGGGAAAAGAAAACCGAACCGAGCACCAACCTCGGAAGAGAAAACCGAACCGAGCACCAACCTCGGAAAATAAAACCGAACCGAGCACCAACCTCGGGAAAAGAAAACCGAACCGAGCACCAACCTCGGTAAACCACGCCGAGCACCTACCTCGAAGGGTCGCACCACTCACACCTTGGCGCCTCAAACCCCCCACCTACGGGGGCCCCCACTACGTCACCTCGTGGGTATACACGGGTCATCGACCACTTTTTCGGAAAAGCACACCCTTTGTGGTGGCCAAACCGCGGGTGCGCGTGCTGCAGCCTCGAGCATCGTAACCAAATACACGAAACCAAATCAATAATAAAAACCATAAACACTATCAACATTAGTACAGTTAAACGAACAATTGGAGATCATCAACAGCTTTCGAAAAGTCCCACACTAAGTCTCGAACGAAAACCCACAACATGATAAACATGAAAATAACGATAGTGCGCATAAAGGGATTCTAAGAGTGTACCCACCTGAACCGCGAAGAAGAATGTGTGCGGAAACGCCAGTTAAAATACCCTCACATTGCCCCCAAAAAGCTACAATAAGAATTATGGTTAAAACAATCATCGTCGTGGTCAAAAATACTCAAAAACGGGGCGAAACGGGCCTAAAACGGAGCTTCTGGATCCTTTTCTAAAGGCTGGTGCACGGGTCCAGGCGTGGACCGGGTCCACGACGCAGAGGAGGCGGCGGCGCACACCGGGCTCACCCCGGGAGCGTGCACCAGGAGGATTGGGCCGGGCTGGTGCACGCGCAGGCGCGCACCGGGCTCACCCTCCCAGGCCGCAGCGGCGCGCACCGGGTGCACGCTGGAGGCGTGCACCGCTGTAGGCGGGCCGGGCTGGCGCACGCGCCCGTGCGCCTGGCTCACCCCCCCCGGGCCGCGGCGACACGCACCGGGTGCACGCTGGAGGCGTGCACCGCGGTAGGCGGGCCGGGCTGGCGCACGCGTCCGTGCGCCTGGTTCCGCGCCTTCGGGCTGGGGGACGTGCGCCGGGCGCACGCCACTCCGGTGGACCGCGCGGGTGTGGTCCGTACGGTGCACAGTAAGACCTCCCGTTTCGTTTCCCCACGGCTCCAGTGATGACCCCGCGAACACGGCGACTGCGGCGACGACCCCGTGGCCATGACAACGGCGGCGGTGGCCTCCCGTTTAACAACGGCGGCGGCCTCCCGTTTAACAACGGCGGCGACGGCTTCCCATTACCAAAACAAACCCACACGGCGTGCGACACCCGAACGACCATCACCCAACCCTTGACCCCACAGAAATTGCAAACAGGGAAAAAAAACACGATCACTTACCGATCCTGCGAGAAAGGGGAAAAAGGATCGTCCCTCTCGTCTCCAACGTAAGGCTCCCCGAAAGATGGATTCCCCCGTTCTTCCTTCTCCTTTTCGATTGCTCCCCTAATTCGAATTTTCGAAATTCGAAAGTCCCCCTCCGCTCACGTTCTCGAAAGGAAAAAGATAAAATAAACTAAAGTCTCGTACGGAAGGGTGCTGTAAAAGAATAAAAATCCTCCAAACCCTAGGCCCAGATTTGACTCAGACTTCCTCAAAAATCATGCAAATTACAATGCACGCATCTCGGTGCACTTTACGGTCACCGGGAGCTTCGAACCCCATTCCGGGAGATCCGTAAGTCCGATTTCAAATCCGATCGCATCGACGTTCATCATTTTGCGAGCTCTACCACCTAAAAATACCCGCAAACCTCGACGGTCAGCCCAGAAATTCTCGAACTTTCAACCCCCCCTAACAACTAAAAAGGATTCAAATAAGATCAAAACGAAAAATCAGGAGGTCGAGATACTACAAAAATAATTAAAATAAATCAATGACATAAAAAGATGAAAAGTCTGATCGTAGAAGGATCCCGTCCGATCACCTCGAAAAGCGTGTCGGCCACTTAGCACGGATTCCGACGCACCACACAAAGGCAAACGCTTTGCCCCCCATTCCGGGAGATCCGTAAATCGGAATCTGAATCCGTTCGCTTTGTCCTCCTCCGTTTTCCGAGCTCAATTGTAGAAAAATACTCGCGGTCCAGGCCAGTCCATTGCAGAAAATACAGTGAAAAGTTTCCCTAACAATCCCGTCATAAAAAGAAGATATGCAAAGGCATTGGAACGCCAGGACCCTACAGATAGGTTTCGGATGGGTAGTCGATTGTACCTGGAGGCCTTTGTTTTAGTGGGCTTTGAGCTTACAAGTTCCCTAGTGGGGGTGTCGCCTTTGGTTTGGAGATTTACCGCTCGATTCGATGCCCGGTGCTTGGAGGGGCAACGGATTGGGACCAAGCGTTAGTGGTTAATCAGAGCGTCGCACCCCGTCGGTGCCAGGATGGAGGTGGGACCATACCTGGTGAGTTTTGTCGCTAGCTTCCCATGACCAAGGCATAACCATGAGGCTTAGGTTGGGAGCACTTTGGGTCGTTGATCGAGTGGGGCAGGTGTGGGTCAAGGGAATCTGTCGACTGCTGGGAGCTTTGGCACTGGTCACTTTCGGCTAGGATGCCCTGTACGCGGCTCTTTCTGTGGGCTAGACCATGTGGTAGGTCTTAGAGCTGAAACCTAGCTTTAGTTTCGACCGTCGCCTCGGTAGGACGGACCGTCGGAGCGGGTGATCCGGGACGGTGGATATGCCCCAAGCTTGTGACCCGTGTTGGTGACGGGTGGAAGTGGCCCGTGTTGGTGACGGGTGGGAGCGGTCCGTGTTGGTGACAGGTGAGTTTGTTGTTTTCAGGGGAGAATTTATGGTAGTTAGTAACCCAGCCTGTTTTGTTGGCACTTCTTGGAGCCTTGTGAGAGCGTTAGTGTGGTTTGTTTTCCTTGTCGTCGGGTTAGTTGTTTTGGACTTTTAAGGGCTCATCGATGCGGGTTGGGCGGTATGACTGGGGTACCTCGACGCATCGCGAGACTTTTGTTGCTGACTGCTCAGCGCCGGCAGAGGTGGTTTGCGGACCGGTGGCGTCGTGACGGGGAACTCCGAGTCGGGAAGGAGGAATACGATGAGGTGCTGGGCATGGATTGGTTCACGAGGTATCAGGCGGATGTATAGTTACTTGGTTTCAGTGAGCCTAGCGACTCGACCCTCTGCATCGGTCACTGACACCCCCGTTGGAAGGGTTCATCAGACCGAGTGTGCCGCCTTGGGGCGCAGCCGTACTTTTCGTGCAAAAGAAGAACGGAAGCCTACGTCTACGCATCGATTACAGTGAAGGACAAGTCCGGGATTGATGACTACTTCGATCAACTACGAGGAGCACCTGCAGATTATTCTCCGGACTCTCAGGGACTAGAGGCTGTTTGCTAAGTTTAAGAAGTGTGAGTTCTGACTTCGCGAAACGGGCTTTTTGGGGCACACAGTTTCAGCAACGGGAATCGCAGAGAATATGAGCGAAACTACCCGACACACGATCAGGAACTGGCAGCAGTCGTCTTTGTTCTGAAGCTTTGGAGGCACTACCTCTTTGGTGTCCACGGTAATGTGTTCTCTGACCACCAAAGCCTTAAGTACCTTTTCACACAGAAGGAGCTGAACCTGCGACAGAGACGGTGGTTGGAGTTGCTAAAGGATTACGATCTAAAAATTCAATACCACCCCGGAAAAGCAAGTGTGGTAGCGGATACTTTAAGCAGAAAGGGACAGATAGAGGGGACATCCGCAGGCACGATTACTCAGCAGGATGACTTGATCGCGGAGTTCGCACGGTTGAAGTTGGAAGTGGTACCGGCAGGAACGGTCAAGAGACTAATGTCTTTAATAGTCAAGCCTACCTTGTTCGAGAAGATCCGAGAAGGCCAAGGGACCGATTCGCAGTTACAGCTTGTCCGGGACAGGGTTTCCCTGGACCAGGAGGGAGACTTTTCGGTGGAGGCAGACGGCACACTTCGTTTCCGAGGGCAGATTTGCGTGCCTGATTCACCAGATTTGAAGAGGGAAATCTTGACAGAAGCGCATTGCGCTCCCTATGCGGCTCACCCTGGGGGTACAAAAATGTACAGGGACCTCAAGCAGACCTTCTGGTGGCCGAAGCTGAAGGGGGATGTAACACGGTTTGTAGCGCATTGCTTGATCTGTCAACAGATAAAGGCTGAACACCAGCGGCCGGCAGGGAAGTTGCAACCACTACCAGTGCCAGAGTGGAAATGGGAGCGAATCACCATGGATTTTGTCACCGGGCTCCCGCGTTCGCAGCAGGGACACAACACCATCTGGGTCATTGTGGATCGGTTAACGAAGTCAGCTCACTTCTTACCCATCCACACGACGTGGACGCGCGATCGACTGGCTCAGGTCTACATCAGCGAGATCGTGAGGTTACACGGGATACCGGCATCGATCACCTCAGACGAGCCTTGGGGACCAAGCTGCACTTTAGCACAGCCTTTCACCCCCAGACGGATGGACAACCTGAGCAAGTGATCCAGATCCTCGAGGACATGCTCCGAGCCTGTGTACTTGATTTAGGAGACGGATGGTCATGCCACCTACCACTTGTGGAGTTCGCCTACAGCAACAGCTACCAGGCTAGCATCTGTATGGCGCCGTACGAAGCTTTATATGGCAGACGCTATAGGTCCCCGATCTATTGGGACGATCTGGGGGAGCAAAAATTCTTGGGACCGGATTTGGTGGAAGAAACTGAGGAAAATGTGCGCCTCATCAGGTAGCGGTTGTTGACCGCCCAGGGTCGACAAAAGAGCTATGCAGACCAGAGACGCCGCGACTTGGAGTTCCAGGTGGGGGGAGCACGTGTTACTGCGAGTTTCGCCGCCCATAGGGGTTAAGCGGTTGTGGCTGAGAGGCAAGTTGAGCCCACGGTACGTAGGGCCTTTTGAGATCTTGGAGCGCATCGGCCCGGTGGCCTATCGCCTTGCCCTACCGCCAAACCTTGACCGGATTCACGACGTGTTCCATGTTTCTATGCTTCGAAGATACCTTCCCGACCCATCGCGTGTGCTCGATGTCACCACAGTCGAGGTCAAGGAGGACCTGAGCTTTGAGGAAACACCTGTGCGGATCCTAGCACGGGAGGACAAAAAGTTGCGCAACCGGACGATCCCCTTCGTGAAGGTGCTTTGGAGCAACCAGGAAGAACGTGAGGCGACCTCGGAACCAGAGTTGAAGATGAGGGAGTGCTACCGAGATCTTTTCGTCGCGGACCAGGGTTAAGTTTCGAGGACGAAACTTGTTTTTAGTGGTGAGTGATGTAATACCCGCCCTGTTATTTGGGTATTTTTCATGTTACTTTACTTTTACTGGTCCGGCGTGGGGGGTTAATAACTAGATTATTTCTGGGCAGACCGTCGGGGCTCGCGGGTATTTTTACGTGCTAGAGCTCGCGAAACGGGGAACGGTGGCGCGATCGGATTAGAATTCCGACCCCGAAATCTCCTAGAAATAATTTTCGAAGTTTGCGATCTTTTTGTGTGATGATCCGGACTCCCGCAGGAACTGTGCAACATTAAACAGTGACTGTAGGAAGCTTATTCGGTGAAGCAGAGCTTGTAGAATCGAAATTGGACATTTAATATAGACTCTGCGCGAAAATCGGAGCAAATGGAATTTTCCGGGAGCTTTCGGCAAAATTTCGGATGAGAATTTGGCGAAATGGACGTCGTATTTGGACTCAGCGCGCGAAAACGATCGAAACGGTATATTTACTTTAATTTTTCGGCACCTCGGTACTGTTCACGCCGGAACAGTAACTCCGGCTGCAGGAATTACTGTTCCGGCGACCGGCGAGCGGCGGCGGGCGGCGGCGCACGGCGGCGGGCAGCGGCGCAGCGGCGGCACAGCGGCAGAGGGCGGCGGCGCAGGCGCGGGCGGGGGGCTCGGGTGCGCGGTCCATGGGCCTGGCGTGCACCGGGAGCACCGAATACCCCCCCGTGCCACGTGGCGGCTCCCGATTGGTTAGCCGGCTTCTAGAAGTCCACGGGGACTGTGACACGTGGCACACCCGGATTGGCTGACAGGATCCGGAAGACCCGGCGCGGGGACCGGGCCCGTGCTCCACGTGGACACGTGGCGTCTTCTGAGTGGCATTGCACAAGGCTGTTTCCTGTTTTGTCGACACGTGGCGCGTCCTGGATGGTCCATCTCGGTGTTTGCTGTTCTGCCCAGGATCTGGTGAGGGTCCTTGGCCCATTATAAATAGAGCCTCCCACCCCCACCATTTCTCACCTCGGGCTCCATGCTGTAGAGAGAGAACCAGAGAAAGTGCCCTATACAAAAATTCTTCCTCTCTCTCTCCTCTCTCTCTCCTCAGAATTTTAGAATTTTTGAAGGTACCGATAGTGAGTTATCTGCGACGCGGCGCACTGCGACGGTTTTCTTTTTCGGCCCATTTCCCGTCGCAGTTCCGTCGAAAATTCCCTGTGGGCTAACCAGGAGGAATTTTTGGACGATTTTCATGACAGCGCGTTTCTAAGAGGTAAGGCTTCGACTTCCGTGTTGATCACTTTGCTCCATTTCGTACTTTTGACACATTTCCCGAGGTCTCTTTGACCCCCTTTTTGCTGTGGAAATTTCTGGACAGCGTCAACTTCTCCGATTTTTATCTTGGCGTAGGAGCTTCAGATCGAGACGTTTAAAGAGTCGATTTTGATCTACTCTTCGCGAGGAACGCAACCGTAATTTTTCTGGATTTTTCTGAGCACTGTACAGAGGTGAAAAACTCCTCTCTTTTCGTGCCATTTGAAAAACAGCAAAAGCTGTATTTTTATGAATAATATAGTTACACCCTGTGCAATGTGTGTTGCTGTAGGGCACCATTTTCGGCAGACAGCAGTTCTAGGGGACTGTGGACAGCCAGGAGACTTTCTGGGTGTGATTTGAGCTGTTCGAGGTGGGCGGTTGTTACTTACCTCATTTTTGACAAGCTCACTGGGATTACTGGAACTCCCCTAAAATTTAATTGATGAGAACAATTGGGACAAACTAATATGACAATTGATGAGAACAATTGGGACAAACTAATATGACAATTGATGAGAACAATTGGGACAAACTAAATTGATGAGTACTATTGGGACTACTAACAGGACTACTAACAGGACAATTGATGAGAACCGCTGGGACGAACTCTCCTAAAAATTAATATAACCCCACAGATGATATGATGACTTATATTGGGACACTGTGATTGAGACAAAGGCTATAATCTCGCATGCAAATGACTTTTATTCAGTAAATCAATATTTTTAAATCTTTGACACTATTTTACAACTTTTAAAATAAAGACAGTTGCATGCATGCCCGGACATCAGGTAGGGCCACTATTTATTGCTACACTATCATATTAAGACTTGACATGTTTTATTGCTCTCTTTTGCTTTCAGTTGCTTGTCGCTCGAGTATGAGCAGGGGTTTGGGATAGTATAGCCAAGGTTATGTTAGATTATAAACTTGTGGGGTGTTGCGGTGACCGCGGACTGTAGGCGGTCAGCCGGATGTTTATCCTTGCATCAGAATGGGGTTGAGTCTGGTCTATTTTTGGCATCAGCAGGGGATCGGGCTTTTCTCTAGTGGATGGTTTTTCCCACTTATTGAGTACTATGGCATCAGATCAGGGTTTCTTAGTGGATGGCTTTTCCCACTTTGATCATAGTCATGATCCAGTCCTGCTGTTTACGACACTTATGATACTTATTACTGAGGTACTTTTACTCGTGTGGGTCGCTCCCCTCGAGTGCCACTCCGGAGTGTGTTACAGGCAGGCTTGAGTCCTTGAGACTCTCATTCCCTATCGGTGTTATGCATTGGCCAGCATACCCGATTTGGCAGGTAAGGCGCAGCAGGCAGTACCAGTTTTACTGGTGGCATAAGATTGGGTTTATTCAGGCAGGCATGTTAGATACTGATGCATACATATAGTCATTCCTTTTGGCACTGCATTTAGAGGCATGCTAGTGGTGGTTTCCCCTTTATTCAGCAGTTCTGCTTACAGCTTTACCACTTTTTCCTTTCTGGCCTCTAGTAATCCTAGTGGGTGCATCAGAGTTGAGGTTTTGCCCACTAGGGGAGGCTACTGGTTTATCTGGTAGTTCTCACCCCCATTATTCTTTTCTGTTTCTTTCTTCTTCTTTATTTTGCAGAGTCGTCTGCGGGAGCTGCTAGGCTATCAGCGGCTGATAAAGGTAAGGGGATCGCTGAGTAGATAGATCTCCTGGGAGACTGAGAGCTGTAGATAGACGTTGTACCCTTCACTCAGACTGTGATATTCTCCTTTTATTTTGAGTCTGGCTTTCGCCGGCTGGTTGTATTATTTTGGTGAGCTGGGAGATTATTGTACATATTACAGTTTTTTTTTAGTTCCAGTATGAGATACTATGTGGTTCTTCTACTTCAGCTCTGCATTATGCTCTTTTATTGTTCATATTATATCGGAGCAGGTTACCAGCGCTTCGTGTACTCGGGAAATCCCGTGTGCACGACGGATCTGTTGGCGAGCCCGGGTTCCGGGGCGTGACAGATTAAGTTGGTATCAGAGCTTAGGGATAGGTCAGTTGGGACTTAGGAAACCCTAGGCTTTTGGTAGACCCTAGGATAATAGGGTACGAGAGACGTGATATTTGCGAAAGTCGTTGATTTATTGTTTGACTCTTCCAGTGAGAGAAGAGAGATCGACATGCCTAATTTCTGGTGAACCGTTATGTTGGCTGCAGACAACATAAAGTCACAGAAATATGGGGATGTCTTTGACTTTCGCTAGATTGGGTCGTGTGGGGATATGATACTGAGTGTGGTTTCTTGTGATAGGATGCCTCCGCGACGTAGAATGTTGACGCGTTCTCAGCCTGAATCCCCTGAGCCCGAGCCGGAGGAGTCCGAGCAGGGCCAGCAGAGTGAGGTGCAGGAGCTTCAGGCTCAGATGGCCCAGATGGCAGAGGTCGTGCAGCGTCAGGAGGAGGCCATGGGTCGGCTGACGCAGATGTTAGAACAGAGGGCGCAGCCTGTTGTTGCACCCCCTGAGAGTTCTCCCGTACCACCCTCCCCTGCTGTGGCTTCCCCAGTTGGACCGGTGACCACGGCATCCCCTGTTGCTCAGGGAGCAATCCGGCCATTGACTCCTGCGGAGGAGCAGGAGATTGCTGACAAACTTACTCAGTTCTGTAAGCGGGGACCGCCCAGGTTTTCAGGGCGGAATACCCAGCCGTGGGAGATCGGGACTTGGCTTTCGTCAATGGAGAAGTTATTCCGGGACTTCTTCATTGACCAGAAGTACAGGGTACATATGGCTGTACACTGCTTAGACGGGGACGCTGATGCATGGTGGCGTCGGGTAGAGCCTCTGGAGTTCCAGATCACTCGACAGCTACCCTGGTCAGAGTTCAAGAAGATGATTCTGGATACGTACTTTTCCACGAGTATGAAGAAAAAGCTGGAAGATGATTTGAAGAATCTTCAGCAAGGCGACCGGACAGCATTGGACTACTTTCAGGAGTTCACGCGGTTACTCAACTGCGTACCCTACGTCGCCAGGGACGGACCGCACCAGGTAGAGCTCTTTGAGTCGGGCCTGCGCCCAGAGATCTATACTCTGGTGCATGCCCAGAGACTACAAACCTTGGAGGAGGCAGCAGAGCACGCCCAGTGGGTTGAGAGGGGAGACCACGTCGTCGCCAGACGTGGGGGCCTGGTCGCTCAAGGCGCAGACAGAAAGCGACCAGCGCAGGACGACGGGAGACAGGCCAGTTCCTGGAGGCCGCCCCGACCGCCACCGCCTTAGTTTTCCGGCCAAGGACGGTCGGAGCGGCGAGGGCCTGGTGGACCCCAGAGGCCCCAGCAGCGGCAGCAGCAGCAGCAGAGATCCCAGCCGTCGCAGCGTGGGTCGCAGCGACAGCCTCAGCGACAACAGCAGTCACGACAACCACAGGCCCCCGGCAATTGTATTTTCTGTGGAGGTCAGCATTTTTCCAACACCTGCGACCAGCGGTGGGGTCGCTGCTATAGATGTGGACAGTCTGGCCACGTCCGAGCTACTTGCCCTTATGCGCCATCGACGGCCCCTTCTTCAGCATCGGCTCCATCTTCATCACAGCAACTGTCACGCCCCAGGGTCGAAACTGCGACCCGGGCCCGCCAACAGATCCGCCACCTATGCCAACCTGCATAGGCGAAGCGTTCTACCTGCAAGAAAAGTGCTACAGCTAACAGATATCATAGCTGTAAATAAAAATCTGCTGTAACTAAAATCAATCACTGTACAACTGGAAATAAACAACACTGTCTGCCTCCCAAAATAATAATAATACAAATCCTCGAGTACAAGCTCTAAACCCAACCGGGAGGTAACTCCAATATATACAACAGTGTACAGTCTCTCAATACAAAATATCCTCACTACAAAAGTCTCTCAAAAGAGGAAAAAGAAACAGCTAATCTACTGATGATCTCCACAGAAGGGTACCGCTACTCTCCAACGCCGGGTAGGGATCTAGCTCGCGACTCCCTCGCCACGATCAACAACCACAGAGTCGGCAACACCTGCTAAGACTCTGCAAAACAAAGGAGAGGAGAGGAAAAGAGGGGGAAAACCCCCAAAGGGTGTGAGAACTACACCAAAAAGGGAGTTCTCAGTGGGTACCACCGCCAGACCCGACGGTCTGCCCACCAAGTCCTCAAGAGACAAAAACTAACCAAAGCCGTGAAGACTGATAAAAAGAAGCTGGACCCTCTCAACAGCTATCAAGCCACTAAGCTTGCTATGACTGCCATGCCTGCTACGCCTGCCATGCCTGCCTATGCCTGCCACGCCTGCTATGCCTGCTATGCCTGCCATGCCTGCTCTGCATGCCTATGCCTGCCTATGCCCGCCATGCCTGCTCTGCCTGCCTATGCCTGCCAAGCCTGCCATGCCTGCTCTGCCTGCCTATGCCTGCCATGCCTGCTATGCCTGCCCTGCCTGCCTATGCCTGCTATGCCTGCTATGCCTGCCCTGCCTGCCTACGCCTGCTATGCCTGCCATGCCTGCCTGCCTACTATGCCTGCCTTACAACGGTCAACAACTCACAATGACCTTGGGACCACCGTACCCCAAAACGGTTCCCAACAACACTAGCACTGGTCCAAACACCGCCACTAGACTCCACTCGGTCCCCCTGACACGAGCGCAACTAAAAAGCAAAAGTCTGTAATAAGCCCAATCTAATGCCACCAGTAGACACTGGTACTGCCTGCTCTGCCTGCCGCGACGGGTATGCCAGCCTACGCATAACACCGAAGCAAGGGAGTCTCAAGGACTCAAAGTCTGTCTGCCGCGCACTCCGGAGTGGCACTCGAGGGGAGCGACCCACACGAGTAAAGTATCTCAATCAGCAGGACTGGATCATGACTCTGATCAAAGTGGGAAAACCCATCCACTAGAGAAATCGGATACCCAATCTGGTGCATAAATAAATATCCGGTCAACCGCCCAATATCCGCGGTTGCCGCAAAGCCCCACAACTAATCCAACCTGTCCCAGACACCAAGTCCCGACTACACTACCTAGAACCCCTGCTCGAACCTGAGCAACACAGACCACCTGACTAACAAAGAAGGAGAAAAGGATAACATGGTTTCTCCTAAGTCAAGTTCCAAAAGTAGTGCAGCGGTAAAAGATGGCCTAACTACATGTCCATGCACGCATGCTTTGTTCTCAGAAATAATAAAAGTGGGTGAAGCATAAAATAGTAAAGCATGCTAAAACATTCCTACTATGGTATACCAATCTCACCCAAGTGGGCCATTCCTTGCTTACCTCTCGCTCATATCGGTTGCACATCAAATACGCCTGTTATCAATCATAGAGGGATGATAACCCCACATGTGCACTTACATTCACCATGATATAAAAACCTTATACAGTTACTAAATTAAGCTTACCCACCTGAAGTGCTCAATCCAAGGCAAACCTGGAGTCGGTGAAGAGGGTAGACGCCCGCGGTCCAAAATCTGCCAACATAACACCCACGGTACAAGTCGCGAAAGCCTCGGCTTCAAACAGCTGAAAACACCCCTGAGCACAACAATAACGCTCAACATTACACTCTTATTCCAAAATCAACCAAACATACACAATCTGAAAATCAGTCCCAAAGCCGCGCATATTTCACCTGCTGCAAGTGCCCAGAAAAATCCAATAAAAATACCACAGTAATCCTCGCGTCGGTACCTTCGAAACGAGTACCTGCACGTCCAATTCCGAGCTTCCTACACTGAGAAACAATTCGGACAAGGGAACCACCCCGAATCAAACTACACTCAAAAACTGTAGCAACAAATACTGTTCACAGATAATCTTCACCTTCGAGAATTATTCAGAAAATTCCAAGAAAATTTGGGCATATTCCTCGTGATGTGTAGATGCAAATCGCCTCTTGAATCGCCCCAATCCGAGGCCTGTGCGCGAAGATATCGCCAAAATACCGCACCGCTGTCCCAAAACTCCGCCCAGAAAAAGGGGTTACAAGATGATCCGAAAGACCCATGAAAAGCTCGGAATGGGAAAAACCAGTAAACATGGGAAACATAGCCCTACCTGTCGTGAAGCCAACGGCGCAAGAATCGCCTCATTCGGAGGTCGGAGGTAAGCCGGGGGAGTCCTCGCACCGAAATGCGACGAAGAAGAACACAAACGAACGAGCGTCGCGCCGCGCCGTAAAAATGGTAACCTCGGGATGCGTGCCACCAAAAATCCCAAAACTTTGCAGAAAGATGCAGCCAAACACGAGGATCAACTTTGCTGAAGGCACCCCGGCGAGAAGAGGCTCGGAAATGGTGGAAAAAGGGGAGAAGAAGAGAGCTCGGATCGCTATTTATAGGCTGCAGAAACAAATGGGAAAATACCGGCCATGTCCCCATTTCGGGCGCATGCCACTTCGGGCGCGTACTGTAGCAGCCCGAAAATCCCCAAAGGCGCGCACTGTAGCAGCCCGGAAGTCCCCTGGGCCTCCACGTCATCCGCCAAACAGGCGACAGCAACACCAGCCGCTCCCCCGCGCGACACGTGGCGCCCCCAGACGCCGACACGTGTCCTCCCCAAGCGCGGGAAGCCGCCCGACCGCGCCCACGTGCGCCTGACGCCGCCGCCTGCCACCCTGCCGCGCACAGTAGACCCACCAATCGGGGAACGCCACGTGTCAGGCCACTTTCCAGTGAACCCGGTGCACGAAATCCTGTGGACCGAACCAATGCAAACCTGCCACGTGTCCAAGCCCGGTGCACCGTAAACCATGAGCCATCCCGAATACTGCGTAGACCAACCGCCGTGAACCCTCCTCTAGGATGATGCACGTGTCCATCCCCCGGTGCACCATGCGCCCCGCACTCCCCGTAGACCGCGCCCCGCGGGCCGGCCCACTCCTGAGCCGCCACGCGTCCCGCCCCCGGTGCACGCCTGCCGCGTGGACCGGGCGGCCCGCGCCTCCGTCCGCCGCGCTGCTTGCGGCCCGCTCCGCCGCTGCCGCCGCCGCCGGAAACACTGTTCCGGCGGTGAACAGTGTCCGGTGCTCAAAAATGACAAGTGGGTAGTCCGTTTTAACCGTTTTCGCGCGCTGAATCGAATTTGATGTCCATTTCGCCAAATTCCAACTCCAAAATTTGCCGAAGGCATCCGGAAAGGTAATCCTTGGTCCAAACTTCGCACTGAGTCCAATTTAAATATCCTTGGCGCGCGAAACCACTTCTGGAACTCCGACGGAGTCCGCCAAACACCCACGTGATCCATTTAACACACTGAGCCCAACACTAATGTCCAATTGGGGCACAAATCCCACCAACACGCCACATAGGCCTCCAGGAGCTGTAGATGATCCAGTAATCTCGTCGTGGGGATCCAGGTCCTCACATCCTCCCCCACTAAGAAAAGTTTCGTCCTCGAAACTAGCTCAAATCCACCAGGAGTCACAAATACCACGGGTAGGTATCCATCAATCACGCCTCCAGCTCCCCACACACCACACACTCCCCGTGATCACTCCCCAATAACAACAATACCCAGTACGGCATGGCCCGATTGCGCGATTCCCTCCTCTCTCGAGCCAGAATCCGCAACGGGCGTTCCTCGTACTCCAACAATCACAGATCTCAATAGACAAGTCAATCACGGCGAGGGATCCAAAGTAAAACACACCTGAGCTGAGACGTAAAACAACACAGAGGCTCCATCAAAAGCTGGGGGAAAAACAGAATAACCATCGGTGCAACACGCACCAAACCACATCCTGGTGTAAATCTCAACAAGGTGACCCGAAGTATACCCCACAGATTCATCCTATGAGGAAAAGATCCAATAAGCTGGGGTCTTCACTCGGTTACTTCCGATCCAAAATCACCCGAGTGGCCTTCTCAACCACGAGCTACCCTCAAAAGGGATCCTCCAGAGATCCAATCTCAAGCCACGGTTGGACACTCAACAAGCCAACATAACTCCAACAGACCCACGGGTCGAAAGGATGCCCTGACGGGGACCAAACCGTCAGTGAACGGGACTGAAAACTGGCAAAAAGGCGATCATAATGCTGATGCTCAAACTCACGGTCAAAAATCCCAACCAGCAACGACAATCCGCATAAATCCCATTCAACATGCTGAAAGCTGTAATCTCCGTCGGCACCGCATGGCGAATACTGCAAACTGAAGCTGAAATCCTGATCTATCACATGGTAAAGAACGGAAATGCTGAGTAATCAAAACTGATAGCCGAGCAGGCGTGGCCTACGCCCAGGTATAACAATCCAAGCTGGGAATAAAGACGTACTGAAAGGCTCAACTGTGGAATCCAAGCTGCCTGCAAAAACAGTGTTTCATCCTGCCACAACACTCACAGGGTTGGACTAAAGAAGTATGGACCGAAGATCCACCCCACGGTAACTCTACCGCCACCATGGGAGGCATCACCAAAACACACCAATTCCATCTCCCAACACAGGAAAACACTAGCATTGGCGCTAAGACCCAGTCACATTATCCATTGGCCATGCTCTCTTGGCACCGCCAAGTCTAGAAGCTTCTCACCTCAAGACTGAAAGTTGGTCTCGGTCAACTAGAATACATCCACAAAGTGCTCCTAGTACTCCCAGTCACTCTGGGAGTAACTCAAATATCCACGGGAAAACACCACTCCCCGTCTGTCCAAGTACAACTGGGACCTACTATTTCCTCAGATCTTGAAGTCACAGGGCATTCGTCATTACATTGGGCCTCACTAACAACTCAGAATGCCCCCACCGCGTCCACACACGCCACCAGGCGAAGTCCTCAGCTGGTCTAACTCCAAGTGGGCACTGGCTCATACACCAACAGCCGGAGTACAACTCCATCAATAAGGTCCTAGATACCATAAAAGGACCCTCACATCCGTGTATCAACGATGTGGCATCACACCGTATACCAACGGCGTGGCACTAGGTCAAACAGACCCCGATCCATCGGCCCCTGCAGCAGTGCCATCGGGTCTCTCTCAGCCTCCGGCGATATCCAATGAGGTGCTGTCCAGGGTGGTGCGGTCCCTCAAACACGTCAAACACAATCTCTATCTCCTAACCGGCGGCATTACAAAACTAAGGTGAAATCACACCCGGAGTCTCGTGGGCAACAGAGATATCCCTGAGTCCCGGTGCCGCCGTAAGACCTCTCATCCGGTCGCTAAAACCAAAGTGCTCTAACAACCTCACGAGCAAGCCCAATTGCCTGTCTGCCGAAGATCAAGTCCCCTTTTGCCGCAGTCGAACATCCTGTGGCATAGTGCCCAACAATCTAAGCATAAGGTCAAAACACCTAATGCTATAATTCCCAATAATTCTGCCGGTAATCGCGGTCCGCGCACAAGACATGATCCAAAAGCCTCCTTCACGTGCACAACAACAACAGGAACCTGTACCTCTAGTGCACGTTGGTAACAAATCACCTCTAACCCATGTAAGAGTGGAACATGCTCTAAACTCCGAACCGTGGTGAAATCCCACCTGCGACACTCAATCATACCGTGGCGCCCTCCAACCGGGCGGCATAGATTCATCCGCTCAAAGCAAGTGGTTGTCGCTCAATCTGCCTGAAAATCAGGGCTATCACTAGGAAGCACGACCTCTGGTCTCTGATCACAATGAGGCGACGAATAAGGTCCTCCGCAGATAACAAATCCACGCTATCGCTGCGCCGCTCTGATAAAATACTGATGGCGCCTCCGGGGTCCACTCGTCCTCTGACATCTCGGGGAATTCGTCATCCAAGAAAAGAAAATTAGTCATGCCCCTGCCGGCGATTCTGTCCTCCATCATCCGGCGCAAAGCGCCAAAATCCAGAACTCACCTCTGGCGGCAGATCCCTATCCAAGGACTGCAATGCCGCGCTCCATACACACTGTGCCTGCTCCATCGAGGCGTCTAAATCTACAATGGAGGGACTGAATAACAGAAAGGTGCCCTGGCGCAATCCACTCCCAGTCTCATATATCCTATGCGCCTCGTCCCTCGAATCTGGAGCGCGCAGTTCAAACTGCATACACTTACAAACACAGGGAGGCTCTCAATTAAATCACTCCATCACCACCAGCCGCGACTCTGCCTCCAAGGGCTCTAAACTCAATCTTACGAGTCGGGTGGTTTCATCTGCCAAAATATGGAGCAAGAGGTCGATCATGTCCCACAGTCACCAGCTTGTCAAACATCCACCCTGCCTCGGTGCCTCGAACACTAAACATTGGCACAGAGGGGGATACTCAATGCTCCGACAACTGTGTCACCAAGACCAGCTGCTCACTCTCGCCGCTGACAAGCCTCAGACAATCCTGTCATTGGGTCCGGGGTTCTCTGACCCGATCCGGGTATCCGGACCAAAACCAATGCTCAAGCCTTCAATACTATGACAGGATGCACACGGGTCAAAACCCCGCGTCGAGGGTTATGGACACCGCTCGCCAAGACGACGACAACAACACAACAGAAACACAACAACACTCGAACCCAATCCATGCGAAAGTCAAAGCTGTCCCAGTGCTCCACAGATTCATGGGTAGTCTGCAGCCAACATAATCACTTAGAGAATAAACATGCAATCCACTCCTCCCGTCCCTCGGGAGAGGTAAATAAACTCAATCAGGACTCTCGCAAAAATCCGACTCTACAAAGTGACCACGGGTCAAACAAAAGTTAGGGTTTCTCAGTCACCATGACCTCAACATAGGCTCTGTTACCACTCTAATCTGTACAGCCCCAGGGTCGAAACTGCGACCCGGGCACGTCCAAAGATCCGCACCTATGCCAACTGCATAGG
>CM055061.1:35967522-36028486 GCA_029204045.2 Tillandsia leiboldiana
TCCTTTTGGCCTGCATTTAGAGGCATGCTAGTAGTTGTTGGTTTCCCCCTTTATTCAACATTCTCTTACACCTTTACCACTGTTTCCTTTCTGGACCTCGAGTAAATCCTAGTGGGTGCCAGAGTTGAGGTTTTGCCCACTAGGGGAGGCTACTGTGTATCTGGTAGTTCTCACCCCCCTTATGTTTTCTGTTTCTTTTTTCCTTCTTCTTCTTTATTTTGCAGAGTCGTCTGCGGGAGCCTGCTAGGCTATCAGCGGCTGATAAGGGAAGGGTCGCTGAGTAGATAGATCTCCTGGGAGACTGAAGCTGTAATGACGTTGGACCCTTCACTCAGACTGTGATATTCTCCTTTTTATTTGAGTCGGGCTTTGCGCCGGCTGGTGTATTATTTTGTTGAGCTGGGAGATTATGTACATAGTCAGTTTTTTTTTAGTTCCAGTATGAATACTATGTGGTTCTTCTACTTCAGCTCTGCATTATGCTCTTTTATTGTTCATATTTATCGAGCAGGTTACCAGCGCTTCGTGTACCTCGGGAATCCCGTGTGGCACGACGGATCTGTTTGGCGAGCCCAGGGTTTCCCGGGGCGTGACAGATTAAGTTGGTATCAAGCTTAGGGATAGGTGTCAGTTGGTGCTTAGGAAACCCTAGGCTTTTGGTAGACCCTAGGATAAGAGGGTACGAGAGACGTGATATTTGCGAAGGTCGTTGATTTCTTGTTTTGACTCTTCCAGTGAGATAAGAGAGATCGACATGCCTAATTTCTGGTGAACCGTTTATGTTTGGCTGCAGACAACATAAAGTCACAGCAATATGGGGGGGTCTTTGACTTTCGCTAGATTGGTCGTGTGGGATATGTACTGAGTGTGGTTTCTTGTGATAGGATGCCTCCGCGACGTAGAAGTTGACCGTTCTCAGCCTGAATCCCCTGAGCCCAGCCGAGGAGTCAGAGCAGGGCCAGCAGGTGAGGTTGCAGGAGCTTCAGGCTCAGATGGCCCAGATGGCAGAGGTCGGTGCAGCGTCGGAGGAGGCCATGGGTCGGCTGACGCAAGTTAGACCAGGGGCGCAGCCTTTTGTTGCACCCCCCTGAGAGTTCTCCCGTACCACCCTCCCCCTGCTGGGGCTTCCCCAGTGGACGGTGACCACGGCATCCCTGTGTGCTCAGGGAGCAATCCGCCATTGACTCCTCGGAGGAGCAGGAGATTGCTTACACACTTACTCAGTTCGGTAAGCGGGACCGCCCAGGTTTCAGGGCGGAATACCCAGCCGTGGAGATCTGGGACTTGGCTTCGTCAATGGAGAAGTTATTCCGGGACTTCTTCATTGACCAGAAGTACAGGTACATATTGCTGTCACTGCTTCGACACGGGGCCGTCGTGATGCATGGTGGCGTCGGGTAGAGCGCATCTGGAGTTCCAGATCAACTCGACAGCTACCCGCCTAGGTCACAGAGTTCAAGAAGATGATTCGGATACGTACTTTTCCACGAGTAATGAAGAAAAAGCTGGAAGATGATTTTGAAGAATCTTCAGCAGGCGACCGACAGCATTGGACTACTTTCAGGAGTTCACGCGTTACTCAACTGCGTACCCTACGTCGCCAGGACGGACCGACCAGTAGAGCTCTTTGAGTCGGCGCCTGCGCCAGAGATCTATACTCTGGTGCATGCCCAGAGACTACAAACCTTTGAGGAGGGAGCAGAGCACGCCCAGTGGGTTGAGAGGGTGAGACCACGTCGTCGCCAGACGTGGGGCCTGGTCGCATCAAGGGCATACAGAAGCGACCATCGCATACGACGGAGACATCCATTTCCGGAGGCCGCGCCCCGACGCCACCCTGGCCTTAGTTTTCCGGCCAAGGACGGGTCTGATCGGCGAGGCGCCTGGTGACCCCAAGGTCCCCAGCACGGCCGCAGCAGCAGCAGGAGTCCCAGCCGTCGCAGCGTGGGTCGCAGCGACTCCTCAGCGACACCAGCAGTCACTGACAACCACAGGCCCCCGGCAATTGTATTTCTGTGGAGGTCAGCATTTTTCCAACACCTGCGAACCACGGTGGGGTCGCTGCTATAGATGTGGACATCTGGCCACGTCCGAGCTACTTGCCCTTATGCGCCATCGACGGCCCCTTCTCAGCATCGGCTCATCTTCATCACAGCAACTTCACGCCCCAGGGTCGACGCGACCGGGCCCCGCCAACAGATCCGCCACCTATGCCAACCTGCATAGGCGAAGCGTTCTACCTGCAAGAAAAGTGCTACGCTAACAGATCATAGCTGTAAATAAAAATCTGCTGTAACTAAAATCAATCACTGTACAACTGGAAATAACAACACTGTCTGCCTCCCAAATAATATAATACAAATCCCTCGAGTACAAGCTCTAAACCCACCGGGAGGTAACTCCAATATATACAACAGTGTACAGTCTCTCAATACAAAATAGCCTCACTACAAAAGTCTCTCAAAAGAGGAAAAAGAAACATCTAATCTACTGATGACTCCACAGAAAGGGACGCTACTCTCCAACTCCGGTAGGGATCTACTCGCGACTCCCTCGCCACGTCAACACCACAGAGTCGCAACACCTGCTAGACTCTGCAAAACAAAAGGAGATGAGGAGGAAAGAGGGGGAAAACCCCCAAAGGGTGTGAGAACTACACCAAAAGGAGTTCTCAGTGGTACCACCGCCAGACCCGACGGTCTGCCCACCAAGTCCTCAAGAGACAAAAACTAACCAAAGCCGTGAAGACTGATAAAAAGAAGCTGGACCCTCTCAACAGCTATCAACCACTAGCTTGCTAGACTGCCATGCCTGCTACGCCTGCCATGCCTGCCTATGCCCTCCACGCCTGCTATGCTGCCTATGCCTGCCATGCCTGCTCGCTGCCTATGCCTGCCTATGCCCGCCATGCCTGCTCTGCTGCCTATGCCTGCCAAGCCTGCCATGCCTGCTCTGCCTGCCTATGCCTCCTGCCGGCTATGCCTGCCCTGCCTGCCTATGCCTGCTATCCTCTAGCCTGCCCTGCCTGCCTACGCCTGCTATGCCTGCCATGCCTGCCTGCCTACTATGCCTGCCTTACAACGGTCAACAACTCACAATGACCTTGGGACCACCGTACCCCAAAACGGTTCCCAACACACAGCACTGGTCCAAACACCGCCACTAGACTCCCTCGGTCCCCTGACACGAGCGCAACTAAAAGCAAAAGTCTGTAATAGCCCAATCTAATGCCACCAGTAGACACTGGTCTGCCTGCTCTGCCTGCCGCGACGGATGCCAGCCTACGCATAACACCGAAGCAAGGAGTCTCAAGGACTCAAAGTCTGTCTGCCACGCACATCCGAGTGGCACTCGAGGGGAGCGACCCACACGAGTAAAGTATCTCAATCAGCAGGACTGGATCATGACTCTGATCAAAGTGGAAAACCCATCCACTAGAGAATCGGATACCCAATCTGGTGCTAAATAAATATCCCCTGTCAACCGCCCAATATCCCGGTTGCCGCAAAGCCCCCACACTAATCCAACCTGTCCCAGACACCAAGTCCCGACTACACTACCTAGAACCCCTGCTCGAACCTGAGCAACACAGACCACCTGACTAACAAAAAGGAAAAGGATAACATGGTTTCTCCTAAGTCAAGTTCCAAAGTAGTGCAGCGGTAAAAGATGGCCTAACTACATGTCCATGCACGCATGCTTTGTTCTCAAGAAATAATAAAAGTGGGTGAAGCATAAATAGTAAAGCATGCTAAAACATTCCTCTATGGTATACCAATCTCACCCAAGTGGGCCATTCCTTGCTTACCTCTCGCTCATATCGGTTGCACATCAAATACGCCTGTTATCAATCATAGAGGGATGATAACCCCACATGTGCACTTACATTCACCATGATATAAAACCTATACAGTTACTAAATAAGCTTACCCACCTGAAGTGCTCAATCCAAGGCAAACCTGGAGTCGGTGAAGAGGGTAGACGCCCGCCGTCCAAAATCTGCCACATAACACCCACGGTACAAGTCGCGAAAGCCTCGGCTTCAAACAGCTGAAAACACCCCTGAGCACAACAATAACGCTCAACATTACACTCTTATTCCAAAATCAACCAAACATACACAATCTGAAAATCAGTCCCAAAGCCGCGCATATTTCACCTGCTGCAAGTGCCCAGAAAATCCAATAAAAATACCACAGTAATCCTCGCTCGATACCTTCGAAACGAGTACCTGCACGTCCAATTCCGAGCTTCCTACATGGAAACAATTCGGACAAGGAACCACCCGAATCAAACTACACTCAAAAACTGTAGCAACAAATACTGTTCACAGATATCTTCACCTTCGAGAAATATCAGAAAATTCCAGAAATTTGGGCATATTCCTCGTGATGTGTAGATGCAAATCGCCTCTTGAATCGCCCAATCCGAGTCCCTGTGCGAAGATATCGCCAAAATACCGCACCGCTGTCCCAAAACTCCGCCCAGAAAAGGGGTTACAAAGATGATCCGAAAGACCCATGAAAAGCTCGGAATGGGAAAAACCAGTAAACATGGGAAACATAGCCCTACCTGTCGTGAAGCCAACGGCGCAAGAATCGCCTCATTCGGAGGTCGGAGTAAGCCGGGGGAGTCCTCGCACCGAAATGCGACGAAGAAGAACACAAACGAACGAGCGTCGCGCCGCGCCGTAAAAATGGTAACCTCGGGATGCGTGCCACCAAAAATCCCAAAACTTTGCAGAAAGATGCAGCCAAACACGAGGATCAACTTTGCTGAAGGCACCCCGCGAGAAGAGGCTCGGAAATGGTGGAAAAAGGGAGAAGAAGAGAGCTCGGATCGCTATTTATAGGCTGCAGAAACAAATGGGAAAATACCGGCCATGTCCCCCATTTCCGGGCGCAATGCCCACTTTCGGGCGCGTACTGTAGCAGCCCGAAAATCCCCAAAGGGCGCGCACTGTAGCAGCCCGGAAGTCCCTGGGCCTCCACGTCATCCGCCAAACAGGCGACAGCAAACAACCAGCCACGATCCCCGCAGCGCTCAGCGTGGCCCCCCAGACGCCGACACGTGTCCTCCCCAGCGCGGGAAGCGCTCCCGATCCGCTGCCCACGTGCCCTGACGCCGCCGCTTCCCCCCTCGCCGCGCCACAGTAGACCCACCCAAGCGGGGAACGCCACGTGTCAGGCCACCTTTCCAGTGAACCCCGGTGCACGCAAATCCTGTGGACTACGACCGAACACAATGCAAACCCTGCCACGTGTCCAAGGCCCGCGGTGCACCGTAAACCATGAGCCATCCCGAAACTACTGCGGTAGACCAAGCCGCCCGTGAACCCTCCTCTAGGATGATGCCCCGTGTCCATCCCCCGGTGCACCATGCGCCCCCGCACTCCCGTAGACCGCGCCCCGCGGGCCGGCCCACTCCTGACCGCCACGCGTCCCGCCCCGGTGCACGCCTGCGCGTGGACCGTGCGGCCCGCGCCTCCGTCCGCCGCGCTGCTTGCGAGCCAGCTCCGCCGCTTGCCGCCGCCGCCGGAAACACTGTTCCGGCGTGAACAGTGTCCGGTGCTCAAAAATGACAAGTGGGTAGTCAGTTTTAACCGGTTTCGCGCGCGCTGAATCCGAATTTGATGTCCATTTCGCCAAATTCCAACTCCAAATTTGCCGAAGGCATCCGGAAAGGTAATCCTGGTCCAAACTTCGCACTGAGTCCAATTAATATCCTTGGCGCTGCGAAACCACTTCTGGAACTCCGACGGAGTCCGCCAAACACCCCACGTGATCCATTTAACACACTGAGCCCAACACTAATGTCCAATTGGGGCACAAATCCCACCAACACGCCACATAGGCCTCCAGGAGCTGTAGATGATCCAGTAATCTCGTCGTGGGGATCCAGGTCCTCACATCCTCCCCCACTAAGAAAGTTTCGTCCTCGAAACTAGCTCAAATCCACCAGGAGTCACAAATACCACGGGTAGGTATCCATCAATCACGCCTCCAGCTCCCACACACACCACACACTCCCCGTTGATCACTCCCCAATAACAACAATACCCAGTACGGCATGGCCCGATTGCGCGATTCCCTCCTCTCTCGAGCCAGAATCCGCAACGGGCGTTCCTCGTACTCCAACAATCACAGATCTCAATAGACAAGTCAATCACGGCGAGGGATCCAAAAGTAAAACACACCTGAGCTGAGACGTAAAACAACACAGAGGCTCCATCAAAAGCTGGGGGAAAAAACAGAATAACCATCGGTGCAACACGCACCAAACCACATCCTGGTGTAAATCTCAACAAGGTGACCCGAAGTATACCCACAGATTCATCCTATGAGGAAAAGATCCAATAAGCTGGGGTCTTCACTCGGTTACTTCCGATCCAAAATCACCCGAGTGGCCTTCTCAACCACGAGCTACCCTCAAAAGGGATCCTCCAGAGATCCAATCTCAAGCCACGGTTGGACACTCAACAAGCCAACATACTCCAACAGACCCACGGGTCGAAAGGATGCCCTGACGGGGACCAACCGTCAGTGAACGGGACTGAAACTGGCAAAAAGGCGATCATAATGCTGATGCTCAAACTCACGGTCAAAAATCCCAACCAGCAACGACAATCCGCATAAATCCCATTCAACATGCTGAAAGCTGTAATCTCCGTCGGCACCGCATGGCGTAATACTGCAAACTGAAGCTGAAATCCCTGATCTATCACATGGAAAGAACGGAAATGCTGAGTAATCAAAACTGATAGCCGAGCAGGCGTGGCCTACGCCCAGGTATAACAATCCAAGCTGGGAATAAAGGACGTACTGAAAGGCTCAACTGTGGAATCCAAGCTGCCTGCAAAAACAGTGTTTCATCCTGCCACAACACTCACAGGGTTGGACTAAAGAAGTATGGACCGAAGATCCACCCACGGTAACTCTACCGCCACCATGGGAGGCATCACCAAAACACACAATTCCATCTCCCAACACAGGAAACACTAGCATTGGCGCTAAGACCAGTCACATTATCCATTGGCCATGCTCTCTTGGCACCGCCAAGTCTAGAAGCTTCTCACCTCAAGAATGAAAGTTGGTCTCGGTCAACTAGAATAACATCCACAAAGTGCTCCTAGTACTCCAAGTCACTCTGGGAGTAAATCAAAATATCCACGGAAAACACCACTCCCAGTCTGTCCAAGTACAACTGGGACCTACTATTCCTCAGATCTTGAAGTCCACAGGGCATTCGTCATTACATTGGGCCTCACTAACAACTCAGAATGCCCCCACCGCGTCCACAACGCCACCTAGGCGAAGTCCTCAGCTGTCTAACTCCAAGTGGGCACTCGGATCATACACCAACAGCCGGAGTACAACTCCATCAATAAGGTCCTAGATACCATAAAAGGACCCTCACATCCGTGTATCAACGATGTGGCATCACCACCGTATACCAACGGCGTGGCACTAGGTCAAACAGACCCCCGATCCATCGGCCCCTGCAGCAGTGCCATCGGGTCTCTCTCAGCCCTACCGGCGATATCCAATGAGGTGCTGTCCAGGTGGTGCGGTCCCTCAAACCACGTCAAACACAATCTCTATCTCCCTAACCGGCGGCATTACCAACAACTAAGGTGAAATCACACCCGGAGTCTCGTGGGCAACAGAGATATCCTGAGTCCCGGTGCCGCCGTAAGCACCTCTCATCCGGTCGCTAAAACCAAAGTGCTCTAACAACCTCCACGAGCAAGCCTCAATTGCCTGTCTTGCCGAAGATCAAGTCCCCTTTTTTGCCGCAGTCGAACATCCTGTGGCATAGTGCCCAACAATCTCAAGCATAAGGTCAAAACACCTAATTGCTATAATTCCCAATAATTCTGCCGGTAACTCGCGGTCTCGGCCGCACAAGACATGATCCAAAAGCCTCCTTCACGTGCACAACAACAACAGGAACCTGTACCTCTAGTGCACGTGGTAACAAATCCACCTCTAACCCATGTAAGAGTGGAACATGCTCTAACTCCGACTACCGTGGTGAAATCCCACCTGCGGACACTCAATCCACTACCGTGGCGCCCTCCAACCGGGCGGCATAGATTCATCCGCTCAAAGCAAGTGGTTGTCGCTCAATCTGCCTGAAAATCAGGGCTATCACTAGGAAGCACGACCTCTGTCTCTGATCACAATGAGGCGACGAATAAGGTCCTCCGCAGATAACAATCCACGCTATCGCTGCGCCGCTCTGATAAAATACTGATGTCGCCTCCGGGGTCCACTCGTCCTCTGACATCTCGGGAATTCGTCATCCAAGAAAAGAAAATTAGTCATGCCCCTGCCGGCCCGATCTGTCCTCCATCATCCGGCGCCAAGCGCCAAAATCCAGAACTCACCTCTGGCGGCAGATCCCTATCCAAGGAACTGCAATGCCGCGCTCCATACACTGTGCCTGCTCCATCGAGGCGTCTAAATCTACAATGGAGGGACTGAATAACAGAAAGGTGCCCTGGCGCAATCCACTCCCAGTCTCATATATCCTATGCGCCTCGTCCCTCGAATCTGGAGCGCGCAGTTCAACAACTGCATACACTTACAAACACAGGGAGGCTCTCAATTAATCACTCCATCACCACCAGCCGCGACTCTGCCTCCAAGGGCTCTAAACTCAATCTTACGAGTCGGGGTGGTTCATCTGCCAAATATGGCTCAAGAGGTCGATCATGTCCCACAGCTCACCAGCTGTCAACCATCCACCCTGCCTCGGTGCCTCGACACTAAACATTGGCACAGAGGGGGCTACTCAATGCTCCGACAACTGTGTCACCAAGACCAGCTGCTCACTCTGCCGCTGACAAGCCTCAGACAATCCTGTCATCTGGGTCCGGGGTTCTCTGACCTCGATCCGGGTATCCGGCCCAAAACCAACTGCTCAAGCTCAACTACTATGACAGGATGCACACGGGTCAAAACCCAGCGTCGGGGAGACACCGCTCGCCACGACGAAACAACAAAACAGAACACAACAACACTCGACCCAATCCAGCGAAAGTCTAAAGCATGTCACCCGTTCCACAGCATTATGTTGTCTGCAGCCAACATAATCACTTAGGAGAATAAACATGCCAATCACTCCTCCCGTCCCTCGGGAGAGGTATAAAACTCAATCAGGACTCTCGCAAAAATCACGACTCTCACAAAGTCGACCAAGGGTCAAACCAAAAGCCTAGGGTTTCTAAGTCCACCATGACCTACAACCTAGGCTCTGATACCACTCTAATCTGTCACGCCCCAGGGTCGAAACTGCGACCCGGGCCCGCCAACAGATCCGCCACCTATGCCAACCTGCATAGGCGAAGCGTTCTACCTGCAAGAAAAGTGCTACAGCTAACAGATATCAGAGCTGTAAATAAAAATCTGCTGTAACTAAAATCAATCACTGTACAACTGGAAATAAACAACACTGTCTGCCTCCCAAAATAATAATAATACAAATCCTCGAGTACAAGCTCTAAACCCAACCGGGAGGTAACTCCAATATATACAACAGTGTACAGTCTCTCAATACAAAATATCCTCACTACAAAAGTCTCTCAAAAGAGGAAAAAGAAACAGCTAATCTACTGATGATCTCCACAGAAGGGTACCGCTACTCTCCAACGCCGGGTAGGGATCTAGCTCGCGACTCCCTCGCCACGATCAACAACCACAGAGTCGGCAACACCTGCTAAGACTCTGCAAAACAAAGGAGAGGAGAGGAAAAGAGGGGGAAAACCCCCAAAGGGTGTGAGAACTACACCAAAAAGGGAGTTCTCAGTGGGTACCACTGCCAGACCCGACGGTCTGCCCACCAAGTCCTCAAGAGACAAAAACTAACCAAAGCCGTGAAGACTGATAAAAAGAAGCTGGACCCTCTCAACAGCTATCAAGCCACTAAGCTTGCTATGACTGCCATGCCTGCTACGCCTGCCATGCCTGCCTATGCCTGCCACGCCTGCTATGCCTGCTATGCCTGCCATGCCTGCTCTGCATGCCTATGCCTGCCTATGCCCGCCATGCCTGCTCTGCCTGCCTATGCCTGCCAAGCCTGCCATGCCTGCTCTGCCTGCCTATGCCTGCCATGCCTGCTATGCCTGCCCTGCCTGCCTATGCCTGCTATGCCTGCTATGCCTGCCCTGCCTGCCTACGCCTGCTATGCCTGCCATGCCTGCCTGCCTACTATGCCTGCCTTACAACGGTCAACAACTCACAATGACCTTGGGACCACCGTACCCCAAAACGGTTCCCAACAACACTAGCACTGGTCCAAACACCGCCACTAGACTCCACTCGGTCCCCCTGACACGAGCGCAACTAAAAAGAAAAAGTCTGTAATAAGCCCAATCTAATGCCACCAGTAGACACTGGTACTGCCTGCTCTGCCTGCCGCGACGGGTATGCCAGCCTACGCATAACACCGAAGCAAGGGAGTCTCAAGGACTCAAAGTCTGTCTGCCGCGCACTCCGGAGTGGCACTCGAGGGGAGCGACCCACACGAGTAAAGTATCTCAATCAGCAGGACTGGATCATGACTCTGATCAAAGTGGGAAAACCCATCCACTAGAGAAATCGGATACCCAATCTGGTGCATAAATAAATATCCGGTCAACCGCCCAATATCCGCGGTTGCCGCAAAGCCCCACAACTAATCCAACCTGTCCCAGACACCAAGTCCCGACTACACTACCCAGAACCCCTGCTCGAACCTGAGCAACACAGACCACCTGACTAACAAAGAAGGAGAAAAGGATAACATGGTTTCTCCTAAGTCAAGTTCCAAAAGTAGTGCAGCGGTAAAAGATGGCCTAACTACATGTCCATGCACGCATGCTTTGTTCTCAGAAATAATAAAAGTGGGTGAAGCATAAAATAGTAAAGCATGCTAAAACATTCCTACTATGGTATACCAATCTCACCCAAGTGGGCCATTCCTTGCTTACCTCTCGCTCATATCGGTTGCACATCAAATACGCCTGTTATCAATCATAGAGGGATGATAACCCCACATGTGCACTTACATTCACCATGATATAAAAACCTTATACAGTTACTAAATTAAGCTTACCCACCTGAAGTGCTCAATCCAAGGCAAACCTGGAGTCGGTGAAGAGGGTAGACGCCCGCGGTCCAAAATCTGCCAACATAACACCCACGGTACAAGTCGCGAAAGCCTCGGCTTCAAACAGCTGAAAACACCCCTGAGCACAACAATAACGCTCAACATTACACTCTTATTCCAAAATCAACCAAACATACACAATCTGAAAATCAGTCCCAAAGCCGCGCATATTTCACCTGCTGCAAGTGCCCAGAAAAATCCAATAAAAATACCACAGTAATCCTCGCGTCGGTACCTTCGAAACGAGTACCTGCACGTCCAATTCCGAGCTTCCTACACTGAGAAACAATTCGGACAAGGGAACCACCCCGAATCAAACTACACTCAAAAACTGTAGCAACAAATACTGTTCACAGATAATCTTCACCTTCGAGAATTATTCAGAAAATTCCAAGAAAATTTGGGCATATTCCTCGTGATGTGTAGATGCAAATCGCCTCTTGAATCGCCCCAATCCGAGGCCTGTGCGCGAAGATATCGCCAAAATACCGCACCGCTGTCCCAAAACTCCGCCCAGAAAAAGGGGTTACAAGATGATCCGAAAGACCCATGAAAAGCTCGGAATGGGAAAAACCAGTAAACATGGGAAACATAGCCCTACCTGTCGTGAAGCCAACGGCGCAAGAATCGCCTCATTCGGAGGTCGGAGTAAGCCGGGGGAGTCCTCGCACCGAAATGCGACGAAGAAGAACACAAACGAACGAGCGTCGCGCCGCGCCGTAAAAATGGTAACCTCGGGATGCGTGCCACCAAAAATCCCAAAACTTTGCAGAAAGATGCAGCCAAACACGAGGATCAACTTTGCTGAAGGCACCCCGGCGAGAAGAGGCTCGGAAATGGTGGAAAAAGGGAGAAGAAGAGAGCTCGGATCGCTATTTATAGGCTGCAGAAACAAATGGGAAAATACCGGCCATGTCCCCATTTCCGGGCGCATGCCACTTTCGGGCGCGTACTGTAGCAGCCCGAAAATCCCCAAAGGCGCGCACTGTAGCAGCCCGGAAGTCCCCTGGGCCTCCACGTCATCCGCCAAACAGGCGACAGCAACACCAGCCGCTCCCCGCGCGACACGTGGCGCCCCCAGACGCCGACACGTGTCCTCCCCAAGCGCGGGAAGCCGCCCGACCGCGCCCACGTGCGCCTGACGCCGCCGCCTGCCACCCTGCCGCGCACAGTAGACCCACCAATCGGGGAACGCCACGTGTCAGGCCACTTTCCAGTGAACCCGGTGCACGAAATCCTGTGGACCGAACCAATGCAAACCTGCCACGTGTCCAAGCCCGGTGCACCGTAAACCATGAGCCATCCCGAATACTGCGTAGACCAACCGCCGTGAACCCTCCTCTAGGATGATGCCACGTGTCCATCCCCCGGTGCACCATGCGCCCCGCACTCCCCGTAGACCGCGCCCCGCGGGCCGGCCCACTCCTGAGCCGCCACGCGTCCCGCCCCCGGTGCACGCCTGCCGCGTGGACCGGGCGGCCCGCGCCTCCGTCCGCCGCGCTGCCTGCGGCCGCTCCGCCGCTGCCGCCGCCGCCGGAAACACTGTTCCGGCGTGAACAGTGTCCGGTGCTCAAAAATGACAAGTGGGTAGTCCGTTTTAACCGTTTTCGCGCGCTGAATCCGAATTTGATGTCCATTTCGCCAAATTCCAACTCCAAAATTTGCCGAAGGCATCCGGAAAGGTAATCCTTGGTCCAAACTTCGCACTGAGTCCAATTTAAATATCCTTGGCGCGCGAAACCACTTCTGGAACTCCGACGGAGTCCGCCAAACACCCACGTGATCCATTTAACACACTGAGCCCAACACTAATGTCCAATTGGGGCACAAATCCCACCAACACGCCACATAGGCCTCCAGGAGCTGTAGATGATCCAGTAATCTCGTCGTGGGGATCCAGGTCCTCACAGCAACGGTCGACGGCTCAGCGGCCACATGCTCCAGCTAGCAGGCCATCTTCTTCCTATCCCGCGGAGTATCGCCCTCCAGCCCAGAGTGGGCGAGTGTACCTTTTGTTGGAAGTCCGTTGCTTTTCGTTGAGCAGAAAATTCTTAACGAACCGTAAATCGGCAAAAATCGTCGGCGTATCGGCGGTTTCGCGCTAAACACGCATTTCTGTGATTTTGACCAACCCTGTATTAACACGTGTCATCATTGTAGGCCCCAGTCGTCAGGAGCCAGTCCGTGATCATTCCAGCGGATACCGTGACCGTCAGCCTATAGGTGGGTTTATCTTCGGTCCTTTATCATTTCGGCCCTTTATCATTTCGGCCCTACGGGTACTGTAGTAGGACGGACCCCCTTCCTTTGATTCTTGGCAGCTTTGATCCCACAGATGAGCTTTTATTATGCTTTTATTTCCAGCAGTAGTTGTACATATCTGGACACATGCCATGCTTGTTTGGTCACTAGCTCTGTTCTATATCTGTCTCTATTCTTCATTGCATGTTTAGAATAGGAGTTACTGTTTCAGTATTTGGCATGATATATTTCAGTATCTGTACCCCGGTGGGGATTTTCCTCGGCTTTTTGCCGACTGTCTGGTCGTTGGACCGTGGTTTGAGCATCAGCATTATGATCGCCGTTGAGCCAGCTTTCAGTTACGCACACCAGCGGATTAGCTACCCGCAATGGTGTTCTTTACCGGTAGAGAGGTCACATGGACCCGTGAGCCCGTTGGGGTTATGTTAGCATACTGATTTCCAGAGCGGTATTAGCCTGAGGTCCTTGGGACCAACAGTGGCATGAGATTGGGTATACTTGTACTTCTAGTTTTGATGCATTGTTTATTCACCTATCTTATGCTTGTTTACCTATTTAGCATGCTCAGTTGATTATCTGTATTTATTATTCCCAGCTTATGATTATCCGCTTATTATTGTATACAGTAGGTACGACTTGTTATTTCTCGGCCCGTCGTGCCCACTGGGATACATGTAGAGTGTATCTCACACCCCATGGGTGACCTTTTTTCAGGTCTATTGGGTGCGGGGACTTTGGGACGACCTGGTGAGCAGACGTGATAGAGTTGTCCCTGGTACAGGCTGGATTATTGTGATCTCTTTTCTTGGACTCTATGCTACTATGACTTCTTAGTTGTGGATATCTAGGATTCTGAAGTTTTGTGGACTCAATGCATGTGATAGAATAGATGATTATTTAATTTCCACTTTACTGCTGGTATCTACTCTGATGAATGTACTCTTCGAGCCGAACATATATAGGGGAGACTCTGTCCGTTTGTACAGAGGCTTTTCTATATATGTGGTGGTCTGTTCACGCCTTGGAGTTCGAAATATTTAACTCTGATTTTTTTTTTAAAAAAAAAAATTAGATCCTATTTCTAGACTCGGGGCGTGACAAATAGTGGTCAATCGAGGGCACGGAGAGGCCATTGAGGGCACCGCACAGGGTGCAGGTCCACGACCACTGGTCGAGCTCGCAGTAGGTGTTGAAGTAGTCATAGCAGTTGTCGCTGCGGGGGAGGAGGTGACCCTCTGTGCCTCCGTGAAGTGGCGCTTGGCCGATCTCGTCGGCGGCGGCGAGCAACGTCACGGCGATGCCCCACGGCACCCCGCACACCTCCTAGAGCTCCGGGTCCCACGGGAACCGGGAGATGAGAACAGGAAGGATGGAGAGAAGGGGGAAAATGGAGAGGAAGGAGTTGTTGGGGGGACATGAAGGGAGAAGATAAGGGATAAGATGTGTTGTACGAAGTCTGGAAGAGAATAGTATTTTTTAAAAAATTACTGTAGCTATATCTTATAAAATGCAAGAAGAAGATGAAGAGGAAGAGTTGTCGGGGGACTCGATGGGAGAGGATAAGGGAGAAGATGTGAAGCCTAAGAGAGAATAGTGTTTTTAAAAAAATTATTGTAGTTGAACCTTATAAAATGCAAGCAGAAGATGAAGAGGAAGAAGTTGCACTTGATGGGAGAGGATAAGGGAGAAGGAGAGAATAGTGTTTTTTAAAAATTTACTGTAGTTGTACCCCGATAAAATACAAGCAGGCAATGATGATCAATATGATATTTTTTTTTATTGGAAAACTAAAATGAGATGACTGTAGCATTCCTTTTTTTCCCACCATATTGAGCAAAAGAAAGCATTTTGTTTCTTTAATTTTTTAAAAAAATTATAAAGAAACGAAATTACAAAAAAAAAAACTATCACTAAGGCCCTCAAGCAGTTCCACAATGAATGTAATTATTGTTATCAAAATTAATATTTAAGATCAAATTTAAATATTTCAAATTTCAAATTTAAGATTAGAAATTCTAATTTTCAAATTAAAAATTTGTATAATTTAAAATTGTGATTCATAATTATTTTTTTCCCAAATTAAGTTGTATAATTTTTAAATTAAAATTTAAAAGTTAAAATTTTATAATATTAATTTAAAGTTTTAAAAATAAAATTTTATTATTTTAAAATTATAAATTTAATTTTAAAATAATAAATTTAAATTTTAAAGTAATAAATTTTAATTTTGCAATTTAGAATTTTAAATTTCAAAATTTAAAATTTAAATTTAGATTTTATTTTTTTACTTTTTAAATTTTTTAATTTTTCAGTTTTAAATTTTAAATTTCAAATTTAAATTTTAATATTAAATTTTAAATTTTTAAAGTTTTAAAGATTGTGAAATGCATAAGAGGGCGAGGGAGAAGTCGTACGTAAAATGGAGAAATTTTTTTAAGCCGGTCTAAGTTTTTTTTTTTTTCCAAAAATACTTCGAAACATCAATAATACGTAGGGATGTCAACGGGTCGGATTCGTGGCAGATTTTCAAAAATCCGAACCCGAATTCGAACCCCACTACCAAATCCGAACCCGAACCCGAATCCAACGGATTTTAAAAATCCATATCCAAATTCGAACCGAACCAAAAATCCAAAATCCGAACCGGAACCCGAACCCGAAAATTCAAACCCGAAACAATTATTTATCTTTTTCTCTTATAATATTTCAAAATATATTATATTAAATTTAAATTTTTAAAATATAAATTTAAATATAATATTAAACATTTATATACATATATATTATATAACATAAAATTAATTCGGGTTCGGGTTCGGGTTTGGATCGGGTACAATCAAAATCCATACCCAAATTAAATTTCGGATATCCGTACCGATTGACATCCCTAATAATACGCTATAGTCTTTTAAGCTAAATTACTAAAAACTGTGATTCATAAATTAAAGTATGTACTAAAAATTGTGGTTCATAAAAAGTGGCTCATAAATTCAAATATACAATATTTTTTTTTTTTATAATTGTCCTATTATTCTATACTTTTTTTTTTTTTTTATAATCGACAAATCGCAACTTACTAAAACTGGCCGATATTGTGCTAAATCATATATTTTATAATTATTCTATTATTCAACAAAATTGGTTTGTAAGCAAAAAAAAAAAGAAAAAAATTATAGAAAAATAAATTTCAAATTCGTAATTTCAGACCTAAATTTAAAAGGTATTTCTATATTTTAGTATAATAATAATAATAATTAAATTAAATTTTATTTTAGTGTATAACTAATGTAAGATGATAACGCTTAAATCATATATTTTATAATTATTCTATTTTTCTACACTTTTTTTTGTTTGTAATAAAAAATAAATTATAAAAAAATAAATTTCAAATTCGTTATTTGAAACATAAATTTAAAAGGTATTTCTATATTAGAAAATAAATTAAAAATTTTAATTTGAAGACTACATATATATTTTTTTAAAATTTTAAATTTAAAAGGTACAATTCAAAATTTAATTTTTTAATCTAAATTTCGATGCGGGAAAGTTTGGTGCACCGGATATAGGCTTTAACAATTTAAATTTATATTAAAAAAATAAATTTTGATACGTTTTTTTTTTATAATTCATAATTATTAGTTTTCTTTTCTTACCATCAAAATTTAAATTTTAAATTTAAATTTAAATTGTTATTTAAGTGGCGGTTCGTAAATTAAACCGTACACTCGGTGCACAGCTCAACCCTCCCAGTAGGCTTTTGGTGGTCCGGAGAAATTCGGCGCACCGAGTACACGCTCTAACTTACGAACCATAACTTAAATAGCAATTTAAATTTAGATTTAAAAATTAAATTTTAATTATAAAAAAAAAATTAAAAGTAATAAATTATAAAAAAAATATAATAAATTTTTTTTAATATAAATTTAAATTATTAAATTGTACACCCGAGACGCACCGGACGCACCCAACTCTAGAAACCTGCCAAAGCCCTGGTGATTCCTCCTCCCAACAAAAAAAAATCACTTTCCTCTTCTTCCTATAAAGCAAAGGCTTCTTCTCATCCCAACCATCTCATCTCGTTCAAAAGAAAAAAAAAAAGAAAAAAAAGAAAAAAAAAAGCTTCCGAAGGAGATGGAGGCGAGCCGGTTGCAGAGGAGGTATATTGATTTCATCTCATCCCTCTTCCATGAGGTATCTATCAAGAACCCCTAACTCAAGAAGAAAGATCTCCTTTTTTCTTTTTTTTTTTTTTTTTTTTTTTTTTTCGTTTTCTGTGGTCTCATATTTGTTTTGATATTTTTTTTATGTGGGTTTTTTTTTTTTTTTTTTTTTTTTTCTGTGGTGTGGATGGGAAGGGGTTTCTGGATGCCCAGTTTACAGAACTGCAGCATCTGCAGGATGAGAGCAACCCCGACTTTGTTTCTGAGGTTGTCTCTCTTTTCTTTGAGGACTCTGAGAGGCTTCTCAATGAACTCAGCAGGACCCTGTGAGTTGATGTGATCTTAAATTTTCCTCTTCTTTTCTCTCTGCTGTGTAAATTTTTTTTACGGGATTTTTATTTATTTATTTATTTTTTCGGGGGGGGGGGGCTGGGGGTTTATCATATTTGTCTGTGTTTTGTGTCTGAAGGGATCAGCAGATTGTGGATTTCAAAAAAATTGATGCCCATGTCCACCAGCTCAAGGGGAGCAGTGCCAGGTTTAGTTTTTTTACATCCTCCATTTTACAAATCTGTCCCTCTTAATACTTATTACATTCGCTTCCTATGAAATATGCTTATCTTGTAGACGTGCATATCTAGGTGGAAATGTATGAACCATACCTGAATTATAGGGCATTAGAGATGGTTATCTGAACTTCAGGTTGATTTTACTACCTACCTATTATTCATTTTGTTTTTGCTAGAGCATGCTTAAAAACCTTTGTCAAATTCTATTAAAATTTAACTATTTGCATTACAAATCTTTAGTCAAGCTTGAGTGCTTTTGGGAGCATGCACATCTTCGTACTTTCAAATTATTTTCAACGATGGTGGAACATCTGAGTTGACTATCGACTTTTGAGACATAATCTTGAAAGTATCTAAAACCCAAAATTTTATGATTTTCAAGATTATTTGCTTGGCGATCAAAAGATTTCAAAAGTTTTCAAAATTGATTATTGTAATAGCTGACGTGATGTGTCTGTAAGTTAACAGTGTAAAACAATTTAAATCGGGTGAAATTTACATTTTCTACTACTGTTTTTTATGAGATTTTTATTTTCAGCTTTTCATTTTGAGATTGCTCATTCACTAGATAAATGATATCACGAATTCATGAAATTTGGTTTGTAGATACAAACATGTCTAATGTAGATTGATTTAGATGTCTCATCATTGTAAATAATTTAGAAGCACTCGTGCTTCTACATGTACTCTAGCCGGACTCTATAGAATATTGCATTAAATAACAGAATGTTATAATAGAATACAGCATATTCTTTGCAAAAATATTGGAAATACCATAAAATGCTGATTGTAACATAAGGAAATTAAATACATTATAAGATTCGATAGCAAAATTTTTTAGGTTCAAATACATGTTTCAAAGTATGGCATTGTTCAGGTAAGGTTCATATTCTCTTATGTCATACTAGAATTTAGCATCATCTTTTGTTTTAGGAGCAGATTTCAACAGGACCATGCCCAATTACTATATTCTCATTCTTTTCTCCCCTATATTCACAATTTCTTTTCTGTATGATATGATTGCTTAAGTAATTTTTAGAGAGAAAGTGGTTTTGATCAATTTTACTGAAGTACTTCGATTTTTCCTTAATGCAGCATTGGTGCACAAAGAGTTAAAAATGTCTGTCTTGCCTTTCGAAGTTGCTGTGACGAGAATAACCTAGAGGGGTAAGCTCCCAATTCTTGTGTTTAACTAATCCTTTTCTCGACCAACCACATTAATAGAGTTTAGTCTTCATAAAAACTTCGAGGTCTAATATTTTCTGACAAGAAAACCCAAACCCTTATGCAGATGTCTCGGTTGTTTGCAGCAAGTTAAGCAAGAGTGTTACCTTGTGAAGAACAAGCTTGATGCTCTATTCAGGGTAGGGAAATATCATTTATTAATTTTACATAAAAACATATAGAATTATAAAATTAATTTAATGCCTAACTTTTCACTTCATCTGTTTGAGTAATTTTAACATTATTTGGATGCTTTGCTTGCTTTTTTGGACTTTTATTCGATCCTCTCGCATGATTTGTGTGGCTACATTTTTGTAAAGCAAACGTCAAATCAAAATTATGCAACGGAAGATCCATAAATTTACACAAATTAGACTAAGTGAAAGTGTTTTTTCATTATTTAACAAAAATGTTAGGCAGGAATTAAAATTTTCAAAAATTATTTAGCTATTTCAAATCAAGCCGTCGGCAGTGCTATTCTATATGTTTTTGCCCTTAATGTTGAGTACTTTTAAAATGATTGCAAATTTCTAAATTTGGTTCAAATTTTCCTTCGTGGCGGATTGTAGCTGGAACAGCAGATTCTGGCAGCTGGCGGGGCCGTACCAATAATGAGCAAGGATTAAGTTAACAAGCGCAGGAGGTGGTGGCCCTTTTCTTTGTTTGTTTCTTGAGCTTTTCCTCTACCTGTTATGTGCCTTTTGGTCCACTAATTCTGTGTCCGGTCCAAATGAAAGATGGAATGGCTTTCTAGATATTGTAGAAAAATGAATGAATCAACCAAATTGCTTATTTCCAACAGCGTTTCAGTGTTTATGTGTTGCTTAGTGATTTTTCTTTATGTCAAATATTCGTTTCGATTTATCAGTTTTTGTTGAAGATCTTTCAAAAGTGTTAGTACCATGAGTTTAGCATATGTTTATACTAGTAAGCAGGTGGGGTAAAGATGAATACAACATGTGATAATTATGGGGAGAAAGAGAATACTGGAAGCAGAGAAAAGTTGCTGATTCAGACGGCTAAAGGGATGGTAACAAATGAACTATAACTATAATCCATCAGCTCTTTCACAGATGAACTATAATCTTGATTGCTTATTAGTTTGAGAAAAGCCCGTTAGCTGTCGACCCTCCTTTAGTATTTCCACACAGGCGATAAGAGCTTCCGGCGTCCCTCCTCGAGTATTCCATGCGAGCGATAAGAGTTTCCGGTGTCGCTCGTCATCGCTGCCCTCTTCGCAAACCGATTTCGGTTGGCGGAGAAGGGAGAAGGCGGTGTGATTGTGTTGGAATGGGCTTGGATTGTTGGATGATGATTAGGCTCCATGCAGTGGAAGATTGATTGCTTTTGTTTTAGTTCCTACATGTTTTTTTTTTCACTTTTGTTTTTAGGGTTTATTTACTTAGTAGCTATATATGCCCATGAACATGATATTAGTTATTTTTCAAGTTGAAGGTGTTTGGAGACTAGCATCAATCTTTTAAGGTTTACAATTTGGGAATCTTTAATTCTTTCTTGTCTTCTCCATTTGTATTAAACTCCACTTATTTAATGAAATTCGTAGATTATTATTTTTGTTTGATTAACAAATGGTTCAAAAAGTTTTGGAATGAAAATGATCTTGCCTACAAAATTAAGCTTCATAATTATTTCAAATTTTGGCACCTGGTGAATGGACAACCTTATCAGAACTGGCTAGTAGAGTGTGCAATAAGCATGTGTTTCACATTGGAATCATTTGGCACTTGGCTTGGCTGTTAATGATTGTGAACCAACAAGTCATTTGGATGACTACTTCTGATTTCGACGTGCAAGCCGCTCAACTTTTAAGTGATATTTTATTACAATCCTTACCTTTGGAGCAAACACTATTACTTGCACTTATTAGTTCATTATTTATTTGTACACCATGAATTTTACTATTTTAAATTTAACTGTCCGAATTTTAAATAAAGAAAAAAAAATTATTACTCTAATAGGGATTAAAATATGTAATAGAATAAGGAATTGATGAATATATAGTACATAAATATACAGATGCATGCATAATAAATATGCATAGGGACAAATGGAACTCTCTTAAAGAGTCTATGGAGTAATATCGAAATTGAAAGTCCAAGGACCAAAAGGGAAACTTAGCTGAAAGTTTAGGTCCGGACTAGTGGTGCAGCCCTTTCTTTGTTTGTAAAGCAAGAAGATGCCGCAATTGTTTCAAAAATGAGCCTTTCCAGCAATTGGTAGCACTCTTAAACATTTGTACAATTAAAAATGATGCATTTCCACTCCAAACTGATGCGTTTAGCAGTGTTCTGGACATGTCCTGTTGAGTTTGGACCGGCCTGTTTTCGTTCGACCGGTTCGGTTTTCTCGCAGAATTTGGATTCTAATTTTTCTAATTCTATTGTTTGTATACATTAGTTAATGATATTTCATTTTTTTTTAGAACAATTTGATATAATTTCTTACTGCATCTCAATAGTTTTATATCAGATGAAAATGATCCTATATCGGATGGAAACGAAATTATGATTTGATATATAAGAAATTATATATAGGCTTAACCATTTTGGACCGATGGTTTAGAAACAACGAGTTATTATTATTATATTTAGTGTTTGGACCGATTTATTAGCCGGAAGTGTGAGGTGGACCTCACATTATCCGATGATTTTGGGCTTTGCATATGATTGGGCTGACGAAAACGTCCGAACCTAAACGGGTGTTATATAAAAAACTATGAATCCTAATAATAATAACATAACTTAAATATTTTTGACTGATGATTTGAATCCAGCGAATTATTATTGGTGACGGGTCGAACCCTTACCCGTTACCATACCAATAACTCTCATCCAATTCTCATAATTTGAGGTCTAATGATGAGAATGCGTTTGCTATTATCTCAACAATCAAGTTGGTTGTTAATAGTATTGTCAATATTTCCGAACCAAAAAAAAAAAAAAAAATCTATTTCTAAATGAATTCAAACGAACTCATGTCATTTGGATTCCATTGAATTATATATAGATCTAGTACCAAACAGTGTTGCCTAGTTTGCTTACTAAACAAGGGATAAAATGACAACGAAAATGAGCTTTTATAAGATGATTTGGAGAATAGGAGATTTTTTTTCTCTTCCATCATAAATATGTGTTTATCAAGTTTTTCAAACCAGCTAACCATGAATATACGCGTCAACTAAAATCTAAATCACTAGACCACTAGGGCTGCATTTGGTTTAGATATAAGTAAAGATTACTTATTCCTGATATAGATACCACTTTTGAAAATAAGTAAAAACAAAATTAATTTTTTCATTTGAATAAAAATTGAATTGTTTTCAAAAATAAGAAAAATATCGTTTGAATAATTAGAATAAAATAGTGAGAATAAGAGTAATTATAATTTTAAAATAATAATATTTTTTCTAATTAATTAATATAAAAATATAAATTAAATAATAATTTAATTTATTTAATTAACAATTGCTAGATAATCCTAAATAATAAAATAATTAACAACAAATATTGTTAATTAATAATTTAATTAACTATAAATAATTTAATAATTTAATAAATAAATAAATAAATTATTTAATAATTAGATAATTAGTTAAAAAATAATTAGATTAGTCAAAATATTAAATTAATTAAAATTATATTTACTTTAATTAAACTTGTTCTTAAGCATGAACAAATTTGATTTATAAAAAAAATGATAAAACTGTAGTTTCAGTCTTATATTATGTTACTTTATAAAAACGAAAACGGTTGTTTCCATTCATAACCAAACGTATTTGTGAGTAATAAAACTAGAATAAGATCTTATTTTAGGTCTTATTCCCCAACCAGACGCGACCCTAGTGATTTAGTGGTCTAGTGGGTAGGTGCTGAGTGCCGAGCATAAAGTCAAATATTCGGGCTGCTGGTACCTTAAATTTGAAGCTTGTATTCAAAGTTTTTGTGGACCATAAGCGTTAACCAACTATTATAAAAATGGAAAATGCTACTTGTACACCCGTAAGGAGTGTACATCTCACACCCCCACCCATCTAAGGGTGGGGGTGTGATGAGGGGTCACTTGATGTGACCCGTAAAAAATATCGACACCATTAAAGGGGTGGAGGTGTAGGATGTACACCCCTTCGGGGTGTACATGTAGCATTACTCTATAAAAATACATCATGCATTACACTTAAGAGCTTAGCTAGAACGCTCAAAGGTTTCAACCTGATTCAATCCACATGAATGTTAGGTTTATTGTTAAACCTTTCGCCATTAGGTTTATTATGGACCATGTACAACCCCGCTTAATTTATTGAGCTCGCCCAACTCAACTTATTAGTCTCCTGAGACTATTAGTACAGGGTAACCTATTTAGCCTCTCTCTAGTAGAATATAGATATAAAAAAAATTGTATGTAAATTATTTGGTGGGTTAGAAAGTATAAACAAGATCACTATATATAGGCTTTACAAGCTTATAAGTTACTACACATTAAAGCCATAAGTTTCATCTTATTTAATTTCAAATTTAAACACAATAAGTTATAGAATCAAGGTTAGTAGTGAATGTACATACGTTGAATCTCATTTGTTGTAGGTTCAAAAGTGACAAATGAAAAGTATAGGTTATAAAGAATAACCTTCAATGCATAGGTTATGAAAAATTAATTTTATTTAATAATAAAATGTTACAACATTCCCCACTCATTTTATTATTAAAAAATATATAAGAGTTTAATGGTCAAAGAAAAATCGTTACACATATTGAATGTGTGTTTTGCATTGAACCTTCACTTGGTGTAACAATATATCTACTCCAGAATCAAAGTGGTCTCAAACTAGATATCACTTTGAAAAGCTCCTACGTTCTACATACATTCATGACAAGATAAAGCGAAATCCAAAAGATCACTATCTGTCCAAAGTGTCCATATGTCCCATCATCCACATCACACAATAACCACATCACATCATGTCCACATCTCATGCAAGTATATCAACAAAATGTAATGACCAAAAAGGGAGGAGTAAAATGTCATCGGGATGACGAAAAACCAAATCACTCCCGAGTCGTAGCCTCTCTCCCGTCCCTGCCCGAACCTGTCACATGGTGAGAGTCAGTGACAAAAAAATAAGAAGAAAAACAAATAGATTCGATGCATGACTGCAAAAGATAGGTACGATAAAGTAAATAGGACATCAAACCGGAACCCGGAACTCTCAAGTCATCCATACCGCTATTCCAGTTCCCATGATGGAAATCCGGAACTACCTGCCTCCTTGATCCTCTGACCTTAGGCAGTATCTCAAACCTGCTCAAACCTTAGTGCTCAACAAACCCACATTACCTAACCTGCGATTCCGCCATGCTGCGGGGGTCCCCTCACGCTCTGACCACGTAGGGATCACGGGTGTCACGCCCCGAGTCCGCCAATTTGTACGGTTCGGGCACGCCATCATACCCGCCAGTCGGGTAAGACCTTTTTCTACCCGAAAGGAACGGTAACATCCATAATAACACAACAAGTGTATGCGGAAGCTCAATATCAGAATACTAAAAATCACTACAAATTTAAAATTTTCATTCAATAACAACAGTTAAAGCGAAAATGAAAGCATACAAAAGTGAACCATGCATTACTTTATTACACTTTACATCTCTGAACTTGCAAATAAAATGATTACAATTCCTTTACATAAATTCCTCACCATATAAGGTTCACTCAAGAAATATATAAATGGGATACCTCTACTAGACCCTCTAGGTCTCTATGTTGCTAGGCCCTTGCGCTGTCGCATGCCTCGCCGGCTGCATCTGAACCGTCGCAACCGCTGCATCCATACCTGAACCTGTGGGGGGGGAGTCACCCAAGGGGTGTGAGAACTACATCTGAGTTCCTAGTGGGTTCAACCACCGAGAAAAAGTGTCCTACACCACTTGGTCCAATGGAAGCAATAATAATAGTGCTAGGAAACTAAAATCCTCGATATCAAAATGCAGCTATGCAAAATAATATATCACTATCTGTATATACTCATCAACCCAGCACTACTCTGTCTAATCATACTAAGCTACTAAGCACCAACTCGGCCACTATGCCGCTGTACACAGGGTCAAACTAACCCGGCCATCTTGGCCACTCAAGTTTCTCTTTATTCTTTAAATTCTGGTGCTTTAGTTCAAGTTAACCCTCAGAAATTTCTTATCCAACGGGCCCCAGCCCGGTAGTCCTGCTACCATAAGATAAGATTTATAAGGTTGCCGATAACACCCGCAAGTGTTACCCCGTCCTACGGAAGAAACGTCCCGAACGGGTCTCTACCCGGGAGAAGGGCACTGCCTGCAACTCCAACATGGGCCGCGTTTCACTCCGTAGTTCCGCCCGTTTTATCTTTAATTTTTTTTTTTTTTTTCTTTTTCTTTCTCTTTTACTTTAGTTCTTAGCCTCTTTGCCTTTGAACACTTGCTTTCCTTTCTTATTCGAGCTTATAGCTCCCTTTTTTTGCCACTGGCAAATCTCTTTCACTTTTCTTTGAGCATTTAGCTCTTTGCTTTCACTTTAAGCCTTTCGAAAGTACCTCGTCCGACGGGTCACTGCCCAGGGAGTCCTGCTCCACTTGACGAGTCTCAAATTCGAAGGCGCCATTTATATTCTCTTTATATTTTTTTGCCACTTTTAGCTTGCTTTTAACTTTAAGCCTTTCAAAAGTATCTCGTCCGACGGGTCACTGCCCAGGGAGTCCTGCTCCAATTGACGAGTCTCAAATTCGAAGGCGCCATTTATATTCTCTTTATACTTTTTAGCCACTTTTAGCTTTCTCTTAAGCTCTATTTCTTTTATCCTAAGTTCCTTACTCTAGGATAATTCGGGTGTCTCTAACACCAATTCAGGTTGGAACAACTTGTTCTCAATTCACAGCCCTTATGCTTCAATTACCCTTAAGGTTTGCACTACGTCACAAGGACAATAGTCGCTTTCCATTTTATCAGACATAGAGTTTATTAACCCTATTTCCATTATCTTTTCCTTTTATGTCTCCACACTTTATCCTTTCCACTTTCCTTTGTTTAACTTTACTTGAAGTTAAACTAGTCTATCCATTTACCCAGACGTCCTATGACTCTCTGGGGTCATGTTCCCTAAATTCTTAACCGTGGGATCTAATCCCCTTTTTCCTGATTCCACCCTGGATTTAGGGTTACACTGACTCTAATTTCCTGTTTGTGAGTTTAAACTCTTCTAGCTCACCTTAGGTTCCCTTTACTTAAGTTCCATGTCACACTCATTCTAGAGTTCCCTGACTCTATGTTGATCACTAGTCCTCCTTAGGTTTCCTTTACCTAAGTCTCATGTCATATACATCCTAGAGTTCCCTAACTCTATATTGATCACTCTATCCAGTGTCCTTAGGTTATCACCTAAGACCATGCCACTCGTCCACCCTAAGATAACTCCTAAGTTGATGTCACTCGTCAAACCCCTACACTAGGTTTTCTCCTAGTCTTACTACCAACAACTATTGTTCCCTTATGTCACGTGATTCCTAGGGTTATACCCTATCATGATCACAAATCATAAATAGCTAATCTTTTTCATGCATGCAATTATTTTCATCTCATTCATAAAATAGTAATTATCTCTACGCATGCATATTCATCATATATCTTTGGCAACCAACAGTTGCACTTTTTCTCTGTGTCTCTTTGCACATGCTCATCTATTCCTCTATCTTTGGCAACCAGCAGTTGCACTTTTTCATCTGAATTCATCTACACAGGCAATCATAATCATAATTACCTAACGCCTCTAACAGGCTACTATCATGCTTCGAATCGAAAAGCAAAGGAGCAAGGGGAGAGGTCACCCAATTTTGGCAGAATTTCCCACCTTGTGATGCCCCCAATTGCTTGTAGACACTTGCAATTGGTCTCCGCGCGATTCCACTTGTTTCCTCGAGTTTGCATGCAAAACGGTGCACATCCCTCGAGCCCGCACGCATAACGGTGCACATCCACCATACCTGCACGCAAAATGGTGCACGTCATTACAACTCCTCACACAAAATGGTGCGCGCCATTTTATCCTACATGCAAAATAGTGCGCGACTACACAACCTGCACGCAAAACGGTGCATGTACCTCGGGTTTGCACTCAAAACGGAGCATGCTTCTCTTAAGGTTGCACGCAAAACGGTGCACGTCTTTTCTGACCCTGCACGAGAAACGATGCACTATATTAGGGTCGGCACGCAAAACTGTGCACGACAACACGACCTGCACGCGAAACGGTGCACGTACCTCGAATCTGCACGCAAAACGGTGCACGTCTGACTGTAGGGTTGCACGCAAAACGGTGCACATTATTTTCCTAGCCCTGCACGAAAAATGATGCAAACCATTAGATTCTACACGTAAAACGGCACGCATTGGTCCAACCCGCACGCAAAACGGAGCACATACCCCGTATTGGCACGCAAAACGGTGCACACTCTACTGTAGGGTTGCACGCAAAACGGTGCATATTTTTCCGGCCCTGCACGTAAAATGAGATGTATTGTTAGAGTCTGCGCGTAAAACGGTGTCCGTTAGTCCAACCTGCACGCAAAACGGAGCACATACCTCGCATTGGCACGCAAAACGGTGCACGTTTTATGAGTTCGCGTCCAAAACTGCGCGCATTTGCCGAATCCGCATGAAAAACGGTGCACACCTCCACGAGCTTGCACGCAAAACGAGGCGAGTCCAAAACGCCCGCGAAACTCGCGCAGTAAAACGGCACAGAAAGTTGGGTCCCTAACATGCACGTAGGCAAAGGGGTCAAATCCAAAATCCAAAAGGAAACTTCAAAACTGTGCCAAAAATACCACAAAAACGACACACGGGGCCTACCTCGACAACGCCGTGACGTCCATCGCGCCCATTAGCCTCTTTGGAGCACCTTGCGCGCTCCACGGAGTCCACGGCACGCTCGTGCGCCCTCGAAAACCCCGCCTCGAAATCGCCCGCTCCCCTCCTGGTACGCTCGGGTGAAGCCAAAAAGGGAGAAAAAAGAGGAAAATGGGATAATTTGGGCCTAAATAGGCCAAGCCCGAATTTTCGGGCGCACCTTTTCGGGTGCCCAAAAATTTTCGGGTGGCTACAGTAGCCTTCCCGCCAAGGTCCACGGGTCCACGCCATGCCAGCTAGGCGCCACGTCAGCGCCGCTCGACCAATCAGAGGATGACACGTGTCCCTGGACCCGTGCACCGTGACCACGGACCAGTGGCAGCCAATCAGAGGATGCCACGTGGACCGCACTACCGCCTGCGGTAGCTGCGTCGCGTCGCGTCAGCGCGTCACGTCGCGTCAGCGCGTCACGTCGCGCTGACCGGCCAATGGGGGGCCGACACGTGGCCACCCCCGCTGACACCGCGCCAGGCGTCGCGCGTGTTCCCGACGCGCTCCTGCTCCACTCGGTCGCCGCGTCCAATGAGGAGACGCCACGTGGCGTTTCCCCACCTACCACGCGGCCTCGGGCCGCGCGCCACAGCGCGCGCGCGCAAGCCTTGCCTCGGGATTCGCTCCCGTGCCTCGGGATCCGTGCCCACCGCCTCGGGATCCGTGCCAACTGTCTCGGGATCCGTGCCAACTTCCTCGGGATCCGTGCCAACAGTAACTTTCGGGCGCGCTACAGTAACTTTCGGGCGCATCGAAGTTCGGACCGGGCTTCTACAGTAACCGGTTCGCTACAGTGCAAAGACCCGGTTCGCTGCAGCCCGAATAACCGATTTGCTACAGTATTTTCCGGGCGCCCAGAACTCATTTTCGGGCGCCCGAAACTTGGGCCCAAGCCCAGTTTCGCCCGTTTTCGTCCGTTCTTGCTCGTTTCTCGCCCGTTTTCGCTCAAATTTGACGGGCAGCCACATTTTAACTTAATTTACCTCATGGTACTTAAATTTTCCAGTTTGGACCACCTCTGGGTCGCCATAAGTCCCACTGTATTTAATTTCGCTGGCGGAGCCCGTTCTCACTATCCGGGTGTCCGATCAACGCAAAACTTTTACTGTGGCCTTAAAACACATTTACGGAGCTTCCGTAATTTTCTCGGAATTTTATGAAATTGTGAATTTTCCACTTACAATCTGGGCCCACTTTCTCATGTAAGATTCAAGATCTTACATTCTAATCCCGATTTGGGCCCAATTCGTTTCCAGGTCATCCTTTACTTCTATAAATTCAATAAAATAGCATTTCATACCATTTTATTTACATTTATTTATATACCAAAATTCCGGTTCATTACAACGGGTCCCACAGACCACTTCTCCGGAAAAGTACACCCTTGCGGTGGCCAAACCCCTGGTGTACGTGACAGTGCCATGAGCCTCACGACCGCATAATCGTGTAACAAACTACGGTAACTAAAACCGATAATATCAAGATGTCCATCCGTGTCCTTTATGTATGTACCGTTCCATCACAATGGTCGTGACGATGTCCTCCCTCACATTTTAAAATAACGATGTCAAAAGAAACAACAACAACAAGAAGAGGGTTGAACACCACCGTTCAACAACGTCCCCTACCTCGGTTCGGTTACCTCCCTCAACCAGCGATGAAAACGAAGCTCAAAAACTCTTCAAAACCTACGCGACCTTGTCCGTACGAAAACAGCGGATCCCTCGACGGCGAAAGAGGAGTCTGTGCTCGTACCGCTGTGTCGGCGAGACCCGCAATGAAAAACAAGCTAAAACATCTCCTGACGGTAAAATACACCAAAAATCATCATCAAAAACACAACCGGAAGTCAAAACTGTAAATCGTGGGTCAAACCGGGATTCCGATGGCGAAAACGGCGAGAGAAACCTCTTGACGGTGCGACCTCGGCGGCGGCGCGAAGCAGCGGCGGCAAACGGAACAGCGGCGGCACGCAAAGCCCCATGCGGAGGCGCGCAAGCAAAATAGCAGCGTGCGGCGGCTTGTGGTGCGCAAAGCCAAGCGGCGGCGCGGGCGGCGCAAAGCAGCACGCGCGCGGGTAGCTAGCGGCATGCGGCGCGCGGTAGGCGCGTGGGACTAGCGCGCTGCGGGCTGCGGGTCTGGCGGGCCGGTGGCAGCACGCGGGCTATGCGCAGACTGAGAGGAACATTGCGGTGCGGGTGCTGCAGAGTGGAGCGGCACGGGACACAGGCTGCTGGCATGCGGAGCGCACGGGCGGCATGCCTGCAGGCTGCGCGCTGACGGCCTGGCATGCGGAGCGGCGCGCGACGCGGGCGGCTCTGCGCTGCATGCGATGCTGCGGCACTGCATGCTATGCGGTGTTGTATGCTGTGCGGCGGCGGCACGACATGCAGGACTGACGACGACGTGGCGCCCCTTGCGGGCAGCAAAGCGGCGGCGCGGCGCGACCCCCGTCGAAGCCAAATTTTAGGCTCGGCACGGCAGCGACGTCCTTACGACTTCATCAAAGACGGCGGCGGCCTCCCGTCTAAACCTCCCGTTCCGACAGAAATCCCAAGAAACCCAAAAGAAAGCACGGAAAACCCCATGAAAGCGAAAACTGTGTCAACGAAAAGCCAAGAACCGACCTTTTTACCAACGGGGAAGACGATGCGATGCCCGGACTCCGTTTCCGATCTCTGGTCTCCGACGGTGATGGTGCTCCTGGTTTCTATTAAGGATCTTTGTATTGGCGTATTTCGTGAAGTATTTTGAGTCTTGAAGATTGAAGTTGAAGACTTGAAGATCACATACATCAATCTCAAGAAGAATGGATTCAAAATGATCAGGTATGTTAAATTAAATATTTTTGATGATTTGAATGCATTCTTATAGTTTAGAAACACTTGGAATAATTTTCATTACATAAAAATAAAAAATTGGACATTTTTTATGTTTTGGATCCGGATCAGCCACATCCAGTCCGGACCCCGAACATGGTTTGGTTCATGCGAAATTCCAGTCCGGATCAACCTCTATCCAGTCCGGACCCCGAACCTTGTTTTTGATAAATCGCATGAATCAGTCCGGATCAGGAAAATCTAGTCTGGACCCCGAACTTTTTTTTTAGGAAATTTTCTGAAAAAAGACGACAGTCGGGATCAGCCAAAATCCAGTCCGGACCGCCGCGCGGGAAAAAATCTATTAAGTCAGTTTTTTATTCTTATCTCTTCCCAAAAGGTTTCTAACCTATAAATAAACCCGAATATCATCTTTTAGGGTATCCCAAGGGGGATCAAAGGTATCCTAAAAGGGATCAAAGGTAAGAAAAATAAATCCACGTATAGAGAAGAAAAGTTAAACACCTTTTATTTTAGGTTTTCTTTCTCTATTGATCGATTTGATTCTAGGGTTTCAAAACTCTTTATTTCTTGTAGAATCAAATCGATGAATATTTAGATGGTATTTTCTTGTCTATCTATATGATCTGAGTATTCAAATATCATCACCACCAATAAACAAAACAACGATTTTTGAAAGGACAATCGGTGTGTGGATTCGCGTGGCCTTGTGGATTCAAGGTGCTATCGCTTTCGTGGATTCGGAGCGACGTGCGTTTGTGTGATCGATTCGTACCAAAATTGGTGAAGACCGTGGATTCGGTTGGACGTCGTGGATCCGGCGTTGGACGCAAATCGTGTGATCGAGGCGCGTTGTGGACTGCGGAGAAGATCTACTCGGAGCGTATGGAAAAGGTTGAGTCGTAGTGTTACGTTATATCACCTTGTACGTGTTTAATCTTAGTGGATTTCACCGTGTTATCGGTCCTGTAGTTTTTTACTCCTGTGACGGAGTTTTCCACATAAAATCTTGCGTACTTTATTTATTTTCCGCATTAGGTTATTTTTATGCAAAAATTTCTGAGTTTTATTGTTTACACCTATTCACCCCCCCTCTAGGCGGTTTTTTCCCTATTTAGATCATTGGATCCCATAACCCACAATTCTGACCTCCGACTCGGATCTCCGGTGCGCACAACGAGGAAGAAGATAAATCGATCTTCTCAAAAATGGGAAATGAGGATTCTCTTGTTTCTTTTTCTAATATATAAAATAAATCTGATCCCCGATCCCCTTGTATTTATAAGAGATTCATAACCGCTCTAACCTCTTTTTCCTCAATTTGCGTGCCAAGATAATCGAAACACCCCTCATGCATAGGCACAAATTTTAAAGCACCATAAACCATTAATGGGTGTTTAAAACCTTTTTTACCCTATTAACTTCGAAAAATCATTCCGGGAGATTCATTTTATCGGATTTTCGATCCGATCATACCGCCGTTCTCCGTTTAACGAGCTCTACAACATAAAAATCAAAACCAACAAAATCGACACAAGCGAAAAATAAGGAAAATAACACACACACATCGAAAGTGACTCGAAGGAAAAAATCGTGGGCACTACACATTAACCTTAGGATTGAACTTGTGGCATATGTCTAAAGGTTAATTATCTAAAGTTATGGAATAGAGTATTTAACTTAGAGTCAAAACTCTAAGGAAAGGTGTATATTGTTGAGGCTAAAGAGCAAACAAATATTAACCCTAGATCTTGGACTTAGGGTGTTTGGGGCAAAATGGATAATCACTTTAACTTCAATTTGAGTTAATGAATGAAAGAGAAATGTTTAATGTCCAAGAGACTTTCTCGTTACCCTTGTGGAATGGGCCTAGGGTAAGTGATGAATGAATAAAAGGAATTTCTTAAGAGCAAAATAACCAAAAAGTTTAAGTGAATGAAATGAAAAGAAATGTCACTATCGGAAGCTGGGACTCGTGCGGGAGAGATGCTAAGGACTATCTCTCGCGGCCACTACCGAATGTATGCGAGATACTTCCGTTGGTTGACATAACACACGAGTGCTATTAGCGCCTTGGATCGTCTCGTCTTGTGGTAGCATGTCTACCGGCCGCGGGTGTCACGCCCCGGGTGTAAACCAGAACCCGGGCTCGTCCACAGATCCGCCGTGCACACAGAATTTTTCATGTACACGAAGCGCTGGTAACCTGCTCAGATATAAGAGATAATATAAAGGAGCATAAAAACAGAGCTGAACTAAAACTAATACAACTCAGACTAAAGCTGTCACGCCCTGGGGTCGAAACTGCGACCCGGGCTCGCCAACAGATCGCCACCTATGCAAAATCCTGTATAGGCGAAGCGTCTAACTTACAAAAGATAGTACTATAGCTACGCAAATATCAGAGCGGAAATAAAATACTGTAAAATAAAATCCAATCACTGTACAATACGAAATAAAGTACAACATCCATCTCAAATACAGATAATCCTCATGCAATACCCTCAATACAGCATCTCTCAAACTCCAAAAGGGAGATAAACTAAAACTATAGTACATCAGTCTCTCCAAATACAAAAGATCCCTCTCAAAGTGAACAATAAAAAACCAGCTGACAGCTACAAGGAATCTCCAACCAGGGGATACAGCTACACTCCTCGGGCGGTAAGGATCTAGCTCGTGACTCCATCGCTTCGAACAACGACCGAAAGATCAGCAACTCCCGCAAAAGACTCTGCAACACAGGGGGAAGAAAAGAGGGAAACAACAATAGGGGTGAGAACCACTAGTAAACCAGTAGCCTCCCCCTGTGGGTAAAGCCTCAAACTCCGGCGTACCCACTAAGTCTACCAGAGGCAAGAAAAGGAATACATGGTAAATCTGTAAACAGAACTGCTGAATAAAGGGAAAACTACCACTAGCATGCCTCTAAATGCAATACCGAAAGGAAAGACTGAATGTATGCATCAATATCTAACATGCCTGCCTGAATAAACCCAATCGATGGACCAGTAAGAACTGGTACTGTCTGCTGTGCCTGCCGTATCGGGTATGCTGGCCGACGCATAGCACCGATGAAAAGGAGTCTCAAGGACTCAAAGCCTGTCTGTAGCACACTCCGGAGTGGCACTCAAGGGGAGCGACCCACACGAGTAAAGTATCTCAGTAACCAGTAACATTAAGTATCATAAAACAGCAAGACTGGATCATGACTATGATCAAAGTGAGAAAATCCATCCACTAAAGAAATTCGATCCTCAATCAGATGCAATAGTACTCAATAAGTGGGAAACTCCATCCACTAGAGGAATCCGATCCCCAATCAGATGCAATAGTACTCAATAAGTGGGAAACTCCATCCACTAGAGAAATCTGATACCCAATCTGATGCATAAGTAAACATCCGGTCAACCGCCTAATGTCCGCGGTCGCCGCAACACCCCATAAGTCCAAAGCCTGATAAAGTAATCAACATCTGGTCAACTGCCTAATATCCGCGGTTACCACAATGCCCCACAATCCACAATCAAGTACCACCTGTCCCGGACTCCAAGGTCCCGACTACACTATCCCAAACCCCTGTTCGAACCCGAGCAACCAGACTCAAAAGTCTAAATGAGAAGGAGAAAGGAAACAATCATGGTTTCTCCTAAGTCAAGTCCCAACATGATAGTGTAGCAATAAATAGTGGCCTATCTAGATGTCCATACAAGAATGCAAATGTCCTCAGGCAAGATAAAAGAAAGTGAATCAAATAACAGTTCCACATGTGTATCGAATAATCAATCCCCATAGATATAACCATCATGCTAAAATCATCAACCAACTACACATGTATATAATCCCTGATCCATAATAAATCCCAAAGTGATACCCGCACATAAATCAACACGGAAAACGAAGCCTTTCCTCTCAAGAACACGCTGCCACAAAAATCGCCCAAAAATTCCATCGAGGTAGCCCAGGGGAGCTCTCAAACTGAACTGTGACGAAAAAGCCCACGGTAAGAGAATCGTCGCAGTGCGCCGAATCGCAGATAACGCCGATGCCGAGGCCTCCAAAAATTTCGGGGATCCACCACGAGATCAAGAACATCAAGGGAAACAAATCTCGTAGAGAGCTCTCCCTCTCATTCCCTCTCTAAAGCTCGAAAAAAGGAGAGAAAGAGGGAGAGGAGGAGGTATTTATAGGCCCATTCCAAACAATTGGGAAAATTCCCTGTGTGTCCCAAGTTCCGGGCGCCCGAAATGTTTCGGGCGCGCACAGTGATCCAATCTGAGCCGTTCATCCAGCGCCCGAATCCACCGGATTGCGCCACGTGTCCCCGAACAGCGAACAGCGGATCCAGCCGCTCCCGTCCTGCCGCGTGGCCCGCGTGGGTCAACGGGGTGGTTGGTGCCCGCCAATGGCGGGCCGCCACATGGCGCACGCGTGCGCTACGTCGGCGCCGTGGCCGCCACGCCAGCCGCCACCCTGCCAACCGCCGCCTGCCACGCCACCTGCCCCCCGTATGCGCACAGTGACGCACCCAATCCCCGCGCGCCACGTGTCAGGTGTTGGGTTATGATAGAATATGGATCTAAATAGGAGAAAAAATACCTAGAGGGGGGGTGAATAGGTGTAAACCATAAACACTCAAAAATCGTTGTGCTATAAAACCCAATGCGGAAATGAAAATAGAACACGCAAGATTTTTACGTGGAAAACTCCAAAACCGGAGTAAAAAACCACGGGACCGATAACACGGCGAAATCCACTAGAATTAACACACGTACAAGGTGATATACCGTACTCACAGACGACTCATCCTTTTTCATACGCTCCTAGTAGATCTTCTCCGCTCGCTCCGCAACGCTTCTCGAATCCACGAATAGCGTCCAACGCCGAATCCACGGCGTCCAACGTCGAATCCACGACGTCCAACCGAATCCACGGTCTTCACCCAGTAGCACGTCTCGAATCCACAAACGTACCTCGCTCCGAATCCACGAGAGCGGTTGCACCTTGAATCCACAAGGCCACGCGAGTCCACGCGCCGATTTTGGGAAAATCGTTGTTTTTTGGGTGGTGATAATCAGCCGAATACTTAGATCAAAGATAGATCGGAAATATCATCTAAGTATTCATTAATTTGATTCTACTCAAAATCTGAGTATGAAAACCTAGAATCAAATTAATCAATATAGATGAAGAAACATAGATTTAATCTCGTTATTTTCTTTCTTCTCTATATGTGGATTTTTCTCTTTTTGACCGTATTTTGGATTACCCTAAAAAATGAATCGTAGGGTCTATTTATAGGTTAGAAACTGTTGGAAGAGGATAAGAATAAAAAACTGACCTAATCTGGATTTTTGCAGGACGACGGTCCGGACTGGAATTGGCGGTCCGGACTGTCGTGGCTTAAACAGACAATTTTCAGAAAAACATACGTTCGGGGTCCGGACTGAAATACCACGGTCCGGACTGTTCATGCAATTCCTTCAGAATTAACATTCGGGGTCCGGACTGAAATACCATGGTCCGGACTGACCAAGCAATTCCATCAGAATCAACGTTCGGGGTCCGGACTGAGATACCACGGTCCGGACTGGAATTGCGCATGAACTACCCTATGTTCGGGGTCCGGACTGTAGTGCCCGATCCGGATCCTGAACATGTAGTATGTCCAGTTTTTTGATTTTTATGCAATTAAAAATTCATCCAAGTGTTTCTACACTATAAGAAGTATTCGGATCACCAAAAATATTTAGTTAAACATACCTGATCCTTTTGAATTCTTCCTTCTTGAGATTAAGGCATATGATCCAAACTTCTTCATCTTCAATCTTCAAGACTTAAATAGTTTCACGAAATACGCCAACACAAATTCCTTAACAATCTCCCCCTTTGGCGGTTTCGTGACAAAACCGAGAATCCACTCAAGAAAATTCAAAAAGATATTTTTGTTGCTATCACCATACAACAAAAATTTACATTTTAGAACCAATGAATAAATACATAAGATAAACTCCTAAAACAGACTCTAGACTTAGACATCTGTACTCTCTGCAAAAGAAATCATTCTTGACAAAAGAGATCGTTAGATACCTCAAGAATATTTAGCATTCAAAACCAAACAGAGATAGGGTTTATTCTTACCATGACATTTGTGAACTCAGATATGTAATAAGATCACAATCAAATTAGACATATCTTCTAAGCATTAAAAAAACAAATGTCATATGTATGTTAGTTAACAAACAACTTGTTAGAAATATTACATGCCCAAATAGTTAGTCGAATAGTTAGTAGAGGCATGCATGCAATCACAATACAGAACCAAAAGTTGATGTCATACTTACCTCTTTCATAGTTCACAATTTGTTCGATCATATCATTGTTGTTCATCTCTCTCTCCCCCTTTTTGTCACAGAATGAGCCAAAACTTACAAAAATAAAAAGGGCGTGTTAAAAGTTCAACAATAAAAGGTAAGAACTAAGACTTGAAAACCTGCAAAAGAAACATGATTAGAAGGATAATGATTACTCAGATTCATCCGAACTAATGCATCCGAGTTTTTGAAAAATTTTCTTTATTCGCTTGTTCATGGATGACTGCTTCTTTTTGACCTCTTTTATTTCTTCCTTCATTTCAATAAATTCATTTGACATCCGTTCCTGTTTAGAGGAAAGTCGTTGTTGCTCTTTGTAAATAGAGGTAACAGAAGCATCATCCTCTGTAGTTGAAGCTGCTGGAGGTGGAGCTGAAGCTGTTGCTTGTGGTGCTGAAGCTGTGGCTGCTGGCTGTGCTCTTCATCGGCGAGTAGGTGATGAAGGCTTATCTTGTTTAGTAGAGAGAGACTTCACAATAGTCATCTCATTGATCGTTCCTAGACTGTGCATGTAGGAGTTCGTACTTGTGTCGACCTTAAACTTTCGAAAAATACGCATAATGATCATAGGATAGGGCAGTCTCTCTGTAGGGTGAGCATGTTCCACATACCGTGCCATCCTTGACCAGATGATATAAGGAATGTTTAAATTCGCTCCCATAGCCACTGCTGGGTTGCCAAGGAGATAAAGAAATAACATTCTATCCCATCGAAGAACTTTTGTTTGCATGTTAGGAAGAATATTGTAGCAAACAATAAAGTTCAAGTAGCGGTACTCCGGGCGAAGTTCCTTTGAAAACACTGAATTTCCCGTCGACAGAGTATTGGGAATACAAATTCCATCCACGACCACTCTCCAGGAGGCGGTGGAGAAGATTTGACTTTGCAGGTAATGTCTTCCGTCAGCCCTGGCCTTCATTCCTAACACCTCTCCAATCAGTTGAGGTGTGACTTTAATCTTAATATTTCTAACCATTGTTAGAAATTCTCGATGTCCGTCATCCTGATTAAGTAAGCTTGAAGCATTCTGATAAAACATTCTCACCGAATGAAGACAATACCCAGTGGACTCAGGGAAATGGCAAATGGGGGCAAGACCCGTATGGTCAAACAGAGTCCCAAAGAGTGCAGATCGCTCCTTCAGAGCCTAGACATTTACATGTCTTTCGCTAATGCACTCTCTTTTCTCAAAATCTTTGATTCTATTAGAACTGATAAAGTCTTGTGGAGGAGGCTGGCTAGCTAGTGGCTCCTCAATTGATATACCTCGAGCACTCCCTCTCTTCCTGGCAACACTTTTCCTTTTTGTCTTAATCAAACTTGTTTCCATTGGCGCTTTCCCTTTTTCAGCGGCGGTAGGCGGAGTCTTCGCCTTTGAAGTTTCTGCAGGGGCTTTCCTCTTCGAAGTAGTGGGAGCAGCTGCTTCAACCAGAAGCCCATCCCAGTCTATAGATTCAGTTTCCGATTCTGTCTCGGAATCATCTTTAGTTTTCTTGCTTTTCCTAGCTCTCTTAGGCTTGTCAGTTGATTTTGCATGAACCATAGCAACCAGTAGAACTATTATCAGTGAGAACACCATTGTCGCTATTCAACTTTTAAGAACCTGCGAGTAACAACTCAAGAATACGACAAAATTGTTTATTTTCAAAAATTTGAAAAATTGTACCTAAACAATCATAATCGTGTAGAGAGACTAGGAATCAAATTAGTTTTGCAAAAAGAATTTTAAAAATAGATCAATCCCATGATTTTAAAAAATTCCTATTATATGCCCTAAAACCGAATTTTCAGAAATCGAAGCCCAAAAATCCGTTAATCAAGAGAATACCTAGCATATAATCAAAACTAATCTACCCAGAGTTCTTATTTCAAAAGAAATTTGACCAAAAACCAATCCCAAACGAAAAAGATACAAAATTTCCAACACGTTTTGAGCAAAATAGTGAAAAACTGTGAAAAACCGAGTTTTTGATCAAGAAAACTTACTTGGAATCGAAGAACCTGAGTTGAAAAGGCTCCAAATATGTTGATTTCTAGAGAGAGAAGCTCTGGAGACTTTGGAACAAAAGATTGTAGTAAAAAGAAATCAAAACCCTTTTGTTCTATACAAAACCCTAGCCGCGGTCTGGATCGGATCGTGAGTCCAGTCCGGATCGGCTACCCGCAGGAAATTCCTGCGTTCGGGATCCGGATCGGATTGTCCAGTCCGGATCGGCTCCAAACTTTTTCTTCAGAAAAATTCTGAAAAATTCTAGAAAATCCAGAAAAAGATTGTAAGCACTTATACATGTCAACTTTAAATAAAAATCATCGTTTCATATTAAAAGAAATAGATTATGCTAAATCTATCATTAATATCCAACAAATGAAACAAAAATTTATAAAAATTAAATCCCTTAAAGTTGAACAACTTCAATCACATCTAACATGATCTTATGAGTAATGCCTTTATCAAATCATCAATTTGGTAAAGAAGATGAAATACCAAGATCAATAGATGTTTGAAATCCCAAATAAGTTAGATAATGTATCTAGTCAATCTATTGAAGAGAGTGGCTCTTTGAGCATCTTTCATTAAAAATCCCACCTTATACCAACCTTAGAATTTGACAGAGTCAAGAATTCCAAAAAGCATTTTATCTAATCATCTTGAAAGAACCATGCTTGATATACATGTGGTAGCTGCACACAGTACTCGGACGACCGAGGTGGTAGCTCTTTCCTCCATGTGGTGGTAGTTTTCACACTCCTCATTGGGATGTAACTCTTTCCACATCTTTTGAGCATAACATTTTGCATTAACTCCCCCTCAATTGGCTATCAATTAAATAATATATAAGGTATTCAACCAAAAATTGATCTCGATTTCATACTCGACTCAATTGTCAAATAAGATAAAAACTATACCAAGAGATCATTTGAGAGAGAAATTGACTTTGATCAAAACAAAGATGACTTAATTGATATAAATGATCATTGCATCAAATGAATTATTATGATATTTAAAGCATAATAAATTTCAAATTATATAAAAGGATGCAGTTAAAGTCAATAATACTAGTGCTCAATTTATGTTCTATGTACAAATATAGATGATGAACAAAAACACAAAACAAAACCTAACCTACGCAAAATTTTCAAAAAGAAGTTATTTCAAGGAAAGCATTCCAATTGCTTTACGCAAATGAATAAAACGTTTTTGATCCAAAGGTTTTGTTAGAAAGTCAGCTAATTGATCCTCTGTTGAAATGTAGGAAAGAATAGTTACCGAAGTGTTGAAATGTAGCACTTGTGTTGTCACAAAGAATAGTTACCGAAGTTGCTGAAATTCGGAAGTTGCTCAACATGCTTTTCATCCAAATGAGTTGAGTTGAACAACTACCCGCTGAGATATATTCCGCTTCGGCAGTCGAGAGTGCTATGCAATTTTGCTTTTTACTATGCCATGCAACAAGGCAGTGGCCAAGATAGAAGCATGCACCACTCGTACTCTTCCGATCATCCACAGATCCTGCCCAATCGGCATCTGAATATCCTATAATATCAAGCGTTGTTCCCATAGGATACCAAATTCCGAAATTCAATGTTCCTTTGATGTACCGGATGATCCTTTTCACCGCTTTCAGGTGAACCTCCTTTGGTGCTGACTGATATCTCGCGCAAATACCAACACTAAAGGATATATCCGGGCGACTAGCCGTGAGATAGAGTAGACTTCCAATCATGCTGCGATAAAGCTTCTCGTCTACACTCTCACTAAGAGATTCACTTCCTAATCCCTTATTGCTAGTTCCCTTTAGACAACCTCCACACACAATGTTATCTTTAAATGTAAGTTTAGGAACCCCCTTAACCACGTCTTTATTAGAAACCCTTGCTAGTTCTTTAAAATTTATGTGACCTAGCCTTTTATGCCAAAGAGTTTCATTATCTAAAGAAACTAGGTTACATTTTTCAGAAATTTTGTTTGAAACAACATAGCAATTATTTTGAGATCTAACCCCTTTCAAAAAGAATACATGGTCCTTATCAGTTACAATACATTCTTCAGAAGAAAAATTAACTGAAAAACTATTGTCACAAAGTTGACTTATACTGATGAGGTTAGTCTTAAGGCCTTCTACAAATAGAACATTATTCAAGACAGGGCTTTTTGGAATAGCGATTGTTCCTTTTCCAACAATTTTAGAAGAACGACCGTCTCCGAAAACAACATGTCCTCCGGAGATTTTCTCTAAAGTTTGAAAACAGTTTTTGTCACCGGTCATGTGACGGGAACATCCACTATCCAGATACCAAGACGAGTTGTCATAAGCATGTAAAGAAGTATGAACAACAAGACAAGGGAAGATTTCACCTTTGCGCACCCAAACCTTTTTGGATTGCGTCGGCAATGTTCTTGAATTTATTTCCCTTGGTGAAAGCGTCTTGTTTGATTCATTGCTTGACATCGTCTTACGAGGTGAACTACCAAGGCTCTTTTCCTTTGAAAAGTTTTCCTTTGATTTTCGGGAAATCACCTTTTTGGTAGTTGTTGCAAGAGGCGCTTGAGTTGAACGTTTCGCTCCCATCTTGCAATTTCTTCTTATGTGCCCTGCAAAACCACAACGAAAACATACCTTAGTGCTTGACGATCCCGAAGAGGGTGAAGTAGGCTTGTTGACGTTGTTTGTCGTAAATTCCGGTGTCGGAGGAGGAGATACCGACTGGGGCAGAAAGACTGTCCCAATCGAACTAAAATTGTCTTCAGTTCGATTGTATCCGAGGCCGAATCTGTTTGTTTGACCATGACCAAGCATCTTATCCAACTTACTCCTTCCAGAAGAAAATTGCTTTAAATCATCCTTGAGTTGGAAAATGGTCTTCGTCATTTCCATTTTTTCCTGTCGTGCCTCGCCGTAGAGCTTCAAGAAGTAATTCGCTTTATTCACCATATCTACATAATTCTTCTCGAGATGCTCATTGGACTCTTGAAGGGAAACATTTACTTTGATCAGATTATCCCTTTCCACTTCAAGAGCGTTTGAGAGAGAAGTTGCCCTTTTTGCTTCTTCTTCGAGATCCTGCAAACTCTCTCTCAAACTCTTGTTTTACTTTGCCAGTTTCTTTGAAACCTTCAAAAGTTTATGATAGGCAAAAGCAAAATCTTCACCTTCATAATTATCCGATTCATCGTCCGTTGCATTCTTTTCAACTTGGGAGGAGTTGGACAATGACTCAGACTTGCCATAAAGCATATGAATGGTGAAGATGTGGACGCGTGGAATGCCGTTGCGTTATTTTCTTCATTACTGGAAGATGACTCATTTGACGTTGAGGTGTCATCCCAAGTGACGGCTTGCATCGCTTTCTTCTTTGCCGGATTCTTATTGGGACACTCCGTTGAGATATGGCCGTACCCTCGGCACTTGAAGCATTGGACTTGTCCTTCTGAGCTTTTCTTATCCTTTGAAAAGCTTTCTTCCTTTTTTGACTTTTGGCTTGAAAAACCTTTGCCTTTCTTCCAAAGTTTCGGCAAAACTTTCTTGTCAAGAGAGCAAGCTGCTTCTCAAAGTCCTCCATAGATAGGTTCTCGTCGTCGTCTGAGGAGGATGAATCCGTGTCTTCTTCTTTTGTTGTTTTCAACGCAAAACCTGAAGACTTAGAAGTAGATGCTTTTCCAGAAGAATTGTTAGTAGGAAATGTCATTTCATATGTTTGTAATGAACCAACTAATTCTTCTACACGGATTTCGTCCGGGTGTTTAATAGTTTCAATGGCCGTAACCTTGGAACGAAATCTTTCAAGAAGAGTTCTTAAAATCTTTCTTACAATTTTAAATTCTGGAATTTTCTCTCCCAAGTTAGCACATGAATTCACGATGTCTTGCAATCGTGTATAATAATCTGTGAACAATTCATTTTCTGCCATAAAAATGGAGTCAAACTTGCTCGTAAGCATTTGCAGTTTTTGAATCTTCACAAGGTTAGTTCCTTCATGTGTAACTTGAAGAACATCCCAGATTTCTTTCGCAGTCTCACATGCCGAGACGCGAGAGAATTCCGTTTGTGACAGGGCATTAAATAAAGCGTTAATTCCTTTGCCATTGTAAAAAGATAAGTCTATCTCTTCCTTGGTCCATTTCGACCTAGGTTTGATGGTGTGAACATCAACAATAATTTCAGCTGGATTAAACCATCCTAACTCAATTGATTGCCACACCCGTTCGTCGATGGAAATAAGAAATGCTTTCATCCGTACTTTCCAGTAGTCATAATTTGTTCCATCGAAAAACGGGGGTCTGTTGATGTTTCCACCTTCAGCCATTGTTTACAACCCTATTCCCGCTCTGATACCACTTGTTGGGTTATGATAGAATATGGATCTAAATAGGAGAAAAAATACCTAGAGGGGGGGTGAATAGGTGTAAACCATAAATACTCAAAAATCGTTGCGCTATAAAACCCAATGCGGAAATGAAAATAGAACACGCAAGATTTTTACGTGGAAAACTCCAAAACCGGAGTAAAAAACCACGGGACCGATAACACGGCGAAATCCACTAGAATTAACACACGTACAAGGTGATATACCGTACTCACAGACGACTCATCCTTTTTCATACGCTCCTAGTAGATCTTCTCCGCTCGCTCCGCAACGCTTCTCGAATCCACGAATAGCGTCCAACGCCGAATCCACGGCGTCCAACGTCGAATCCACGACGTCCAACCGAATCCACGGTCTTCACCCAGTAGCATGTCTCGAATCCACGAACGTACCTCGCTCCGAATCCACGAGAGCGGTTGCACCTTGAATCCACAAGGCCACGCGAGTCCACGCGCCGATTTTGGGAAAATCGTTGTTTTTTGGGTGGTGATAATCCACCGAATACTTAGATCAAAGATAGATCGGAAATACCATCTAAGTATTCATTAATTTGATTCTACTCAAAATCTGAGTATGAAAACCTAGAATCAAATTAATCAATATAGATGAAGAAACATAGATTTAATCTCGTTATTTTCTTTCTTCTCTATATGTGGATTTTTCTCTTTTTGACCGTATTTTGGATTACCCTAAAAAATGAATCGTAGGGTCTATTTATAGGTTAGAAACTGTTGGAAGAGGAAAAGAATAAAAAACTGACCTAATCTGGAATTTTGCAGGACGACGGTCCGGACTGTCGTGGCTTAAACAGACAATTTCCAGAAAAACATACGTTCGGGGTCCGGACTGAAATACCACGGTTCGGACTGTTCATGCAATTCCTTCAGAATTAACGTTTGGGGTCCGGACTGAAATACCACGGTCCGGGCTGACCAAGCAATTCCATCAGAATCAACGTTCGGGGTCCGGACTGAGATACTACGGTCCGGACTGGAATTGCGCATGAACTACCCTATGTTCGGGGTCCGGACTGTAGTGCCCGATCCGGATCCTAAACATGTAGTATGTCCAGTTTTTTGATTTTTTTGCAATTAAAAATTCATCCAAGTGTTTCTACACTATAAGAAGTATTCAGATCACCAAAAATATTTAGTTAAACATACTTGATCCTTTTGAATTCTTCTTTCTTGAGATTGAGGCATATGATCCAAACTTTTTCATCTTCAATCTTCAAGACTTAAATAGTTTCACGAAATACGCCAACACAAATTCTTTAACATCAGGGCCCCGCGCTCGCTGCACCCGGTGCACACACTCCGTGCACCCGATGAACCACAGACTGCCACGTGTCCACATCTCAACCAATAGAAAACCGCCACGTGGCACATCACCAGCCTGCACCCCCGCGCCTGCCCGCGCACCTGCCTGGCTTGCCCGGCCTGCCCGCGCACCCCCGCGTGCGCCACGTCCACTGCACCGAACCAATGAAGTGCTGCCACGTGTCCCCGCTCCGGTCCACCGTACACCCGTGCGCTCTCCCGTGAACCGAGCGCCCTGCGCCCGCCAATCCGGAGCCGCCACGTGGCCCCCCGCCTGGTCCACTGCACCAGCGCTCCACTCCATGGACCGGGATGCGTGCGCCGGCCAATCTGCTGCTGCCACGTGTCCCTCCGGCCGGTCCACGGCTCCCCCATGCACCAAAATGCACCAGAAACTTCTGGGTCTCCGTTTTTGGGCGTCCGGACTCAGAAAAATACAAGTAAATAGCCGTTTTTCATCGTTTTTCCATGCTGAATCCAAATACGGCCTTCGTTTTGCCCAAAGCTCCTCCCAAAATTCGACGGGGGTATCCGAATACACTCGGGGTCCATTCAACGCACTGAGTCCATTTCTTGAGTCCAATACACACCCAAACACTCCCATCTCCCAAGATAGTCCTCCAGAAGCCACTGATCAAGCCATAAACCCCCAATGAAGATCCGGGTCATCACATCCTCCCCCACTAAAAGAAAGTTTCATCCTCGAAACTAAAACAACTCAAAAGGGAGTCTCAAAACTAGGGTAGGTATCCATCAACACCGTCTCCCGCTCCCAAGTCGCTACTCACTCCCCGTAATTACTCCTCAACAACAATAACAACAACCAGTACAGCATGGCCCGATGGCACAATACCGTCATCACATGAGCCAGAATTTGCAACGGGCGTCCCTCGTACTCCAAACATTCACAAATCTCAAATGGAGCGAGTCAATCACGGGCGAGGGATCCAAAAGCACATCACCCCCGTGCTGAGACGTGAAAAAAAAAACCTCAGGGACTCCAACAAAATGCTGGGGGGAAAAGGGAAAAAGAACAGTACAACACACACCAACACCACACCCTGGTGCCAACTCGACCAGTGCAACCCAAAACACCCCCACGCGATTATACAAGGAGGGAAGAAGCCTTAACAAGCCGGGGTCCTCACTCGGTCACTCTCAAATCCTGACCATCCGAGTGGACTGCTCCACCGCAGTCTACCATCAAAAGGAACCCCCAGGGACACAACCTCGAGCCCTGTTCACCTCAACGGTCCCACACAGCGCCAGCTACGGAATCATCAAACTCAACCCCAAATAGCTCTCCTGCTCTAGGTATCCGCCACCATAGTGGCCCTGTCGGGGTGATACTGGATGCTCGTCAATAATCCAACTATAACTTCATAGCCACTATAGGAGGCATCACTGTATCTCACAAATCCATCTCCCATCACCGACGATGCTAAAATCGGCGCTGGTATCAGTCTCATCACCTATTCGTTAAGCTCTGCTGGCACTATCCGGTCCAAAAGCTCCTCACCTCAACAATAACTGCCGGTCTCGGTCAGTCTCGAATAGCATCCATTTTGGCTAGATTTCCACCGCCGCCCCTTATGGCTAGAATAAGTAATCCAAGAAGATATGCTCTCCAAGCTAAAACTTGTACCACAACAACTTGGCATATAGCTTCTTCCTCACAGACCTTGTCACACCATCTACAAGTGCTCCACAAGCTCTAAATCACACAGAGAGGGGGTAAAATCAAAATATCCCGAGAGAATATTGCCAATAATCCTTCCAAGTGCAGCTGGAACACACAATTCCTCAAATCTTAAAGGCGACAGGGCATTAGTCATTCTATCTGGCCTCACTGTACTCATAAATGCCCCTACCGTGTCCCGAACACCATCTTGGAGAAATACTCAGCTGTATGATTCCAAATAGATACATGCATCATAAGAAAACAACTGCCGGAGTATAACTCCATCAAAAGGTCCTAAATAATACCCGGACCTGCCTGCGGTCACACCACACAAGAACCCTCACCGCCGTGTATCAACGACGTGGCATCACCACCGTGTATCAATGGTGTGGCACTAGGTCAAAATACCCTCGATCCATCAGATCCTGCAACTGTGCCATCAGCTCTCTCAGCTCTACAAGTGATATCCAATGAGGTGTTGTCGAGGTTGGCGCGGTACCCAGAACCACGTCAATCGTAATCTCAATCTCCCTAACCGGGGGCATCATCATCAGCTCAGGTGGAATCACACCCGGGATCTCATGGGCAACAGTAATATTCTTGAGTCTCGGTGCCGCCAAAGGCACCTCTCGCATTGTCGCTGCAACCTGTGTGCTCTAACTGTCTCAACAAACAGGCCTCTACTCTCTGCCTCGCAGAAGATCATAGCCTTCTCTCTCCGCAGTCAAACATCATATGGCACTGTGCCAACCAATCCCACGCACTGGGTCAAAACACCGAACTGACACAAATACTAATAAGTCTGCCGATACCACTCGAGGTCTCAACTGCACTGGACATGATCCACAAGCCTCCTCCACATGCACCACACCAACAGGAACCTGTACCTCTAGTGCACGTGGTAACAAATCTGCCTCTAGTCCATGCAGGAATGCAACATGCTCTAACTCCGACTGCTGTGATGAAATCACACATGTGACACTCGATCCACTATCGTGGCACCCTCCAACCGGGCGGCACAAACTCATCCGCTTGCTGCAAGTGGTCGTCGCTCAGTCTGCCTAAAAATCAAGACTATCCCCATAGGGAGCACGACCTCTGTCCCTGCTCACACTGGGGTGACGAATGCGGTCGTCCGCTGATAACCAATCCATACTACCGCCGCGCCACTCTGATAAAAATGCTGATGCTGCCATCGGGGTCCACCTGATCTCTGGCGTCTCGAAAATCCGCTATCCTGGAAAAAGAAATCAGAAATGCCTCTGCCAGCCGATCTGTCCTCCATCACCCGGCGCCAAGCACCAATATCCAGAACTCGCCGCTGGCGGCAGATCCCTATCCAAAGGAACTGCAGTGCCACGCTCCAAACACAACGCCTACACCATCGAGGCGTCAATAATCCGTAACGGAGGGACCAACTAAACTGAAAGGTATCCTGGCGTAATCCACTCCCAGTCACACATATCCTATGCGCCTCGTCCCTCGAAACCTGGAGCTCGCAGTTCAACAACTGCATAAACTCTCTAGCATAGGGAGGCTCTCAATTGATCACTCCATCACCACCAACCACGATTCTGCCTCTAAAAGCTCCAACTCAATTCCATGAATCGGGGTGGTTCATCTGCCAAAACTGGCTCCATCGATCGATGATGTCCCACAGCTCATCAACTGTCAGCTATCCACCCCGCCTCGGTGCCTCGGCACTAAATATTGGCACGGAGGGGGCTACTCGCTCCATCGGCGCCACAGAAATCACTGCCGCTGAGAATACTGCAACTAGGTAGCCTCAGGAGAAAATCACTGTCGGGCTGCCCACTGCTCCGACGACTGTGTCACCCAGACCAGCGGCTCACTCTGCCGCTGATATACCTCAAACAATCCAGCCAACGGGGCCCGAAGCTCTCTGACCTTCAATCCGGGTATCCGGCCCCAAAACGATCCGCTGAAGCTCAACTGTTGCGACGAGTGCACACCAATCCGCACAACGCGTTAGGGAGACACCGCTCACCACGACTAACTGCACCACAGCACAAAACAAAACTCCACCCAATCCGGCGAAAGTCTAGAGCATGTCAACCGTTCCACCGCATTATGTCGTCTGCATCCATCATAATTGCTTAGGAGAATAAACATGCCAATCACTCGTCCCGTCACTTGGGAGAGGTATAAGACCCAATCAGAACTCTCGCCAAAAGTCACGACTCTCACGAAGTCATCCTAGGGTCCAACCACAAGCCTAGGATTTCTACAGTCTCAACTGACCTATCCCAAAGCTCTGATACCAACCTAATCTGTCACGCCCCGGGGTCGAAACTGCGACCCGGGCTCACCAACATATCCGCCACCTATGCAAAATCCCGCATAGGCGAAGCGTCTAACCTGCAAAAGATAGTACTATAGCTACGCAAATATCAGAGCGAAAATAAAATGTTGTAAAATAAAATCCAATCACTATACAATACGAAATAAAGTACAACATCCATCTCCTCAAATACAGATAATCCTCATGCAATACCCTCAATACAGCATCTCTCAAACTCCAAAAGGGAGATAAACTAAAACTATAATACATCAGTCTCTCCACAAAAGATCCCTCTCAAAGTGAACAATAAAAAACCAGCTGACAGCTACAAGGAATCTCCAACCAGGGGATTAAGCTACACTCCTCGGGCGGTAAGGATCTAGCTCGTGACTCCCTCGCCTTGAACAACGACCGAAAGATCAGCAACTCCCGCAGAAGACTCTGCAACACAGGGGGAAGAAAAGAGGGAAACAACAATGGGGGTGAGAACCACTAGTAAACCAGTAGCCTCCCCCTGTGGGTAAAGCCTCAAACTCCGGCGTACCCATTAAATCTACCAGAGGCAAGAAAATGAATAAGTGGTAAAGCTATAAACAGAACTGCTGAATAAAGGGAAAACTACCACTAGCATGCCTCTAAATGCAATACCGAAAGGAAAGATTGAATGTATGCATCAGTATCTAACATGCCTGCCTGAATAAACCCAATCGATGGACCAGTAAGAACTGGTACTGCCTGCTGTGCCTGCCGTATCGGGTATGCTGGCCGATGCATAACACCGATGAAAAGGAGTGTCAAGGACTCAAAGCCTGTCTGTAGCACACTCCGGAGTGGCACTCAAGGGGAGCGACCCACACGAGTAAAGTATCTCAGTAACCAATAACATAAGTATCATAAAACAGCAGGACTGGATCATGACTATGATCAAAGTGGGAAAATCCATCCACTAATGAAATTCGATCCCTAATCAGATGCAATAGTACTCAATAAGTGGGAAACTCCATCCACTAGAGGAATCCGATCCCCAATCAGATGCAATAGTACTCAATAAGTGGGAAACTCCATCCACTAGAGAAATCTGATACCCAATCTGATGCATAAGTAAACATCCAGTCAACCGCCTAATGTCCGCGGTCGCCGCAACACCCCATAAGTCCAAAGCCTGATAAAGTAATCAACATCTGGTCAACCGCCTAATATCCGCGGCTACCACAATGCCCCACAATCCACAATCAAGTACCACCTGTCCTGGACTCCAAGGTCCCAACTACACTATCCCAAACCCCTGCTCGAATCCGAGCAACCAGACTCAAAAGTCTAAATGAGAAGGAGAAAGGAAACAATCATGGTTTCTCCTAAGTCAAGTCCCAACATGATAGTGTAACAATAAATAGTAGCTTATCTAGATGTCCATACAAGCATGCAAATGTCCTCAGGCAAGATGAAAGAAAGTGAATCAAATAACAGTTCCACATGTGTATCGAATAATCAATCCGCATAGATATAACCATCATGCTAAAATCATCAGCCAACTACATATGTATATAATCCCTGATCCATAATAAATCCCAAAGTGATACCCGCACATAGATATGTCATCATGTCCCAATAGTTAATCCATTTAACCAACTTTCATAAAATCTATGTGCTAACATGGCATGTTAATTATCGCTATTAAAAATGTCCCCGCAATCATGTTTCCACAACAATATTATCCCAATAATATTCCCAACATGCTATACCCACAAAATTAATCTCAAATGATAGGCTCACATTTATATCATTAATCATACATGGTAATCAATCAATATGTCCAATAGAAGGCTTCTCTAATAAACTTAGTGAGCAAGTCAGAAGTTGAGGTATGCACAACCACCCACCTCGATCGCAGAGCACGCGAAGCACAGCCCAAATACGCCCTCACATCAGGTAATCACGGCACACTGCACGGTAATCCAAACGCCGTACAATTAATCCAAAAATGCACAATTACCCGCTGTCCAAAAATGAGTCCCAAAAATGGCTAAATTTCACCTATGAGATGAACTCGGAAAAATCCAGAAAAATAACTGCTGCGATCGTCGCGTCGAGCCGATCGAAACGAGTACTCAAACGTTCCGATCTGATACCTGTAGGTTAAGTTACAAATAAAACACCGTGGTAAGCCGCAACGCCACACAACCAAAATCCTGCGGCAAACTGTCACGCCCCGGGGTCGGAACTGTACCCCGGGCTCGCCAACAGATCCGCCGTCCCTACAGGAAGCCCCGTAGAGACGTAGCGTCTACCTGCAAATAAGCATCTATACTAACAGATATCAGAGCTGTAGAATAAAAAAAAAACTAACTATGAACAGAAAGTAAAACAGTCTCTCATAAAATATACATAAATTCCTCACCAGAAATACAGAAGTCTCTCCAAAGAAACCAAAAGAGTACAACTCAATTCCTCACTACAAGATCTCTCAACATGACACAACCAAAATATAAGGGTACCTCTATGCCACACTGAAGCTGAAGGGGGAAGGGATCTATCTCGCGACTCCCTTACCTCGGTCTGAAGGAGCAGGATCAGCAACAGGTACCGCAGGAACTGGAGCTGGAGTCCCTGGGGAAAAGAAACCACGACGGGTGTGAGAACTACCTCCCACAGTAGTTCTCAGTGGGTGCCGCCAACAAGCCCGACGGTCTGCCCACTAAGTCTACTAGAGGCATAAAGCAACATATGCAGTGCTGTAGGGAAAGCTGGAAAAAGTAAACTCTACTGCTACTATGCCTCTATCTAAATGCTCAAAGGGCGAGACAGAATGAATATGATGCCACAACCAACTCTCTCAACTCAGACCACCCAATCCAAACTGACTGCCCCATAGGGTCCAGTCAAGCCTGCGCCTACCTACTGCCGTACATCCCGGAGGACCGGACTTACGTAGGACGTCCGTGACTGCCAAAACTGGCTCAGCCAGAGGGACGGCGTCCGTGACTGCCAAAACTGGCTCAGCCAGAGGGACGGTGTCCGTGACTGCCAAAACTGGCTCAGCCAGAGGGACAAGTATCAAACCCAACTCCGGAGTGGCACTCGTGGGTAGCGACCCCACCGAGCAAAGTATCCGCGCATCTCTGTCGATCTCAAGTATGGCTCCTGCAGGCTATGATCCAATCTCTGTCTCACTCACTAACTAAGAATCCACAGTCTCTATGGTCATCTCCCAAAGATCCCAGATCCAACATGTCACTATCTCAATGATAAACAATCTACAGACTGCTACCAACTCTACTCGGTCCCCAGACGCGAGTACAATGCATCCACAGCTACTAGACCTCCCAACCCATGACTCAGGGGAAAACTACTATGTCCAGAATGACAGGAGTAATAACCAATGTGGGAAACTAAAGCAATGAATAAATCCAATTCGGGTTTAAGTTTACTACAGTCTGGTGGAGCATGATGTATAATACTTAACAGGTATACTAGGCTAAGTTGAGTTTCCATGTTGTAAGAGTTCAAACATTGCAAGTGGTTCAATGAGGTCATCAGATTTAACAGCTATCAACTATAGGTACTAACATACAGTTCTCATCTAATATTGGGGTCATAAATTAACATGCATGCTACTATATTCGCAGAATTAGAGTGCAGTCCATAGATTTTGAAAGCAGGATCACCCACCTGAACACGCTAACCGTCCGGGGTTACACAGATAAGGGAGTCCAGGAACAGCCAAAGCACACAATCCTCCAAGCTGACAACACTGTAGTAGTGCTTACAACATCCTGGATACAATCACAAACCAATTCTACACTTAAAATCCACAAAAATCCCAAGTTCAAAATCCTGCATGAACAGTCCATCTTATCACGAAATTTTCACCTGAAAATCATCTTCCAGAAATTCTGATAAAAATACCACGGCGATCCTCGCGAAGTGTAGATGTCGATAGGCTCTTGAATCGTCGAATTCTGATGTCCGGATGAGGAGATAAAAATCCGCGAAGTGAGTGCTGTCCAGGAATCTCACAGCAAAACAGTGGCTCAGTAATGCCTCGAAAACTGTGCCAAAAACCCAAATATGGGCAAAACACTCAACACGAAAGTCGAAGATTTACCTCTCGTGAATCCAACGCCGCAAAAATTGCTGAAAAAGACTGTCGGGGTAGCTCTGTAGAATTTTTAGACCGAAATGCGGCGATAACGGGCCTCCAACAGTAGAACGTCGCTCCGCACTACGAGGTAGAAAACACAGTCGTCGCGGCTTCCAGAAAATCTGAAGCTCGGCCGAAAGATTGGCAAGAGGGAGAGGAAGAAATCTTGTGAAGGGAGTAGAGGCTAAATCCCCCGGGAAAGGGCAGAAATTGCATCCCAAATGGCCTATTTATAGGCCCACAAGAGAAAACAGCCCAAAAAGGCAAGCTGACCACTTTCGGGCCCAACTTTCGGGCGCCCGAAAGTTTCCGGGCTGCTACAGTAACGGGCCGGCCCGTTACTGTGCGCGCCCGAAACCTCCACAAGCCGCCACGTGTCCCAAGCCTGCTCCCCGCACCCGGCGCACGCCCCGCGACGAATCCCGTGATGCCACGTGTCCCGACCAGGCGTCGTGCACCCCTGCGCCGGACCAACCACGGGGCGCCACGTGGCGCCCCCCACGTCGCAGGTTTGACCCCCGCGCCACGCCCACGTGCGCGGCCGCGTGGCCGCCGGCTCTGGGTCGGGCACGCGCCCCGAGGCACCGCCTCAACCGCCGCAGCCGTGTAGACCGAGTGCACCAGAACCCGCCAACCAGACAACGCCACGTGTCCACCGGTCTACCGTGCACCAGAGCCAAAAATTCGTGGACCGCGTGCACAACACCGCCCAACCACGAGATGCCACGTGGCATGCCCTCGGTCCACCGTGCCCCCGCCAAGGCCCGTGGACCGCGCCCGCTGCGCCGGCCAACCGCAGCCCTCCACGTGGCCTCCGCCCGGTGCACGCGGCCCGCGGTGGACCGCGCTCCTGCGCCACCCTCCGCCGCCGCGCTCCGCCGCGCTCCGCCGCCGCCGGCGCTCCTCCGGCCGCCGGAACAGTAACCCGAGCCTCGATTTCCGTGTTTTCGCGTCCGGGCTTTGAAAAATATAAGTAAATAGTCCACTTCGCTCGTTTTCGCGCGCTGAATCCAAATCCGAGGTCCGTTCGGCCAAATTCCACTTCTAAAATTTTTCCAAAATTTCCCGGAAGAGTAGACTTGATCCAATTTCCGTTCCGGGTCACATTCTTGGCTCCGATAAGCGCGCAAACACCTCACACACCCAAAATGGACTACCAGAAAAGAAAACAAGCTCCAATTTTACCAGAAACTCAATTCTGGGGCCCGACACGCACACCCTGAAACCTCCAATCCAACAGTAAGCCCTAAAGTGGGGATTCGGGTCCTCACATCCTCCCCCACTAAAAGAAAGTTTCGTCCTCGAAACAAACACGGCTCACAAGGGAGTCTCCAAGCCCAAAGGTAAACCTCCAACCACACAACTCCATCTCCCCAGTCGCTACAAACTCTCCACAAAGCGAGTCCAACCGCTGAATAAAGCTCAGGAATTCCCAAACACTGGGGACGAGGTAGAACGGCCAACTCTACACGTCCAAACTATTCGAATTACGCCGCAAAACTTAACAGAAAAAGAAAGGGCCCCACCAGTAGGAAGGTCATCAACCCCCAACTCTCCAATTTAGAAAACAACTGAAATTAGCGAAAAGTTCGAAAGTTTCGAGAGACCGGTGCCCTTGCCCCAATCAAACAAGAACGGGTTCGGGCACCGACCCTATTTCTGGAGTAGTCTTTCGAATCTTTCATCTTGTTCGCAAATTTCAGTACAAGAGCGAGAAAAGAGGGAGAAAGGTGTTGATGCCGTTCCTGCTGTGGCAATAAAACGGAAGCTACGGTCTATCCGTGCCCCTAAAAAGAAAAACACCACCCTATCCGAGACCCTTAGAGACAAACCCTCTAATCCTAGGCGTCACCTACGCTCGACAGGTCGCACCTAACCCAAAGCCGCTGAAGCCACTGCTGCAGAAAGGATGCCTCGGTATCCAGTGGAAATGATCTCCCGTCGTCCAACTCGCGAAAAGGCCACTGTTCTCTATTCGCCATCAAATGTTGCACGATACCGCACCAGCTGGTCATCCCAAGTGCTCAATCTGAGTCGGGGAGCTGCAACTCAACCATCACAACTATCGGCGTACCTCTCAAAATTCCAGCTGTTCTGATCACATCCCAAAATTCGCCTCTGCTGGAAGATACTGGAATGAATCCAATCGCTAAAGCAAGTCACAAAATTCCTATCCTTTAATCATGCAAAAATGCACATGCCCTGATATCATGCAGATGGATGTAAAAGCCCTACTGATGAATAAATGAGATGCACCGGTATCAAAAGGAGCCCGAGCACGGACTGCTGAGATCAGAATAATACCTGCAATGACCTGCTCTACTGCTGTAACGTCCTCGACCTGGGCGGCATAAACTCGACCGCTCGGCGCCGGGGGACGTCGCTCTGGCCGCCGGAAAGAAGATGAGGTAACCTCTGGCCTGCTGTAGGCCGCAGAAGGATCGGCTGGCTGGTAAGGAACGGACGGTGCTGATGCTGGTGAAGGAGCTGGATGGCCGGCTCTAGGGCACACGCTCGCAAAGTGACCGGCCTGCCCGCAGCGAAAACAATGGCCCTGTCTCTGCGGGCACAGAGTCGGTAGGTGTGAGCCTCCACAGATAATACACCGATCTGGGCGCTGCTGCTGAGAAGTCTGCGGTGTGAACTGCTGCTGTCGTGGGGGTTGATGCTGCTGCTGTGTCTGGCGAAACGCCCCCGATCTCTGATGTCCTTGGTACCCCCGGCCCTGAGGGTGGGAACGCGGAGGTCTCGGGGGTCCCTGCCTGCTAGACTGCCCCTCCTCCGGAGAAGCCGGGCGCTTCGCCCCAGAAGTTGCTACAGGGGCCGGAGATGCCTCATCCATCACGGCCTCTCCACACTCCACATACAAAGCCTGCTCCATCGAGGCCTCCAAGGTCTGCAGTCTACGGGAGCGGACGAACTGGTAGATGTCTCGGCGAAGTCCTCTCTCGAACATGTAGATGCGATGGCTCTCATCTCTGGCCACATGAGGTACACATGCCAGTAGTTGGTTGAATTCCGCTATGTACATGTGCACAGGCCTATCTCCCTGGCGGAGATTCTTCAACTGTTCCTCCAGTCGCTGTCGGACGCTCTCAGGAAAGAATGCTCCCAGCAACATGCTCCGAAACTCGGTCCAGGAAAGAAGCTGTGTCCCAGGTGGACCAGCGGGTCGCACACGCCGCCACCACGCCTCGGCGTTTGCTCTCCAGAAAGTGAGTAGCCAGAATAACCCTATACCTCTCGTCCACAATAGGCTCTCAAAGTGGCGCTCCATGGTGGTAATCCAAGTCTCGGCTGCCCAAGGCTCAGCACTCATGCCCGAAAAGCGGGGCGGATCGAACCGCCGAAATCTCATCAACAAATCTACTACCTCCCGCTGCTCTACCGCAGTCAAAGATCCCGTCACCCCGGCCGGTGCTCTACACGAAACCGGCTCAACAGGAATCGCCGGTGCAGGCTGCACAACAGGGGGTGCCACAACAGGAGAAGAAGGCACCGGCGAGCTCTCAGGGGTACAACCGCCGGCTGCGCTCTCTGCTCCAATAAGAGCGTCAGCACGCGCCACTGCCTCCTCCTGGCGTCTAGTCGCCGCAGCCATCTGTGCCATCTGGGCACGGAGCTCCTGAATCTCAGCCTGAGGTCCTCGCCCCGAGTCCTCCTGCTCGGGCTCAGAGGACGAAGGCTGCGAGCGCGTCACCAACGAACGTCGAGGAGGCATCCCCACCTGAGGGACAAAGCAACCAATCAGAACCAGAAGCAACTCTCGACCCAATCTAGCGAAAGTCAAAAGGCATGTCCCCCTTCCCGAAGCACTATGTTGTCTGCAGCCAACATAGTCGCCACAGAAGGAAGGCATGTCTATCTCTCGTCCCAATCCATTCGGGAGAGTTAGATACCCAATCAAGACTTTCGCTAAAAAGTCTCGGCTCTCACGTGGGTCATCCTAGGGTTTAACCATAAGCCTAGGGTTCCTAAGTCACTCAAGACCTACACCCTAAGCTCTGATACCACTCTATTCTGTCACGCCCCGGGGTCGGAACTGTACCCCGGGCTCGCCAACAGATCCGCCGTCCCTACAGGAAGCCCCGTAGAGACGTAGCGTCTACCTGCAAATAAGCATCTATACTAACAGATATCAGAGCTGTAGAATAAAAAAAAAACTAACTATGAACAGAAAGTAAAACAGTCTCTCATAAAATATACATAAATTCCTCACCAGAAATACAGAAGTCTCTCCAAAGAAACCAAAAGAGTACAACTCAATTCCTCACTACAAGATCTCTCAACATGACACAACCAAAATATAAGGGTACCTCTATGCCACACTGAAGCTGAAGGGGGAAGGGATCTATCTCGCGACTCCTTACCTCGGTCTGAAGGAGCAGGATCAGCAACAGGTACCGCAGGAACTGGAGCTGGAGTCCCTGGGGAAAAGACACCACGACGGGTGTGAGAACTACCTCCCACAGTAGTTCTCAGTGGGTGCCGCCAACAAGCCCGACGGTCTGCCCACTAAGTCTACTAGAGGCATAAAGCAACATATGCAGTGCTGTAGGGAAAGCTGGAAAAAGTAAACTCTACTGCTACTATGCCTCTATCTAAATGCTCAAAGGGCGAGACAGAATGAATATGATGCCACAACCAACTCTCTCAACTCAGACCACCCAATCCAAACTGACTGCCCCATAGGGTCCAGTCAAGCCTGCGCCTACCTACTGCCGTACATCCCGGAGGACCGGACTTACGTAGGACGTCTGTGACCTGCCAAAACTGGCTCAGCCAGGAGGGACGGCGTCCGTGACTGCCAAAACTGGCTCAGCCAGAGGGACGGTGTCCGTGACTGCCAAAACTGGCTCAGCCAGAGGGACAAGTATCAAACCCAACTCCGGAGTGGCACTCGTGGGTAGCGACCCCACCGAGCAAAGTATCCGCGCATCTCTGTCGATCTCAAGTATGGCTCCTGCAGGCTATGATCCAATCTCTGTCTCACTCACTAACTAAGAATCCACACTGTCTCTATGGTCATCTCCCAAAGATCCCAGATCCAACATGTCACTATCTCAATGATAAACAATCTACAGACTGCTACCAACTCTACTCGGTCCCCAGACGCGAGTACAATGCATCCACAGCTACTAGACCTCCCAACCCATGACTCAGGGGAAAACTACTATGTCCAGAATGACAGGAGTAATAACCAATGTGGGAAACTAAAGCAATGAATAAATCCAATTCGGGTTTAAGTTTACTACAGTCTGGTGGAGCATGATGTATAATACTTAACAGGTATACTAGGCTAAGTTGAGTTTCCATGTTGTAAGAGTTCAAACATTGCAAGTGGTTCAATGAGGTCATCAGATTTAACAGCTATCAACTATAGGTACTAACATACAGTTCTCATCTAATATTGGGGTCATAAATTAACATGCATGCTACTATATTCGCAGAATTAGAGTGCAGTCCATAGATTTTGAAAGCAGGATCACCCACCTGAACACGCTAACCGTCCGGGGTTACACAGATAAGGGAGTCCAGGAACAGCCAAAGCACACAATCCTCCAAGCTGACAACACTGTAGTAGTGCTTACAACATCCTGGATACAATCACAAACCAATTCTACACTTAAAATCCACAAAAATCCCAAGTTCAAAATCCTGCATGAACAGTCCATCTTATCACGAAATTTTCACCTGAAAATCATCTTCAGAAATTCTGATAAAAATACCACGGCGATCCTCGCGAAGTGTAGATGTCGATAGGCTCTTGAATCGTTGAATTCCGATGTCCGGATGAGGAAATAAAAATCCGCGAAGTGAGTGCTGTCCAGGAATCTCACAGCAAAACAGTGGCTCAGTAATGCCTCAAAAACCGTGCCAAAAACCCAAATCTGGGCAAAACACTCAACACGAAAGTCGAAGATTTACCTCTCGTGAATCCAACGCCGCAAAAATCGCTGAAAAAGACTGTCGGGTAGCTCTGTAGAATTTTTAGACCGAAATGCGGCGATAACGGGCCTCCAACAGTAGAACGTCGCTCCGCACTACGAGGTAGAAAACACAGTCGTCGCGGCTTCCAGAAAATCTGAAGCTCGGCCGAAAGATTGGCAAGAGGGAGAGGAAGAAATCTTGTGAAGGGAGTAGAGGCTAAATCCCCGGGAAAGGGCAGAAAATTGCATCCCAAATGGCCTATTTATAGGCCCACAAGAGAAAACAGCCCAAAAAGGCAAGCTGACCACTTTCGGGCCCAACTTTCGGGCGCCCGAAAGTTTCCGGCTGCTACAGTAACGGGCCGGCCCGTTACTGTGCGCGCCCGAAACCTCCACAAGCCGCCACGTGTCCCAAGCCTGCTCCCCGCACCCGCGCACACGCCCCGCGACGAATCCCGTGATGCCACGTGTCCCGACCAGGCGTCGTGCACCCCTGCGCCGGACCAACCACGGGGCGCCACGTGGCGCCCCCCACGTCGCAGGTTTGACCCCCCGCCACGCCCACGTGCGCTGGCGCGGCCGTGTGCCGCGGCTCCGGGTCGGGCACGCGCCCCGAGCACGCGCCTCAACCGCCGCAGCCGTGTAGACCGAGTGCACCAAACCCGCCAACCAGACAACGCCATGTGTCCACCGGTCTACCGTGCACCAGAGCCAAAAATTCGTGGACCGCGTGCACAACACCGCCAAACACGAGATGCCACGTGGCATGCCTCGGTCCACCGCGCCCCCGCCAAGGCCCGTGGACCGCGCCCGCTGCGCCGCCAACTGCAGCCTCCACGTGGCCTCCGCCGGTGCACGCGCCTCGCGGTGGACCGCGCGCCTGCGCCACCCTCCGCCGCCGCGCTCCGCCGCGCTTCCGCTGCCGCCGCGCTCCTCCGCCGCCGGAACTTAACCCGAGCCTCGATTTCCGTGTTTTCGCGTCCGGGCTTTGAAAAATTCAAGTAAATAGTCCATTTCGCTCGTTTTCGCGCGCTGAATCCAAATCCGAGGTCCGTTCGGCCAAATTCCACTTCTAAATTTTTCCAAAATTTCCCGGAAGAGTAGACTTGATCCAATTTCCGTTCCGGGTCACATTCTTGGCTCCGATAAGCGCGCAAACACCTCACACACCCAAATGGACTACCAGAAAAAACAAACTCCAATTTTTCCAGAAACTCAATTCTGGGGCCCGACACGCACCGCACACCCTGAACCTCCAATCCAACAGTAAGCCCTAAAGTGGGGATTCGGTCCTCCACACACACTGTCCAGGGAAAATCTTAATTACACCTCTCGAATCAATCTCCAAAAACCCGAAAAATCACCACTGTGTTCCTCGCGACGAGTAGATCCAAATCGATTTTTATATGCCTTGATCCGATGATCGTAGACCGTGATATAAAATCGACAAGCCTCCGCTGTCCAAAATCTCACAGCAGAAAAAGGGTCACAAAAACACCTCAGGAACTGTGCCGAAAACTCGAAATGATGTGAACAATCAACATGGAAACGAAGCCTTACCTCTCAAGAACCGCTGCCGTGAAAATCGCCCAAAAATTCTATCGGGGTAGCCCAGGGGACTCTCAGACTGAATGAACTGTGACGGAAAAGCCCACGGTATAGAGAATCGTCGCAGTGCGCCGACTCGCAGATAACGCCGATGC
>CM055061.1:36028586-36043202 GCA_029204045.2 Tillandsia leiboldiana
CTTAGTCCTTATTGATAATAGACATTCCTTTGTGCCATGACATTACCCCTACCGTGACAGGTGTTACGAGGTGCGGTAGCCGGGAGGGCGGTGAGACTGCGTCGCGAGGGCCGTAGTCAGAACACTTGTTTTTTAATCTCTATTTCTCTTACGCTTAATTTAGTTAATTTGCTTGTGGGGTCGTAATATTCGTGGACATGTATTACTTAGCGCTGTGGATGAGGTGTACTTTTATATTTCGGTTCTTTGGTGATGTTTTCTTATGCGGCACGTTTTCATGATAAACCAAATGACTTCGAAAAGGTTTTCTCAAAACGAAGTGCCGTGTGGGCACGGGTTTTGCAAACCGCTGGCTTTATCCTTTCTAAACACTGATGCCGCTTTAATATTCCGCTTGATGATGTATGTCTATTGTATGGTTGATGGTTGGTGTTTGATGTATGTTGTTGTAAATGAGACGCCGTGCATATACAAAGGAGACTCTGTCCGTGGGCAGGGAGAATTTGTGTATGTGGCGGTCTGGCACGCACCGGGGATGAGGTTTAAATTACCTTGTTAAGAAGAAAAAAAAAAGATACACACGATTTTCCGCTTTGATAGACTCAAAAACCCCCGGGGGCGTGACAGATTAAATGGTCTCAGAGAAAAACAACCATAACCATAGTAGACGTGATTCCACATCCACAGTGTAGGGTACCACTAGCAAATCAGACATCAGATAACCGAGGTATAGGTGTGTAGTACGTGAGAGTACGGGGAAAAGGGGAACGTAATGTAGGTGTAATCGTAAGACAGGGTGTTAGGGTTATAACCTTAGGGTTAACGAGGTTTCTTTGTATCACAGCAGACAACGGCAAGGGTCCGGCCACCGAGCACTAACCATTCTCAATGGACAGGATGGATCCCGTAGCCGCAGCCAACCGCCTACTCCGCAACCCAGCTACACGATATAGCGGGGCAAATGCTGACTCTCACTGAGCGCCTAGGCATACTGACTCAGGATTTTGAGGGTGTCGACCGCATCCGGCAGGACGCCAGGGACGGCGCCTATCGGGGAATGCCACTGGCAGGGTCCCCTACATTTAACGAAGCGGTTATGTTGGCCCGGCGGGCAGAGCAAGAGCTGGCCGAGACACGCGCTCGGCAGAGTTATCCATATCCCAGTCCGGCAGAGGACCCTTTCCAGCAGGGCCCGGCACTCAAACGCCCAAGGACAGAGGCAAACTTTGGAAAGGCAATGAGAGGAGGATCCAAACCGCAGAGGAAGCCGTGTCCCATATGCAGTAGGGCGCATCAGGTGACTGACTGTCCATGGAGTCACGACCACTGCTACCGGTGTGGCAAACCAGGACACGCACGCTACGAGTGCCCACGGAAACCGGGCACCACCAGGCCTCCGGCACCGCGACCGGAGGGGACAGGGAAGACTGCTGCACCCGTTCCACAAGGGGGCCCCGCCCCGGAGGGCCAATGAGGAGGACGTCCGGAGAAAGCGCGGAAGGACGAACCGACACCAGCAAGGGACGCGAAACCACCTCAGGGACCGTGCATAATCTGCAAGGGTGCTTACCCGGTGGCAGAATGTACGTGGAGGTACCATTACTGCAATCAGTGCAGCTTACCGGACCACTCCCGTGCCTTCTGCCCTCAGAGGCCCACTTCCGCCGCCGCCGCGCCACCACAGCAGGAAGGACTAGAGAGTGCTGCGGCCCCCGTTCAGCCAAAGGATTCGCCTGACGACCAGCAATCCGTAGACTCCGCAGATGTCAAGTCCCTTCCCCAGCACGCCGTACGACGCTGGCCCAAGGGCTGTGGACGGGCTCCTCGGGATACTGCAGTGGAGGACGCGACGTCCCAGACCTAGTAACGGCAGGTAAATTTTTGGTTTCACTTTTCCCTCTTAGATTAGGAGCACCGGTCACACCTTAACCTGCTACCCCTGTTAGACTCTCTCTCTCGCTCCCTCTCTCTAGAATCCTTAAGTATTAGGTGAAGCCTCCCCCGGCCGATGTGCGCGGGCGAGCTTCGAAGCGTAGGAGAACCATGTGTACTCGGGGCCCGTTAAGGGCCATGCAAGGAATAAATAGGCTCCACCCTATGCCTTGCAGCCGAGAACCCAATGGGCCGATAGGTAGTTCAGGGCCGCTCCCCAGATAAGGATCAGCGGTCCCGTGGTAAGGGGATTTCCGGACGTGTTTTCGGTAGAGCTCCCCGGAGCGCCGCCGGAACGAGAGGTCGACTTTCCCATTGAACTACTTCCCGGCACCAAACCCATCACCAAGGCACCGTACAGGATGGCCTTCGCGGAGTTGAAGGAACTCAAGGCACAGTTGGAGGACCTTTTGGATAAGGGCTTCATCAGACCTAGCGCGTCACCCTGGGGCGCGCCCGTCCTGTTTGTGAGGAAGAAGGACGGAAGTCTCCGGTTGTGCATCGACTACCGGGGGATAAATAAGGTCACCGTTAAGAACAAGTGCCCCCTGCCAAGGATCGACGACCTCTTCGACCAACTACAGGGGGCGACGGTGTTTTCAAAGATTGACCTGCAGTCGGGCTATCATCAGGTCCAGGTCAAGGGGGAGGACATCCCCAAAACGGCTTTTCGGACTCGCTACGGTCATTACGAATTTACAGTAATGCCGTTCGGGCTCACGAATGCCCCGGCGGTGTTCATGGACATGATGAACAGGGTATTCAAACCCTTCCTGGATTTATTCGTGGTGGTCTTCATCGACGATATCCTCATCTACTCCCGTACAGACGAGGAACATGAAGAACATCTACGCACGGTCCTCCAGACCCTACGGGAACAGAAACTCTACGCCAAACTCAAAAAGTGTGAGTTTTGGCTCCGAGAGGTTGGCTTCCTGGGGCACGTAATCTCGGCGGCTAGGGTCGCAGTCGATCCGAAGAAGATAGATTCGGTGACGGACTGGTCCCAACCGACGACGGTAACAGAGGTTCGAAGCTTTCTAGGATTAGCCGGGTACTACCGGCGCTTCGTGGAGGGTTTCTCCAAGATAGCCACCCCCTTAAACCGTTTGACTAAAAAGGGGGAAAAGTTCATCTGGACGGACAAATGTCAGAAGAGCTTCGAGGAGCTCAAGGATAGATTGACGCGAGCTCCGATTCTCGCCCTGCCAGAACCAGGGGAGGATTATGAAGTGTATTGCGATGCGTCGCGAAACGGACTGGGTGGAGTACTCATGCAACGGGGAAAGGTTATAGCCTATGCGTCAAGGCAGCTCAAGGAATACGAGCGAAACTACCCCGTGCACGATTTGGAACTCGCAACGGTTGTGTTCGTCCTCAAGCTTTGGAGACACTACCTGTAGGGGGCACACTGCAATGTGTACTCAGATCATAAAAGTCTTAAGTACCTTTTCACCCAAAAGGAGTTAAATTTGCGACAAAGACGGTGGCTCGAGCTACTGAAGGATTACGATTTAACGATCCACTACCACCCGGGAAAGGCAAATGTGGTGGCCGACGCCCTGAGCCATAAGGGGCAGGCCGAGAAGGCAGGGGTAAGTGCCATCACCCAGCAAGATAGTCTGATTGCGGAATTTTCGCGATTAAGACTAGAAGTAGTACCAGCGGGTACAGTCGAACAACTTCTGACACTGGTGGTCAGACCTACCCTGCTTGACAGAATTCTCGAGGGGCAGTCGACTGATGACCGACTCCAGCTGGTGCGAAGTAGAGTAACTGCCGACCAAGAAGGTGATTTCACAGTAAACTCCGACGGCACGATACGATTTCGGGGACGAATCTGCGTGCCGGATCTACCGGAACTCAAAGAGGAAATCCTGCGGGAGGCGCATACTGCTCCATATGCAGCGCATCCCGGGGGAATGAAGATGTACAAGGATGTCAAGCAGACCTTCTGGTGGCCCAAAATGAAGGGAGACGTGACTCGGTTTGTGGCACACTGCCTGGTGTGCCAACGAGTGAAGGCCGAGCACTAGCGCCCGGCAGGAAAATTGCAACCCCTACCGGTGCCCGAGTGGAAATGGGACATGATTACCATGAATTTTGTGACCGGGTTCCCGAGATCGTCACAGGGACACGATGCGATATGGGTAATTGTGGACCGTCTGACGAAATCGGCCCACTTTTTGCCCATACACACGACGTGGACGCGGGAACGACTGGCACAAACCTACATCAACGAGATAGTAAGGTTGCATGGGGTGCCGACATCCATCACGTCGGACAGGGACACGCGATTTGTGTCAAACTTTTGGCAGAGCCTGCAGCGAGTAATGGGAACCAAGTTGCACTTTAGTACGGCTTTTCACCCGCAGACCGACGGACAATCAGAGCGGGTGATACAAATTATGGAGGACATGCTTCGGGCATGCGTTTTAGACCTGGGTGAAGGATGGGCACGGTGCTTGGCCCTAGTGGAATTTGCCTACAATAACAGCTACCAGGCCAGCATTCAGATGGCGCCATACGAGGCCCTGTACGGGCGCCGCTGTCGGTCTCCAATATGCTGGGACGACTTGGGTGAGCGTAAGTTTCTGGGCCCAGATTTGGTGGAGGAGACCGAAGCGAAGGTGCGATTGATTAGGCAAAGGCTGCTGACCGCCCAGAGCAGACAGAAAAGCTACGCGGACAACAGGCGCCGAGACTTAGAGTTCATGGTGGGTGAGCACGCGTTACTCCGAGTTTCGCCCTCCAAGGGGAACCGACGCTTCGGCATAAAGGGAAAGTTAAGCCCGAGGTACGTAGGACCGTTCGAGATCCTAGAACGCGTAGGACCGGTGGCGTACCGATTAGCCCTGCCGCCGAATCTCGAACGAGTCCATGGCGTGTTCCATGTCTCAATGCTCCGGAAATACCTAGCTGATCCCTCTCATGCCTTGGATGCCTCCACCATCGAGTTGCGAGAGGATTTAAGCGTCGAGGAGACGCCGGTGCGGATTTTGGCAAGAGAGGACAAGAAGTTGCGCAATCGAACTATCCCCTATGTGAAGGTCCAGTGGAGCAACCACGAAGAGCGCGAGGCGACGTGGGAACTGGAATCGAAAATGAGAGAATGTTTTCCCGAATTGATTAGTGGGGTTTGTACTTAAGTTTCGGGATGAAACTTTTTATAAAGTGTGAGTGGTGTAGTGATCCGGCCTTTCGGGGTATTTTTGACTTACATATAGTCATTTAAGCCTTTAAGTGAAATAAAATTATTCAATTCTTAAAAGTTGGCCATTGTGAGGTGCTGGTATTTTTCTGCGATAGAGCGCGGAAAAAGAAAGCCAACGGTGCGATCGGATCTGAAATCCGATATCGGGATCTCCCGGAACGGAATTCAAAGTGATACGGTGATTACGTCATGCATCGGAATCCGTGCAAAATATCTTGCACCCGTTAGAGATAAGGTGGGTTATCTCGTAGGGGATAATTAATAATTAGTTAATTAATTATTCATGAGGGAAAATAGAATTCTCTTACGTACTAATTAAAAAGGAAATTAATTAAAGATTTAATATGAGCTATTTAAGGGATCTCGATTATTGGAAAGAAAAGAAAAGAAAGAAATAAAAACCCTAATCGGTGAGAAGAGAAAGAAAAGAAAAGAAAAGACGGAACCCTAGCCGGAAGAAAGGGAAAGGAGAAAGAGAAGGGGCCCGATCTTCCCGGACACCGAACCGAAGGCAAGAACGCGACCGAACAACCTTCCCATCGATCTTCGGTTAGTAAAATAATTGTTTTAAATTATTTGGGATTTTTCCGTCGTCTCTTTTGTTTGAGTTCTTGGTTTCTTGTTTTCTCCGTCGTGTCCGTCACCGTCGCCGACATCGTCTTCTTGATAGGGCACGGAACGGACGGCGGAGGCGCGCGGTGCCGCTAGGGCAGCGCACGGAGGAGGGTCACGGACGGCACCCATGCGAACCCGCAACCGCGCGGGCACCGCATGGGCGCCGCGCTGACCCGCAACCGTGCGGGCACCGCGCGGGCGCCGCGCGGCTGCCGCGCGGACCCGCAACCGTGCGGGCGGCACCCGCGCGGACCCGCAACCGTGCGGGCGGCACCCGCGCGGGCCCGCAACCATGCGGGCGCCGCGCGGCCGCCGCACGGTTGCCGCGCGGACCCGCAACCGTGCGGGCGCCGTGCGGCTGCCGCGCTGGCGGCACCCGCGCGGGCCCGCAACCATGCGGGCACCGCGCGGGCGCCGCGCGGTTGCCGCGCGGACCCGCTGCCGCGCGGTTGCCGCGCGGACCCGCTGCCGCGCGGGCGCCGCGCGGCTGCCGCGCGGGAGGCACCCGCGCGGACCCGCACCCGTGCGGGCACCGCGCGGGCGCCGCGCGGCTGCCGCGCGGGCGGCACCCGCACGGACCTGCAACCGCGCGGGCGCCGTGCGGGGCCGCACCCGCGCGGGCACCGTGCGGCCGTCGTGCGGGCAACGCCGCGTGAGGCACCGCGCCGCGTGGGCGTCGCCCGCGGAGACACGCCGCGCGGTTCCGAACCACGCGGGGCTCCGGCGGACGACGACGGCGGCGCGGGAATTCCGGATCGTCAACCCGGACGGTGTTGGACTTTTCCGTCGAAAAGAGTAAATTGGGTCTTGTGTTTTCGGATGTTAGTACACGTTTTTGACTATTGTTATCCTTGCGGACTTTTCTTTAGGTCCAAGTGCGCAGCGGGGGTGCGCGAAAGATTCAGGTGTTCCGATTTCTCTCCAAATAGGTGGGTACGGTTGCGATAAGTGCAACAAGTGCAGTAAGTGCATCTATCGTCATTAAAATGCTCTTAATTTATCTAACAAAGTAGATGGACAGTTTAACCTTTCGCATAATTGTGTTTTTATCTAACAATTGAAACGGCTACGGTCGCGGTGCTCATGACACGCCGATCTCGGCAAATCCGTTTTCGGATGCTGCACGTACACAGGCGGATTGGCCTCCGCATGGGTGTACTTTTCCGGAAGAGTGGTCTCTTATGACCCGTGTTCCTCACAAAGGGGTGGGAGCCGTGAGGACCCCTTCGCGCCCGCTGGGAATAGCACACCAGCACCGTGAAGGGGTTAAATGCATCAAAGAGGTGTTTGCGCACGAGGGGAGACTTTAGTCTCTCCGACAAATAATCTGGGGTTGGTGCCCAATTAAATTGATAAATCTGGGGTTGGGGCCCAGCTTAATATGTGTAGGGTTTTAGCGAAATGGTTCCGGTGTATTCGGTTTGCTTCTTATTCCTTATTGATAATAGACATCTACTTTGTTTGTCACTGACATTACCCACTCCGTGACAGGTGTTACGAGGTGCGTTAGCCGGGAGGGCGGTGAGACTGCGTCGCGAGGGCCGTAGTCAGAACACTTGGTTTTTATTATCTCATTTCTCTTACGCTTAATTTAGTTAATTTGCTTGTGGGTCGTAATATTCGTGGACATGTATTACTTAGCGCTGTGGATGAGGTGTACTTTTATATTTCGGTTCTTTTGGTGATGTTTTCTTATGCGGCACGTTTTCATGATAAACCAAATGACTTCGAAAAGATTTTCTCAAAACGAAGTGCCGTGTGGGCACGGGTTTTGCAACCGCTGGCTTTATCCTTTCTAAACACTGATGCCGCTTTAATATTCCGCTTGATGATGTATGTCTATTGTATGGTTGATGGTTGGTGTTTGATGTATGTTGTTGTAAATGAGACGCCGTGCATATACAAAGGAGACTCTGTCCGTGGGCAGGGAGAATTTGTGTATGTGGCTGTAACACCCCCGGAATTTGGATTAGTCCTCTATATAAATGATATAATAGGACTAAATCTCTAACCCGGCTATAGCATTTTGGATGGTAGCAAAATCCAAGAGGAACATGAGAGTTAAGCGTGCTAGAGCTAGAGTAGTTCTAGGATGGGTGACCCCCTGGGAAGTGGGGCGTCACAGTTGGTATCAGAACCATTCACCAGCCGGAAATGTGAGATGAGTCTCGGCTGAGCCAGGGTTATTTAGCGGGTAGAGAGAGGCTCCCCGGCTAATGACCGTTGTGAGTGGAGTGCAGCTCCTCACAAGGTCGGCTAAGGCTAGCGAGACGAGTCTCACATCGCCTGGTGCTTGTGAGTGTGCTTGAGCCTGACGTGGACGTCAGGGCTTAAAGGGGGGAAGAATGTAACACCCCCGGAATTTTGATTAGTCCTCTATATAAATGATATAATAGGACTAAATCTCTAACCCGGCTATAGCATTTTGGATGGTAGCAAAATCGAAGAGGAACATGAGAGTTGAGCGTGCTAGAGCTAGAGTAGTTCTAGGATGGGTGGCCCCCTGGGAAGTGGGGCGTCACAGTGGCGGTCTGGCACGCACCGGGGATGAGGTTTAAATTACCTTGTTAAGAAGAAAAAAAAAAGATACACACAATTTTCCGCTTTGATAGACTCAAAAACCCCCGGGGGCGTGACATTTTTTTGAGTTTATCTTGGAGTTTCCCGAGCTTTCTTTTGACCCTTTTTCTTGGGCGAAGTTTTGAACAGCGCCACAGTGTTTCGGTGATAACTTTGCGCTCAGGCATCGGATAGAGGCGTGCCTGTAGTCGTTTTCCGTCTACACATCGTAAGGAACGTCCTCGAATTTTCCCAGATTTTTCTGAGTTTTTCCCAAGGTGAAACATCCCTTTTTCCAGAGCATAGTGCTACATATTTTTGTACAGGATTCTTTTGAGAGGGTCACCTTGTTGAATTTATATCCTGATGTACGAATCTCGGTTTGGGACGTGCAGGTACTCGTTTCGATCGACTCGTCGCGACGATCGCGGCGGTAATTTTTCTGAAATTTTTCGAGCATAACTCGCAGGTGAAAATGGCACAATTCTGGACTGTTAGTTTGGGGACAACATGTTCTTGGGGGGTACTTGTATGTTTAATTATGTATATTTTGGGGTATTTTGTACAGTGTTTGCGGTGGTTGATTTGTTGGGCGAGCACATTATTTTGGATGGGGATTTAGCGATTGAGGTGGGTACTGTTGTAAACCTCCTACTTTTTACTACCCACTAGGCATACTGGAGATGTTTCTATACTATGTTGCTAATTGGACCAGTGGAATGAACATAGCATGCTCGTATGAAATTACTGATTTGTTGTTAACACTTGCATTTCTAGAGGACTAGATATTAGTAAATCATCATTTCTTGCAAAAGACATGTTGTCTAAACACCTTGGGAATAATATGCTAAGATCATATCATGTGTTATGTATGTTGGGAGGTTTTATGCATGAGTATAGACCAGTTTATGACATGTTAGTATATTGAATATTCAAGCAATAGTACATTTTAGTTCTTGTAAGAATTGGAATACCTGAAATCATTTTACTAAGTAAAGGACTTTTGCATGTTTGTATGGTCACCTAATTAGGCCACTTTTTTCTACTACACTATCATGCTGGAACTGACTTAGGAGAAACCATGCTTTCATTTCTTTCTCCTGTTATCTAGACTTAGGGGATAGTGTGCTCGGGTTCGAGCAGGGGACTGGGATAGTGTAGTCAGATATTTAGAGTTTTGGGACAGACGGGGATTGATGGTAGGGTATTGTGGCAACCGTGAACTGTGGGCGGTTGACCGGGTTATTATTATTGCATCAGATTGGAGGTGAGGGATCGGGCTTTCTTTAGTGGTTGGGGTTTTTCCCACTTTGATCAGAGTCGTGATCCAGTCCTGCTGATTTATATTACTATGATACTTATTACTGAGATACTTTACTCGTGTGGGTCGCTCCCCTCGAGTGCCACTCCGGAGTGTGCGACAGACAGGCTTTGAGTCCTTGAGACTCCTTTTCATCGGTGTTATGCGTCGGCCAGCATACCCGATACGGCAAGGCACAACAGGCAGTACCAGTTCTTACTGGTTCATTGATTGGGTTTATTCAGGCAGGCATGTTAGATACTGATGCATTCATTTAGCTACTCTTTTTAGGTCGGCAGGTAGAGGCCTATTAGTGGTAGCTTTTTCTTCAGCAGTATATTCTCAGCATACCACTCTCTTTCTTTTTCGCCTCCGGTTGTCCTAGTGGGCTTGTCAGAGTTTGAGGCTTAACCCACTAGGGGAGGCTACTGTTTTGATAGTAGTTCTCACCCTCCATTATCTTTCTTTTTTTTGTTCTCCCCTGTTTTTGCAGAGTCTTCTGCGGGAGTGGCTGGACCAGCTTCGGCAGACCGAGGTAAGAGGATAGCGGATTAGATAGCCGTCTACCCTGTTCGAGAGCATAGCAGTGTGGTTGTATCCCCTTATACACTCAGACAGTTATACAGTTGTATTTTTCTCTTTCTTTTGGGTCTGGCTTCGGTCAGCTGGTTGTATTATTTTGGTGAGCTGGGAGAGACACTTGTATTATTTTGTGAGAGAAGTTGTATTTTATTTCCCGCCTTTGTGATGACCCGGATCTTCATTGGGGGTTTATGGCTTGATCAGTGACTTCTGGAGGACTATCTTGGGAGATGGGAGTGTTTGGGTGTGTATCGGACTCAAGAAATGGACTCAGTGCGTAGAATGGACCCCGAGTGTGTCACGCCCCGGGGTCGAAACTGCGACCCGGGCCCGCCAAACAGATCCGCCACCTATGCATACCTGCATAGGCGAAGCGTCCTACCTGCAAGAAAAGTACTATAACTAAACAGATATCAGAGCTATAAATAAAAATCTGCTGTAACTAAAATCAATCACTGTACAACTGGAAATAAACAACACTGTCTGCCTCCCAAAATAATAATAATACAAATCCTCGAGTACAAGCTCTAAACCCAACCGGGAGGTAACTCCAATATATATATACAACAGTGTACAGTCTCTCAATACAAAATATCCTCACTACAAGTCTCTCAAAAGAGGAAAAGAAACCGCTAATCTACTGATGATCTCCTCAGAAGGGTACCGCTACTCTCCAACGCCGGGTAGGGATCTAGCTCGCGACTCCCTCGCCACGATCAACAACCGCAGAGTCGGCAACACCTGCTAAGACTCTGCAAAACAAAGAAGAGGAGAGAAAAGGGGGGAAAACCCCCAAAGGGTGTGAGAACTACTCCAAAAAGGGAGTTCTCAGTGGGTACCACCGCTAGACCCGACGGTCTGCCCACCAAGTCCTCAAGAGACAAAAACTAACCCAAGTCATAAGACTGAAATGAGTACGCTGGAAACTCTCAACAGCTGCCCTGCCCCTAACTAAAGGCTAAAAGGGGGAGAACCAAACAGTGGTATGCAACCCCTAGCACATGAAGTGCACCACCGACCCAATCGAACTGACTGCCACATCTGGTCCAGTCAAACCTGCGCCCACCTACAACCACCTCCCGCTGACGGGCAGGAATTACGTAGGGCGTCCAAACGGACAAGCTCGCTATCGAGGAGAGAAACATGCAGGCTATGGTCAAAATCCACGCTCTCTCTCAGAACGGATAGAATCAAGATGCTCAACCTCTCACACAGCGGTCAAAGTACTCGCAACAACACGGGACCACCGTCAACCAGACGGCTCTCAACAATACTAGCACTGATCTAAACTCAACTACCAGTCTGCACTCGGCCCCCAGGCACGAGTGTAACAATAAAGTATCTGACCGAAATAAACCCAATCAAACGAACCGGTATGACACCCGGTACTGCCTGCTCTGCTGTCGAACTCAGTAACTGATCGGCACACGGCTCGATCTCAAGATATGTAACGGACCGGCACACGGCTCGGTCAAAAATATAAGTAACAGACCGGCACACGGCTCGGTCAAGCCTACCTCCGGAGTGGCACTCGAGGGGAGCGACCCACACGAGGTAAAGTACATCTCAGTAACAAGTATCCCTGTCAAGTGTCTCAATGTAGCAGGACTGGATCACGACTCTGATCAAAGTGGGAAAGCTCAACCACTAAGGAAAGACCCGACCTCAATCTGATGCACTAAACGATAAGTGGGAAACTCCATCCACAAAAGAAACTGATACCCATCAGGTGCATAGAGAAACACCCGGTCAACCGCCCAATATCCGCGGTTGCCGCAAAGCCCCACAACTAAACCAACCTGCCCAGACACGATGTCCTGACTGTACACTACCCAGACCCCCTGCTCGAACCCGAGCAACACTGACCACCTGACTAACAAGAAGGAGAAAAGAAAAGCATGGTTTCTCCTAAGTCAAGTTCCAATAAGTAGTGCAGCAGTAAAAGATGGCCTAACTACGTGACCATACAAGCATGCAATTGTCCTCAAGGAAATAAAAGGGGCTAAAGCATAATAGTAGTTCCTTAGGAATAAGCAACATGCCGGAATCCCAAAACTAGACCTGTCCACATTCAGGGTTCATCAATAGAATGATCATAATAACTCCTCAGAGTACAAATCCGCACATAGCTACGAAATCCTGTCCCAAGCATAATCCATCACAAGAAAGGCTATGTGCTAACATGGCATGTTACATAATTTCATAGGGTAACATTATCCTAGGTAAGCTTACACTAGTCATCACATAGATGCCCAAGTCATGCAAGTCCTCAGCATACCTCATAAATACTATTCTTGCAATCATTTATACCGATATCATTAACAAGCTTACCTACTTACCAATATAAACTATGTACCCTACACATGCATGCATCAGTCATAGAGGGGTGACATCCCCACAAGTGGACTTATACTTGCCACAACATAAACATTGCCTTAAACAATTACTGATAATAAGCTCACCCACCTGAAGCGCTTAACCCAAGGCAAACCTGAAGTCGGTGAAGTGGGTAGACGCCCGCGGTCCCAAAATCTGCCAACATAACACCCACGGTACAAGTCGCAGCAAGCCTCGGCTTCAAACAGCTAAAAACACCCCTGGGCACAACAATAACGCTCAACATTACACTTTTATTCCAAAATTAACCAAACATACACAATCTGAAAATCGGTCCCAAAGCTGCGCATATTTCACCTGCTGCAAGTGCCCAGAAAAATCCATAAAATACCACAGTAATCCTCGCGTCGATACCTTCGAAACGAGTACCTGCACGTCCAATTCCGAGCTTCCTACACTGAGAAACAATTCGGACAAGGGAACCACCCCGAATCAAACTACACTCAAAAACTGTAGCAACAATTACTGTTCACAGATAATCTTCACCTTCGAGAATATTCAGAAAATTCCAAGAAAATTTGGGCATATTCCTCGTGATGTGGTAGATTGCACAATCGCCTCTTGAATCGCCCCAAGCCGATGCCTGCTGCGCCGAAGATATCACTAAACACCGCGCCGCGTGTCCCAGAACTCCGCCCAGAAAAAGGGGGTTACCAAGATGATCCGAACAGACCCCTGAAAGCTCCGGAATGGGAAAAGACCCGTAAAACATGTGGAAAGATAGCCCTACCGTCGTGAAGCCAACGGCGCCCCAAGAAATCACTGAAAAAGGTGCTCGGGGTAAGCCCGGGGGGTCCTCGCACCAAAACGCGACGAAGAAGACCCACAAACGAACGAAGCGTCGCCCGCGCCGTAAAACTAGAAACCTCGATAAGCGTGCCACCAAAATCCCAAAACTTTGCAGAAAGATCAGCCAAACACGAGGATCAACTTTGCTGAAGGCACCCCGGCGATGAAGAGGCTCGGAAATGGTGGAGAAAATGGGAGAAGAAGAGAGCTCGGATCGCTATTTATAGGCAGCTGAACCAATTGGAAAATACCGGATATGTCCGGATTTCCGGGCGCTGGGAATTTTCGGGCGCGCACTGTAGCAGCCCGAAATCCCCGCGCCCGAACACTGTAGCCGCCCGAATCCCTCCTGGGCCGCCACGTCGCCCGCCAAACAGCGGACAGCAACCCCAGCCGCTCCCCGCGCAGACACGTCGCGCCCCCCAGACGCCGACACGTGTCCTCCCAAGCGCGGGAATCCGCCCGACCGCGCCCACTGCGCCTGACGCCGCCGCCTGCCACCCTGCCGCGCACAGTAGACCCACCAATCGGAGAACGCCACGTGTCATGCCACTGCCTAGTGAACCCGGTGCACGAAATCGTGTGGACCGAACCAATGCAAACCTGCCACGTGTCCCCCCCGTCCACCGTGCGCCCCGCACTCCCCCGTAAGACCGCGCCCCGCGGACCGGCCCACTCCCGAGCCGCCACGCGTCCCGCCCCGGCGCACGCCAGCCTGCCGCGTGGACCGGGCGGCCCGCGCCCTCCGTCCGCCGCGCTGCCTGCGGCCGCTCCGCCGCTGCCGCCGCCGCCGGAAACACTGTTCGGCGTGAACAGTGGCCAGAGCCAAAAATGACACAGTGGGTACCGTTTTAAAACCGTTTCCGCGCGGCTGAATCCAAAATTTGATGTCCATTTCGCCAAATTCCAACTACTCCAAAATTGCCGAAGGCATCCGGAAAGGTAATCCTTGGTCCTAAACTCCGTCGCGCTGAGTCCAAATTTTTAATATCACTTCGCGCGAAACACCTACTTCCTAACCCGATCCGACGGAGTCCATGAGTCACCCACGTGATCCACTAAACACAAGAGCCCTAAACACTAATGTCCATTGGGCACCAAATCCCACCAACACGCCACATGGCCTCCGGAGCTGTAGAATGATCCTAATCTCGACGTGGGATCCAGGTCCTCACCTCCTCCCCCACTAAGAAAAGTTTCGTCCTCGAAACTAACTCAAATCCCCCAA
>CM055061.1:36043302-36113145 GCA_029204045.2 Tillandsia leiboldiana
GTTGCGGGTCCGCGCGGCAAACCGTGCGCGGCCGCGCGGCCGCCCGCTGGTGCGGGCCCGCGCGGTGCCGCCCGCACGGTGAGGGTCCGCGCGGCGCCCGCACGTTGCGGGTCCGCGCGGCAGCCGGGGCGCGGCGCCCGCGCGTGCCCGCACTTTGCGGGTCAGCGCGGCGCCCATGCGGTGCCCGCGCGGTTGCGGGTTCGCATGGGTGCCGTCCGTGGACCCTCCTCGCGCGATGCCCTAGCGGCACCGCGCGCCTCCGCCGTCCGTTCGTGCCCTATCAAGAAGCACGTCGGCGACGGTGACACACGACGAGAAAACAAAGAAACCAAGAATCAAACAAAAGAGACGACGGAAAATCCAAATAATTTAAAACAATTATTTTACTAACCGAAGATCGACGGAAGGTTGTCCGGTCGCGTTCTTGCCTTCGGTTCGGTGTCCGGGAAGATCGGGCCCCTTTCTCCTTCCCTTTCCCTTTTCTTCCGGCTAGGGTTCCGTCTTTTCTTTTTTTCTTTTCTCTTCTCACCGATTAGGGTTTTTATGTCTTTTTTCGTTTCTTTCTTTCCGATAATCGGGATCCCTTATATAGTCGTACTATTAAATCTTTAATTAATTTCTCTTTAATTCGTACGTAAGAGAATTCTATTTCCCTCTGGATAATTAATTAACTAATTAATTATCCCCTACGAGATAACCCACCTTATCTCTAACGGGTGCAAGATATTTTGCACGGATTCCGATGCACGACGTAATCACCGTATCACTTTGAATTCCGTTCCGGGAGATCCCGATATCGGATTTCAGATCCGATCGCACCGTTGGCTTTCTTTTTCCGCGCTCTATCGCAGAAAAATACAGCACCTCACAATGGCCAACTTTTAAGAATTGAATAATTTTATTTCACTTAAAGGCTTAAATGACTATATGTAAGTCAAAAATACCCCGAAAGGCCGGATCACTACACCACTCACACTTATAAAAAGTTTCATCCCGAAACTTAAGTACAAACCCCACTAATCAATTCGGGAAAACATTCTCTCATTTTCGATTCCAGTTCCCACGCGCCTCGCGCTCTTTCGTGGTTGCTCCACTGGACCTTCACATAGGGGATAGTTCGATTGCGCAACTTCTTGTCCTCTCTTGCCAAAATCCGCACCGGCGTCTCCTCGACGCTTAAATCCTCTCGCAACTCGATGGTGGAGGCATCCAAAGGCATGAGAGGGATCAGCTAGGTATTTCCGGAGCATTGAGACATGGAACACGCCATGGACTCGTTCGAGATTCGGCGGCAGGGCTAATCGGTACGCCACCGGTCCTACGCGTTCTAGGATCTCGAACGGTCCTACGACCTCGGGCTTAACTTTCCCTTTATGCCGAAGCGTCGGTTCCCCTTGGAGGGCGAAACTCGGAGTAACGCGTGCTCACCCACCATGAACTCTAAGTCTCGGCGCCTGTTGTCCGCGTAGCTTTTCTGTCTGCTCTGGGCGGTCAGCAGCCTTTGCCTAATCAATCGCGACCTTCGCTTTCGGTCTCCTCCACCAAATCTGGGCCCAGAAACTTACGCTCACCCAAGTCGTCCCAGCATATTGGAGACCGACAGCGGCGCCCGTACAGGGCCTCGTATGGCGCCATCTGAATGCTGGCCTGGTAGCTGTTATTGTAGGCAAATTCCACTAGGGCCAAGCACCGTGCCCATCCTTCACCCAGGTCTAAAACGCATGCCCGAAGCATGTCCTCCATAATTTGTATCACCCGCTCTGATTGTCCGTCGGTCTGCGGGTGAAAAGCCGTACTAAAGTGCAACTTGGTTCCCATTACTCGCTGCAGGCTCTGCCAAAAGTTTGACACAAATCGCGTGTCCCTGTCCGACGTGATGGATGTCGGCACCCCATGCAACCTTACTATCTCGTTGATGTAGGTTTGTGCCAGTCGTTCCCGCGTCCACGTCGTGTGTATGGGCAAAAAGTGGGCCGATTTCGTCAGACGGTCCACAATTACCCATATCGCATCGTGTCCCTGTGACGATCTCGGGAACCCGGTCACAAAATTCATGGTAATCATGTCCCATTTCCACTCGGGCACCGGTAGGGGTTGCAATTTTCCTGCCGGGCGCTAGTGCTCGGCCTTCACTCGTTGGCACACCAGGCAGTGTGCCACAAACCGAGTCACGTCTCCCTTCATTTTGGGCCACCAGAAGGTCTGCTTGACATCCTTGTACATCTTCATTCCCCCGGGATGCGCTGCATATGGAGCAGTATGCGCCTCCCGCAGGATTTCCTCTTTGAGTTCCGGTAGATCCGGCACGCAGATTCGTCCCCGAAATCGTATCGTGCCGTCGGAGTTTACTGTGAAATCACCTTCTTGGTCGGCAGTTACTCTACTTCGCACCAGCTGGAGTCGGTCATCAGTCGACTGCCCCTCGAGAATTCTGTCAAGCAGGGTAGGTCTGACCACCAGTGTCAGAAGTTGTTCGACTGTACCCGCTGGTACTACTTCTAGTCTTAATCGCGAAAATTCCGCAATCAGACTATCTTGCTGGGTGATGGCACTTACCCCTGCCTTCTCGGCCTGCCCCTTATGGCTCAGGGCGTCGGCCACCACATTTGCCTTTCCCGGGTGGTAGTGGATCGTTAAATCGTAATCCTTCAGTAGCTCGAGCCACCGTCTTTGTCGCAAATTTAACTCCTTTTGGGTGAAAAGGTACTTAAGACTTTATGATCTGAGTACACATTGCAGTGTGCCCCCTACAGGTAGTGTCTCCAAAGCTTGAGGACGAACACAACCGTTGCGAGTTCCAAATCGTGCACGGGGTAGTTTCGCTCGTATTCCTTGAGCTGCCTTGACGCATAGGCTATAACCTTTCCCCGTTGCATGAGTACTCCACCCAGTCCGTTTCGCGACGCATCGCAATACACTTCATAATCCTCCCCTGGTTCTGGCAGGGCGAGAATCGGAGCTCGCGTCAATCTATCCTTGAGCTCCTCGAAGCTCTTCTGACATTTGTCCGTCCAGATGAACTTTTCCCCCTTTTTAGTCAAACGGTTTAAGGGGGTGGCTATCTTGGAGAAACCCTCCACGAAGCGCCGGTAGTACCCGGCTAATCCTAGAAAGCTTCGAACCTCTGTTACCGTCGTCGGTTGGGACCAGTCCGTCACCGAATCTATCTTCTTCGGATCGACTGCGACCCTAGCCGCCGAGATTACGTGCCCCAGGAAGCCAACCTCTCGGAGCCAAAACTCACACTTTTTGAGTTTGGCGTAGAGTTTCTGTTCCCGTAGGGTCTGGAGGACCGTGCGTAGATGTTCTTCATGTTCCTCGTCTGTACGGGAGTAGATGAGGATATCGTCGATGAAGACCACCACGAATAAATCCAGGAAGGGTTTGAATACCCTGTTCATCATGTCCATGAACACCGCCGGGGCATTCGTGAGCCCGAACGGCATTACTGTAAATTCGTAATGACCGTAGCGAGTCCGAAAAGCCGTTTTGGGGATGTCCTCCCCCTTGACCTGGACCTGATGATAGCCCGACTGCAGGTCAATCTTTGAAAACACCGTCGCCCCCTGTAGTTGGTCGAAGAGGTCGTCGATCCTTGGCAGGGGGCACTTGTTCTTAACGGTGACCTTATTTATCCCCCGGTAGTCGATGCACAACCGGAGACTTCCGTCCTTCTTCCTCACAAACAGGACGGGCGCGCCCCAGGGTGACGCGCTAGGTCTGATGAAGCCCTTATCCAAAAGGTCCTCCAACTGTGCCTTGAGTTCCTTCAACTCCGCGAAGGCCATCCTGTACGGTGCCTTGGTGATGGGTTTGGTGCCGGGAAGTAGTTCAATGGGAAAGTCGACCTCTCGTTCCGGCGGCGCTCCGGGGAGCTCTACCGAAAACACGTCCGGAAATCCCCTTACCACGGGACCGCTGATCCTTATCTGGGGAGCGGCCCTGAACTACCTATCGGCCCATTGGGTTCTCGGCTGCAAGGCATAGGGTGGAGCCTATTTATTCCTTGCATGGCCCTTAACGGGCCCCGAGTACACATGGTTCTCCTACGCTTCGAAGCTCGCCCGCGCACATCGGCCGGGGGAGGCTTCACCTAATACTTAAGGATTCTAGAGAGAGGGAGCGAGAGAGAGAGTCTAACAGGGGTAGCAGGTTAAGGTGTGACCGGTGCTCCTAATCTAAGAGGGAAAAGTGAAACCAAAAATTTACCTGCCGTTACTAGGTCTGGGACGTCGCGTCCTCCACTGCAGTATCCCGAGGAGCCCGTCCACAGCCCTTGGGCCAGCGTCGTACGGCGTGCTGGGGAAGGGACTTGACATCTGCGGAGTCTACGGATTGCTGGTCGTCAGGCGAATCCTTTGGCTGAACGGGGGCCGCAGCACTCTCTAGTCCTTCCTGCTGTGGTGGCGCGGCGGCGGCGGAAGTGGGCCTCTGAGGGCAGAAGGCACGGGAGTGGTCCGGTAAGCTGCACTGATTGCAGTAATGGTACCTCCACGTACATTCTGCCACCGGGTAAGCACCCTTGCAGATTATGCACGGTCCCTGAGGTGGTTTCGCGTCCCTTGCTGGTGTCGGTTCGTCCTTCCGCGCTTTCTCCGGACGTCCTCCTCATTGGCCCTCCGGGGCGGGGCCCCCTTGTGGAACGGGTGCAGCAGTCTTCCCTGTCCCCTCCGGTCGCGGTGCCGGAGGCCTGGTGGTGCCCGGTTTCCGTGGCACTCGTAGCGTGCGTGTCCTGGTTTGCCACACCGGTAGCAGTGGTCGTGACTCCATGGACAGTCAGTCACCTGATGCGCCCTACTGCATATGGGACACGGCTTCCTCTGCGGTTTGGATCCTCCTCTCATTGCCTTTCCAAAGTTTGCCTCTGTCCTTGGGCGTTTGAGTGCCGGGCCCTGCTGGAAAGGGTCCTCTGCCGGACTGGGATATGGATAACTCTGCCGAGCGCGTGTCTCGGCCAGCTCTTGCTCTGCCCGCCGGGCCAACATAACCGCTTCGTTAAATGTAGGGGACCCTGCCAGTGGCATTCCCCGATAGGCGCCGTCCCTGGCGTCCTGCCGGATGCGGTCGACACCCTCAAAATCCTGAGTCAGTATGCCTAGGCGCTCAGTGAGAGTCAGCATTTGCCCCGCTATATCGTGTAGCTGGTTGCGGAGTAGGCGGTTGGCTGCGGCTACGGGATCCATCCTGTCCATTGAGAATGGTTAGTGCTCGGTGGCCGGACCCTTGCCGTTGTCTGCTGTGATACAAAGAAACCTCGTTAACCCTAAGGTTATAACCCTAACACCCTGTCTTACGATTACACCTACATTACGTTCCCCTTTTCCCCGTACTCTCACGTACTACACACCTATACCTCGGTTATCTGATGTCTGATTTGCTAGTGGTACCCTACACTGTGGATGTGGATCACGTCTACTATGGTTATGGTTGTTTTTCTCTGAGACCATTTAATCTGTCACGCCCCCGGGGGTTTTTGAGTCTATCAAAGCGGAAAATCGTGTGTATCTTTTTTTTTTCTTCTTAACAAGGTAATTTAAACCTCATCCCCGGTGCGTGCCAGACCGCCACATACACAAATTCTCCCTGCCCACGGACAGAGTCTCCTTTGTATATGCACGGCGTCTCATTTACAACAACATACATCAAACACCAACCATCAACCATACAATAGACATACATCATCAAGCGGAATATTAAAGCGGCATCAGTGTTTAGAAAGGATAAAGCCAGCGGTTGCAAAACCCGTGCCCACACGGCACTTCGTTTTGAGAAAACCTTTTCGAAGTCATTTGGTTTATCATGAAAACGTGCCGCATAAGAAAACATCACCAAAAGAACCGAAATATAAAAGTACACCTCATCCACAGCGCTAAGTAATACATGTCCACGAATATTACGACCCACAAGCAAATTAACTAAATTAAGCGTAAGAGAAATGAGATAATAAAAACCAAGTGTTCTGACTACGGCCCTCGCGACGCAGTCTCACCGCCCTCCCGGCTAACGCACCTCGTAACACCTGTCACGGAGTGGGTAATGTCAGTGGCAAACAAAGTAGATGTCTATTATCAATAAGGAATAAGAAGCAAACCGAATACACCGGAACCATTTCGCTAAAACCCTGCACATATTAAGCTGGGCCCCAACCCCAGATTTATCAATTTAATTGGGCACCAACCCCAGATTATTTGTCGGAGAGACTAAAGTCTCCCCTCGTGCGCAAACACCTCTTTGATGCATTTAACCCCTTCACGGTGCTGGTGTGCTATTCCCAGCGGGCGCGAAGGGGTCCTCACGGCTCCCACCCCTTTGTGAGGAACACGGGTCATAAGAGACCACTTTTCCGGAAAAGTACACCCATGCGGAGGCCAATCCGCCTATGTACGTGCAGCATCCGAAAACGGATTTGCCGAGATCGGCGTGTCATGAGCACCGCGACCGTAGCCGTTTCAATTGTTAGATAAAAACACAATTATGCGAAAGGTTAAACTGTCCATCTACTTTGTTAGATAAATTAAGAGCACTTTAATGACAATAGATGCACTTACTGCACTTGTTGCACTTATCGCAACCGTACCCACCTATTTGGAGAGAAATCGGAACACCTGAATCTTTCGCGCACCCCCGCTGCGCACTTGGACCTAAAGAAAAGTCCGCAAGGATAACTATAGTCAAAAACATGTACTAACATCCGAAAACACAAGACCCAATTTACTCTTTTCGACGGAAAAGTCCAACACCGTCCGGGTTGACGATCCGGAATTCCCGCGCCGCCGTCGTCGTCCGCCGGAGCCCCGCGTGGTTCGGAACCGCGCGGCGTGTCTCCGCGGGCGACGCCCACGCGGCGCGGTGCCTCGCGCGGCGTTGCCCGCGCGACGGCCGCACGGTGCCCGCGCGGGTGCGGCCCCGCACGGCGCCCGCGCGGTTGCGGGTCCGTGCGGGTGCCGCCCGCGCGGCAGCCGCGCGGTGCCCTCATGGGTGCGGGTCTGCGCGGGTGCCTCCCGCGCGGCAGCCGCGCGGCGCCCGCATGGTTGCGGGTCCGCGCGGCAACCGCGCGGCGCCCGCGCGGTGCCCGCATGGTTGCGGGCCCGCGCGGGTGCCGCCCGCGCGGCAGCCGCACGGCGCCCGCACGGTTGCGGGTCCGCGCGGCAACCGCGCGACGGCCGCGCGGCGCCCGCGCGGTGCCCGCATGGTTGCGGGCCCGCGCGGGTGCCGCCCGCACGGTTGCGGGTCCGCGCGGCAGCCGCGCGGTGCCCGCACGGTTGCGGGTCCGCGCGGCGCCCGCGCGGCGCCCATGCGGTGCCCGCGCGGTTGCGGGTCCGCATGGGTGCCGTCCGTGACCCTCCTCCGTGCGATGCCCTAGCGGCACCGCGCGCCTCCGCCGTCCGTTCCGTGCCCTATCAAGAAGACGATGTCGGCGACGGTGACGGACACGACGGAGAAAACAAGAAACCAAGAACTCAAACAAAAGAGACGACGGAAAAATCCCAAATAATTTAAAACAATTACTTTACTAACCAAAGATCGATGGGAAGGTTGTCCGGTCGCGTTCTTGCCTTCGGTTCGGTGTCCGGGAAGATCGGGCCCCTTCTCTTTCTCCTTTCCCTTTCTTCCGGCTAGGGTTCCGTCTTTTCTTTTCTTTTCTTTCTCTTCTCACCGATTAGGGCTTTTATTTCTTTCTTTTCTTTTCTTTCCGATAATCGGGATCCCTTAAATAGCTCGTATTAAATCTTTAATTAATTTCCTTTTTAATTAGTACGTAAGAGAATTCTATTTTCCCTCATGAATAATTAATTAACTAATTAATTATCCCCTACGAGATAACCCACCTTATCTCTAACGGGTGCAAGATATTTTGCACGGATTCCAATGCATGACTTAATCACCGTATCATTTTGAATTCCGTTCCGGGAGATCCCGATATCGGATTTCAGATCCGATCACACCGTTGGCTTTCTTTTTCCGCGCTCTATCGCAGAAAAATACCAGCACCTCACAATGGCCAACTTTTAAGAATTGAATAATTTTATTTCACTTAAAGGCTTAAATGACTATATGTAAGTCAAAAATATCCCGAAAGGCCGGATCACTACAAAAAGGGGGAGCTCAAAACACAAAAGTCGTAGCCTTACCTGTCGTGAATCCAACGGTGCAAGAATCGATGAAAACGGTGGTCGGAGTAAGCCGGGGGAGTCCTCGCACCGAAACGTGACGAAGGAGGTCGCAAATGAACGAGCGTCGCGCCGCGCTGTAAAATGAAAACCTGGAAATGTATGCCACGAAAAAACCCAAGAATCCACAGGTGGATGCTGCTCTTTGAGGTGAAGGAAAGCTCAGAAGGTTTCACAGTAAGAAAATGCCCAGAAAAGGCAAAACAGTGGCCCAAGGGGGCCTATTTATAGGCCCAGCCCGCCAAGTCAAGCCTGGCGGATTCGGGCCCAACTTTCGGGCGCCCGAATCCGCCAAAGGGTCGGACGGCCTCCCGTCCGACTGCGGCCGAAAATCCCCTGGGCCGACACCTGTCCCGCACAGCAAACAGCTGTGCGGGGGCGCGCCAACTGCGGCCACGTGGCCTTCCAGGAAACGGACGCGTGTCCCGTACAGCAAACAGCTGTGCGGGGCGCGCCTGGTACCGACACGTGGCACCGCCCGGTCAAACGGGTAGGTGGCGCCCGCGAATGGCCGGGCGCCACGTGCCCACCCGCGTCACGGGTCGCTCGAGCGGGCAGGCGCCGCCTGACCGCCTGCCACGCACGCGCCCCGAGGCGCCGCCCGCGTCCCCGTGCGCCGCGCCTCGTGAGCCCGCCAATCACAAGCCGCCACGTGTCCCGTACACCCAGTACACGCACCACTTTTGGGTTCCGTGGACCGCGCCGTGTGCACTGACCAACCAGGTGGTGACAGGTGTCCCCCCGCCTGGTCCATGCACCGCCGCGCAAGCTCCGTGGACCGCGCGCTAAGAGCCGGCCAACCCGCGCCTGCCACGTGTCTTGCGTCGGGCCTATTTACCCTGCCGCGCCGCTCTGTGGACCGAGCACTGCAAACCGGCCAATCAAGGGCCACCACGTGGCACGCCGGCGGTCCACGTTCCCCCCCCCCCCCCCCCCCCCCCCCCGCACCAAAAATCACAAAAACTTCCGGGAGTCCGTTTTTGGGCATCCGGACTCAGGAATAAACAAGCAAATAGCCGTTTTCAAATGTTTTTCCGCGATGAATCCAAATCCAACCTCTGTTTGGCCCAAAACCTTTTCTAAAATTCGGCAAATGCAGCCGAAGGTTAGTCCAGCAATAAATACCTCACTGGGTCTATCTGTGATATCCCTTTGATACCCTATAGACCAGACACACCATCAACATGTGTTTTACACATTGGATTCACAGGGAAAGACTGCATGGGGACCTGGACCTCTACATTGGGCACGTTGGGCGAGGCTTTCCAAGGGATGAGCAACTTGAACTAAAGCATAATAAAGAGAATGAACAAGTGGTCTAGTGGTTTGGACTAGTGTGGAACATTTGGTAGCGGCATAGTAGCCGTGTCATGGCAAATGTTAGAGTATTACATGAGCATGATAGATAGTATTTACTGCTTTATGCCATTTTGTTATCTATTATATTGCTTCCATTGGACCAAGCGATGTAGAACATTCTCTCTTGGTGGTTGAACCCACTAGAAACTTTAAGTAGTTCTCACACCCTTGGGTGACCATTTTTCAGGTACTACGAGCGAGGCGCACGACAGGGGCAAGGGCTCGACAGCTTAGCGACCTAGCAGTCTAGAGTTGCCAGTACATTTTGGAGGGTTTTTCTTTTGAGTGAAATTTGTATGTGAGTAAAAATATTGTAAACATTAAATGTTTAAAGGTTTCATTTTGGAGTTATAGAATCAAAGCTGTAATTCATTTTATATTAAAGTTTCACTCATGTGTCTTTCTTTCATGTTCATTAAACTGTTTGTTTGTATGAATGAAAGCTTTTATTTACATAGTTTAGTACTATGAATGATACTCTTCCGCATACACTAAACTGTGTTGAAATGGATGTAACCGTTCCTTTTGGGTGTTGAGAGGTCATGGCCGATTGGGGGGTCTGTTGGCGTGCTCGAACTGACCAAATAGGCAGTCTCGAGGCATGACATAAACACCTCTACCCGGAGCTCGTACAGGTCGGCCGATTGGGTTTAGAGGTTGCTGCTCATGGCACTCCGGCTAGATTGATGAGTGTCAAGGTACAACTGACTCTGCAGGAAAGGATCAAGGAGAAGTAAGGTTCTGATTAGAAGCTCCAAAAGGCCCAAGCCGAGTCAGAGGATGGATGAGCCGAACAATTCAGTTTGGGCTCAGACGGTATTCTACGATTCAAGGGGCGACTATGTGTGCCGGAAGACTTGGTGGTGCGAGAAGAAATTTTGAAGGAAGCACACTAGTCTAGTTACACCATTCATCCTGGCGGTACCAAGATGTACAATGATCTGAAGATGCATTTCTGGTGGCCGAAAATGAAGCGAGATGTTGGGCGTTCTGTGGCTCAATGCTTAACATGTCAGCAAGTGAAGGCGGAACATCGGCTCCCCGCCGGCAAGCTGCGACAGCTACCAATTCCAGTGTGGAAGTGGGAAAACATTGCGATGGATTTCATCATTGGTTTGTCTCGTTCTCAAGCAGGGCATGGCGCGATTTGGCTAAAGTGGATCGACTAACGAAATCGGCTTATTTCTACAAGTCCACACTACTTGGTCACGGGACAAGTTGGCGCAAGTTTTCATCGATGAGGTGATCCTTCTACATGGGATACTAGTGTCGATTGTGTTGTATTGAGATCCCCGATTCGTGTCCAAGTTTTGGAAAAGCTTTCAGATGGCTTTGGGGACATGCCTCGACTTCAGTCCGGCTTATTATTTGCAGAGTGATGGGCAGTCGGAGAGGACCAATCAAATCCTCGAAGACATGCTCTGAGCTTGTGTTCTTGACTTCGGAGTTGGTTGGCAGCAGTATCTACCGATGGCAGAGTTCGCCTACAACAATAGTTATCAGGCGAGTATCGGGATGGCACCTTATGAAGCACCCTACAACAGGAAGTACCGATCTCCTCTACATTGGGATGAATTTGGAGAACGACTCACCTTGGACCCCGATGTGGTGCAAGAGACCGAGGAGAAGGTGAGGATCGCGCGTCAAAGGTTGTTGATTACGCAGAGCCGACAGAAAAGTTACTATGACAGATAATGGCGAGATCTAGTCTTCAGTGTCGATGATCGTGTGCTCTTGAAGGTTTCACCAACCCGAGTAGTGAAGCAATTTGGGATCCGAGGGAAGATGAGTCCCCGCTATATTAGGCCCTTCAAGATTTTAGAGTGAGTTGTCCATGTAGCTTATCGAATCGCCTTACCACCAAGTTTGGCGGGAGTGCATGATGTGTTCCATGTATCGTTACTTCGCAAGTAAGTGCCTAATCCAACACACATCTTGAGTAATCCACCCCTAGATCTTCATAAAGATTTGAGCTATGAAGAGTAGCCGGTTGAGGTCATCGACTGATGCGAGAAGAAGTTGAGGAATCGAGCGATTCCCTATGTGATGGTGCGGTGGACTTAACACGATGAGAGAGAAGCAACTTGGGAGCTTGAGAACTCTATGCGGGAGCGCTTTTCTTCGCTGTTCGGCGGAAAGGTGTAAGCTAATTTCGTGGACAAAACTCCTTTTAAGGAGGGGAGGATATATTGAGCCAAACTGAATGAGATGAGCCGAATGCCTTGTGGCAATGTGGAGACAATTTTTTGGTTCATGCCTGTGTGATTAGCTTATGTTCAAGTCAATAAATTCTGTTGTTGATGGGACGGCCGCCGGAAACTGCACTGACACTGAGGTTTGTTATGATGAGAACAGCTGGTGTGGCGTGTTGTGTACTCAACTCTATCAACGCCGCTTGCACCGCCCAGTTAGCCATGCCTTGTCAGTTTTGTTCCCTCTGTTCACAGTTGACTTTCTCTATAAATGGATCTAAGAACGAGTCTACCGGAAGGACACACTGTTGACATTGTGAGAGGCTAGTTGAGCCGAAGGTGGGAAATCTTTAGCAAACTGAGGAGTTTGAGGACCTCTTCATCGAATCAGTTCGTGCCCCGTGAAGCCTTCATCAGCAATCAACTGTAGCCTTCAGCCGATTTTCTGTCTAAGGTGGGGGATGTCACCAAGCAGGGGCGATCTCTTACTTTGTCTATTGTCTTGATGCTTTGTTTAGTGGTTTGTTTCTTACCTTAGCTGTAAAGGTGTGTTGTAGTGGGAGTGTTCTGTTGATCTCCCTGAGCCTTGAGGTTTTGGAACCCTAGGGGTTAGTGACCCAATATTTAGGGTGTTTTGTTTGTGGACCTCAGGATAGTACCATGGGGTTGGGGAACCAAGGGTTCGACTGAGTGTGAGAGATGTTAGACTCTATCTTAAGAGTAGCCTAAGAAGAACTAGAGACTTATACTCTAATATAGTAAGCTGGGTAGCTGGTTTTCGAGCCGATGTGTGATGTGAGAGCGCTTGACAGAGAAGTAGGTCGATGTTTTCGTCTCCTCTGGGAATGGGTGTATAGAGCTAATGATTGGGCGTGGTGACGTGTGGTGTCTTCCTGGCCTCTATTTCGATTTTTCTTGTGTTGAAAGATCTAGTAGAGGATGGCATGGGTTCGGTCCCGGTTCTCCAAGCGCCATGCAATTATGTGATAGAATACCCACTGAGGGTGACATGTGGTGATGTCCCGGCTCTCCTTACGATAAGGTTTTTTAACCAGGTGGTGCGGAAGTGAAGGTGTTCGACGCCCCACTTGGCACCCAGGACCAATCTGGTGAGTGAACGAGTATTCAACTTGGCTAGACTAATGTACGGGAGTGGTCGGGGAGGAGTGTCGTGTGTGTAAACACCTCCACCCGGGGCTCGTACAGGTCGGCCGATTGGGAAAGTGAGATTCCCCTTTTGGCTGTTGCGATGGTAAGTGAGCTCGGCAGATTTGGGCCGAGGTATTGGTTTGGTTGGGCTTTGGTGAGGCATTTGGGTTGTTCTTTAACCATTACTGCTTTCTTATCTGTTGTATCTTGTGGTTGACTTTTGTAGATGCCTCCTATAGATTAAGTGTAGAACATTTTTTCTTGGTGGTTGAACCCACTGGAAACTTTAATTAGTTCTCACTTTCTGTAGTTTACTCCTTTCAGGTGTTGGTTCAGTTGGTGATGCAAGCGATCACGGCTAGGACGTGGTCGAAGTAGTGGAGCTAGGAATCTAGCTGGTCGTCCCCGGTGTTGGGTGTTCGATTGTCGTTTGTTGAGCCGAGGGCTATGTTGTTGTTCCCCTTTTTGTAATTGAACCGTTAGATATAATAAAATTGTTTTGATGTTTTATCCCTTATACTATGATATTGTGTTTTCTTTCGCTTCTTTTGTTTAAGCGGAATTGAGATGGACCATTCCGTTTGGGTGGAGCGAGACTTGCTCATTCGACGGAAAGTTTAGGCGCGCCCATGACCGATCAATCGGGGTTTCGGAATCTAAATTCTAATCAATCGGTTCCGGAATAAGAGTTTCAGGGCATGACAAATTTATTGTAAACTTTTTATTATTTTACGTGGCATGATAAAATTACTTTAAAATATATTTTTATATAGAATATAATTGTTATAAATATGACACATTTTTTGCGACCAAAGATGAAATCGAAGGAAACCAACATTAACGGCCACGATGATGGGACTGATGATATTTTTGTATTGTCTACTTATTTGATCTTTAAGGCCCATAAAATTCAATATGACTTATTTACTCCAAAAATTTAAAAATAATAAAAAAATAAAAACATAATTTTAAACAACAAATTGTAGGAGTGATGAAGAATTATTTGCAATTTTTTTTTGCATCCAACCAGACAAGGAAGCATAAAAATTTAAAAGTAACATTTATTTTTTATCCACATTTATAGTTTTGAATGAGTTGTCATATTATAAGCTAACCCACGATAATAAAAAATAAATTAGTCTATTTGCCAACATATTCAATTTTATAAAATTTATTTTAAAAGAAAAAAAAACACAATAAGTTTAAACAAAGTCTAAACTTTTTTTAAAAAAAATTATTTAGCTTTATTACACTCCAGGACAAGTATCTATCTGTACGGGCTGTATCCACCATGTCGTATCGTACCAATAAAATACCAGCATGATACAGTACTCGCGCCGATGGCACAGTTAAAAACTTTTTTTTCTTTAAATTACTAAGTAATTTTCTCAATGAAGTTTAAAATATTTAATAAAAATATATAATAAGTAATTTGATAATTTTATTGCTAAAAAAAATAAATATTTTATGTCATTATGTGTCGGCATGTATGTATATTTTGTGATCGGCACTCATCGGCATGGCTCAATACGTACCGTGTCATATCATACCGGCAAATTTTCGGCACTATCCCGTACCACGGCACTTAAATCCTTGAGTTCAGTGTTATTTTTATTTACAATATTATACTTTTTTTTTTTTTCAAACACATTATTATATAATTATATTTTGTCTATCTCTATATTGTATTTTAAATTTACTTTTATTTTTCTATCTGGTACTATTTTCTTTTCTTATAGATATTACTATTTTTTTTTCTTGCCGCTCTCTATATTATTATTAACAAATAAATTATTTTAAACTAAATTTAACAATTTTATCAAGAAAAAATGATTAAATAATAGAATAAATATAAAATAAATCTAACTCATTAAAAAAGATTATCAAAAAATTTATAATTATTTGTTTATTCTGTTTATATATTTTATTATTTTTAATTCAAAATTAGTTGAATATATATTTTGTCGCTTTTAATTATTATTTTTTAACAACTTCCATATAAAATTATAGATTTATTACTAATACTGTAGTGATTAAAAATAATAATAATTGAGTAGTGCCTTTAAAAATAATAATAATAATGCAATGTAAAAAGTAAAAACATGGATAAATTATATTCAGATATAATATAATTAAATCTATTTATTATCTAGTACTAAGTAATTTTCTATAGTACCACTCATGCAAAATTTGATTAATTTATTTGTCCAAATAGCCTTTGTCACGTCTACCAGATTAATTGATTGAGATAATTTTTGAATATAAAAAATAATTTAAAAATAAAAAAATATTACCATTTTCTATTATATTTTGATATAATAGATAATTATATTTTGATATAATATAATTAAATCTATTTATTATCTAGTACTCATTAATTTTCTATAGTACCATTTATGCAAAATTTGATTAATTTACTTGTCCCACTAGGCCTTGTTACGTCTACCAGATTAATTAATTTATATAATTTCTGAATGTAGGAAATAATTTAAAAATAAAAAAATATTACCGGTTTCTATTATATTTTGATATAATAGATAATTATATTCTGATATAATATAATTAAATCTATTTATTATCTAGTACTAGTAATTTTCTATAGTACCATTCATGCAAAATTATCCTACTAAGCCTTGTCACGTCTACCAGATTAATTAATTAATATAATTTCTGAAGGTAGGAAATAATTTTAAAATAAAAAAATAGTACCTGTACATTGAGTTAAATATATAGCTAATATAAAACAGTTTCATTTTATACTAAAATTTTAGTTTTTTTTGTATAAAAAAAATTTATTAGTTTTGTACTTTACAGATTTAGATTATTATTTTGAATTTTATAATTTTAGTTCAAATTTTTAAAAATTAGACCAAAATATTTTTATGCTTAAAATAGAAATCGCTTGATCCTCCATTTCCTTCTGTGGCCCTCCGTCTCCACACCAATTTCTCTACCACGTCCGCGCCATTGTGCTCTATCTCCTTCCACTATTCCACCATCCTTGTTCCTGACTCCTTCTCGCCTCTCTTTTGCCCGCTCTTTCTTTCTTTTCGCTCTCTCCCTCTCATCTCGTGTTTGCCTTCTTAACCTTGCCCACTCTCGCTACGCTCCTCCCTCCACCACCTCCTCTCCCTCGACTCCCTTCATTGTCACCTCCTCCCCTCCTCCCTCTCCTCTATTCGATGATGACCTCCCCACCGCCACCGCTGCTACCTCGCTAACACGGTCAACTGTTGTGACCACCCTTTCGTCCTCCACCTCCTCTTTCTTCTTCTTCTTCTTATGTTTTTTTTTTTTTTTTTTTTTTTTTTTTTTTTTTTTTTTTTTTATTAAGTAAAAAATATTATTCTTCTTTTTCTTCTCTTTTCTTTTTCTAGCAAACAAAAATAAAAAAATTGTATCATTGAAAACTTCATTAGAATATTTAATAAGTTGCTGTACAATTAGAAAATAATTTATATTGTTTGATAAAATCAATATATTATAAAGAATGCAAAATACTATAAAATAGTACAACATATTTTAAAATAAAGTAATTGTTAATATTTTTAAAATAATTTTTTAAATAATTATGCTTAAGGTGTTCAGTCTTGGAGTTGTGGCAGAAGATGTGAGAGCAAATGAAGATCAGTAAAGCTTTGTTGGGAAGGAAGAAAAGACGAAAGATGATAGAGATGGTCTCAAAAGTCAACGGGATCAACAAGGAGATCGTTGTTAGAGGAAAAGGACGAAGGAAAGGGAAGGGAAAGGGTGAGGGAAAGAGAAAGGAGGGTAGAGGTGGCAGCAAAAAAAATCAAAAGAGCAAAGATAGTGGAGAGACAAAAGAACGAGGCGAAGGAAAGAGAAGGAACAGGAGCAAGTGAGATCGAGAAGGCAAATGTTGGAAGAGAGGGAAAGGCAACGGAGAGAGAATAGGCAAAAGAGAGAAAGGGGATGAGTTAGGGACCAAAATGGCAGAAGTGGTGCAATGGTGAAAGGCGAATGAGATGAAGTACTATAAAAAAAAAAGTCTGAAATGTTGGTACGAAGGTGAAAGGATAATATTAGGATTTGATTAAATTTGTAGTTGAATTCTAGTTAGATTAAGATTAATATTTAAATCTGTTAGAGATAAGTTTGTTAAGATTTAAATATTAATTATAATAAAAATTTATTTAGATTAGGATTTGAATAGCTTTTAATGTAAGTTATAAATATAGTGTATATACTATATTTGACCATGATATTCATACCCACAATAGTGATAACACCCATAAAGGTGGTGGGAGCTAAAATTTAGCCACATCCATATAGTGATAGTTACACACCCATAGTGGTGGTTACACCTATGGAGGTGGTGGGGCTAGAATTTAGCTACACTCATAGTCTTCTAGGTTTATAGAAGATGAGAGAAAGATGAGAGAAGGATGAGAGAGATTCAGGAAGAGGACTCGGGTTGAAACTATACTCTATTGTAGAAGAGAAGTCGGTGCAATTCTTTTCTTGATTAATGAATCTTATTTCATCCGTATATTTTTCGTTTTGTTTTTTCTTCTCTTTGTAGTTATGCTAGTTCCAGTTATGTTGAGAGAACGGATTTATGATAAAAATTTGATTTAACGTCTTCGCTGCGGAATCCCAACTCTATGCGGTATCGGCGTGTATTGCGGTACCGAAGCGGATTGCAAATTTACTGAATCTGATACCGGAGCGAGTACCGAATTTTTCAACAGATAAAATAGAAAAAGACGAAATCGAGCAATTCCTATTTTAGGCGAAAGAACATTTGAAGTTATATTTGTAAAAATTCGGACTTATATTATAAAATTCAAAAAAATAGCCCGAATCTTTAAAAACGCAAAATCAATTTTTTTATGATAAAAAAGGCCTAAAACTTCTACTAAGTCAAAGACATAAATATTAATTGCCATGGATTGGGAGTCATCTTAATTAAGTAAAGAATCGTAATTGCGAAAAAATTTTTACGAGGCATTCTCTTTGGATCAAAGAATATTGTTATTTTCTAATCACTAGATAGCCTAACCTAGTGTGAGCACCACTCATGAGGTTGGAGATTCGAGCCTCTACTTGCGCATTTATTAGTAGAGTGTTTGAATTTCTAACTTCATGAAAAAAACATTAAAAATAAAAAAATCCTTGTGCAAGGAGGACAAATCTTTTTTTTTTTTTTTTTTTTTTTTTTTTTTACAATAATCTTATTACAATTCTACTTTTTAGCACTAAAACCTCAAAAGAATTGTTTCAACTCGTGGATGGTGGTAGAAATGTAAATGAATCTGAGTTGGTGGTATGCCTACTAGTAAGAGCTAAAACTAATAAAAATAATAATATAAATCTTGAATTCGTCAAAAAATTGAGTGAGCCACGGAAAATCTTGTGACACACCGCTTCTCATAGAATTCACCCATTCTAAGAACTACTCTCACGCTAACTCAATCCTCTAACTTTTTTGTAGTAATCATGATTTTTGAAATCTAAAATCTAAGTTTAAATAATTTTCTGAATTATTTAAATGGCAAAAATAAATTATTAGTAGTGCAATTGTGGCTCGGAAATACCGACTTTTGATCGGAGTCTGATCTCAAAAATTCGAGATCACTATTGTGACCGTCTCATCGAAACAAGAAACATTGATATTCATATGTTCTCGATTTGATGGTCGGATCGTCCAGAAATCAGCGAAGAAGCGGGCGGGACCCGCAACTTAAGGCAGCGTTTGGTTGGGGGATAAAGGGGGAATAACCTCCTTTATCCCCCTATTCTTGCCAAACACCATACAAAAAAGACAGGGGATAAATTTTTTTTTTATCCCCTTCTTAACGGGTTATCCTAGGATAACCCGTTAAGATTTATCCCATAGGGGAGCCGGAATAGTGGAATAAGGGGGACAGGGATTAAATTTTTTCACTTTAATTTTCAATACAAAAACTTTCAATACAAAAAATTAAATTTAAAAATATAATATTTAAATTTTCAATTTTAAAATTTTAAAATAACGATTTAATTTTCAAATTTTAAAATTTTAAAATTGAATTTGAATTATAAAATTTTGAATTTTCAATTTTAAAATTTTAAAATTTTAATGTGAAATTTTAAATTATAAATTTTAAATTTCAAATTTGAATTTGAATTTTAAAATTTTAAAATTTGAATGTGAAATTTTAAATTTAAAATTTCAAATTAAAAAATTTCAAATATAAATTTTAAATTTTAAAATTTAAAATTATAATTTAGAATTAAATTTTTAAAATTCAAAATTTAAAATAAAATTTGAAAATTAAAATTTAAAATTAAAGTTTAAAATTAAAATTTAAAATTTAAAATTTAAATTTAAAATTAAAGTTTTAAATTAAAATTAAAATTTATAATTTATAATTTATAATTAAAATTAAAATTTATAATTTAAAATTTATAATTTTTAAAATTCATTTGCACTTTCATTTTTAAAATTTGCAGTAAAATATACTATAAAATAAAAATTATTATTTTTTTAGGTAAGATATAATTTATTACTTATAATTAAATTGCTTCAAATTAAATATAATTTTTAAATTAATTTTTCTACAAAAAAAAAGATAAGGGCAAAGTTGGCATTTTGAAAAAAATTCTATCTTCTTTTTTCACTATCTTCCACTATTCCATAATTTCAACCAAACACTATTTTAGCTATTCCAGAGAATACCAACTTTTCAATCAAACGCAATTTAACTTTTATACTTCTTTATCCCGGAATAGCAAGCTATCCCAGGTATAAAAAAATTTATACCTAAGAAATTAATCCCCGAACCAAACGGGGCCTAAGTGAATAGTGGGTGAATAGTAAACCCCTATTTTTAAAACCCCTTTGTGCCAACGTTGGCCAATTCGCTGTCTGGACTCCGATCATAGCAATCCAGGTAGTCGATTTGAACGGTTTCATCGACCTGAACGCAATAGCGCTGACGGAATTTCCGTTTGACGACCCTAGAGTCTCGAAAAGCGCGATAAACTGTATTTTGGTACAGTGTTTATGGACCGAGAATTTATCCGGGCGTTTTTTCGAAAAACAAAAATCGCTACCTGATAGGTTTCGTTGAGCCGGACATCGTGGAGAAGTCCGTTTTTCGATTCGACGACGAAAATGCCTCAAAAAGCATGAAATACAGTGAAAAATGCGGCGTTTTGCACAATATACCCGATATTTTATGCTCCGTTTTGCGTGCTGCTCTTTGGAGAGGGACCTAAATGTGATAGCTAGCTACTGTGAGGGACTGGGCTAAAAATAATGAAGTTTGAGGGACTAAAGAGCAATTGTGCTATATGCACTATTAATATACTATCTCGGGCTAGGGTTTCTTTAAACCCTAACCCCGTAGCCTTTCCCCCTAGCCGCCAGCTCCAACAACTCCACCCTCTCTGCCGCACTCCACGGAGGTAGCGCACCGGCCGCCGCCTCGTCGCCGGAGAAGAAGGTGAATCGAGAAGACCTCCTTCACTTCGGTTGGGAAAGAGAGGAGTCTTTCCCAGAGGCCTTGGAGGGTTCCAAATAGAATCTAGGAGTGCCTCTGCATGGTGGATGCCGAGCTGAGGTGAACCCGACGTCAGCCGCCGCCGTGCGCCGCCACGGGAGCATCCCTTCCTCCTTCGGTTTTCCGGCGAGGTGAGTTCTTGGTAGTTCTTAGTTTTGAATGGCCCAAGGACCACTCCAATGGGTTCATGACATTGCCTGGATCTCTGCTGTGAAGTGAGGGTGATCGCCGTCGTTCCGATCAACGGCGGGAGCTCCTGTCGCCGGAATTGTTGTTGTTTTTGGCCGATCTTGAGCGCCGCCTCCATCCGGCCGTCGAAACCAGGATCGACCACGTTGGAATCCTTCCTTTGGTCGACTGCAACCTCTCCGCAAAGTCGGAGCACCATCGGTTGAGGATCGAAGCTATGCGGGCGTGGCCTAACTTCATGTCGTCTTCCTCACGGCCGAACCTCACCGCTCGGCGCCGCCGCTGCCCGACGCCGCCGGCCATACCTCTGGTAAGCCTCACAGAACCACGGGGAGCTGTCTGGTCCAAGTTGGGAGGGCTCGGGAATTTCCGGTCGAAAGCCACCATTAGAGCACCTCCATTTCCACCCGAGCTCGGTTGGGTTGGCCGCCGGCAATCGCCGCCGCACCCAGCCGTCGAGCTGTGACCCAGGTAAGCTTATTTGAGCATTTCGAGGTGTTACATAGGGTTGCATGCAGTTTTTGACGTACGGATCTTCTTGGCTGTAGTTGCACCATTGTTGACGTACGGGTATATTGTAAATGGGCCCCGTGCCAGCCCAAGCTTGTGAGCACGAGCTTTGTCTCGTCGAAACGGACGCAACAGAACTTACAGTGCTGTTTTCGGGTTCCCGGATTGTGAAAACGGGTCAAAACAAATAATCAACGCAGTGTTTTTATGCAAAATTAAGATGTATCATGGACCTAGATGTAGTCGAGACACGCTGGCTGTCTTTAGATAGTGTTTTCATACCTACTGGGCATTTTGTTAGAGCTCCGTGGGTTCTTGTTGAACGGGAAACGGATCTTGTTTCGTAAATCGGCTTTATCGTCCCGTAATTGCGACATGTTATTGTAGTGTTGTCGGGATGGGCATGAGTGAGTCTGTTACTGATCCCAGTTATATGTTCAGGGCCCAGCAGTTCAGCACCAGCTTCCCAGTAGTCTAGCGGGATTCGGGATCGGCCTACATTGAGGTGGGTTATCTTCGGTCCGGGCTTTATCTTTTCGGCCCTCTGGTTGCTTTAGTCCAGTCGGACACCTGTTCTTGATTTAGCCCTGATGATTTTGCCTATATGCCATATACTCCACATGATTGACATTGATCTCCTTGGACATATCCTGAGTACAGTAGATTTTCATGGTATGATCATGCTTGTTGATTCCTGCCATTGGTTATATTCTGCATTTATATCCAGAGATATTTGCCCTTATATTCAGATGTGCATGATAGACCCTTGATCGATATATACAGATAGTTGATTCCCTATTGGGATCTCGGCTTGTTGCCGACTACCCGGTCATTAAACCGCGAGCTTGAGCATAGCATGATGATTGCCACGCACTACTGTACTTCACGTACACTGACGGTTTGGCCACCGTCGTAGTGTTCTTTACTGGTAAAGTGGTCTAGAGGAAGGACCCGTGAGCCCCCGATAGCATCTGTGAGTGCAGGGTTATGTCAGCGGATGGGGTGCGGATCAGCGGCATTGCCTGAGGTCCCTGTGACCAATAGTGGCATTGATTGGGTACTTGATGTTCATTGATTGATGCATAGCTTATCTACTTCCATGTACCAGCATGCTTTATTTCAGTACCTACTTCTGCTCAGTTATATTGATTATCACCATGATTGATTCTGATGTTTCTGTACCCGTATATGCACAGCATTATGACTATGATACACTCATCTAGTATGACTGACACAGATTAGTGGTACCTTTCTTTTGTAGCACCGATTGCTTGTGAATTATCATAATTGCCCTCAATAGTATCTCTTGTGGATTGAGATTTACAGGACTATCAGATTTGGCATTTATAGCGTGATTTATCAGTTACAGCTTGATTAGCATCATCTATCAGTACCATTGTTTTATTTTACTGATTGGGTATCTGGTTCCATTACCGAGGCATAGTTCATTATATCGTCTTTCAGTATGCTATAGTCCGGTATTTTGGTACTCATTATGTTCAGTATCTTGATTATGTTTCCTGCCAGTTTTGTTTCATATATCAGCTGTTACCTATTGATCTATTACTATCCGCAGATTATTGTATCCAGTAGGTACAGTTAGCTATTTCTCGGCTCGTCGTGCCCACTGGGATACATGTACAGTGTATCTCACACCCCATGGGTGACCATTTTTCAGGTCGGTCGGGTGCTGGGATGTCGGGACGTGTTGGTGAGGTTCCGTGTTAGCAATCGACCCATGGCAGCCGTTACTTTTAATTATTCCGCAAATTATGTAAAAGAGTTGTAATCATAACCTGTTGTAATTTAATTGTTTTGATATACGTAGTTTAGTTACTCTGATGTTATTACAAAAGCTTAGCCGTGCATGTATAGAAAAATCTCAATTCCAATGGGGAATTGAGAATTTTCTATATATGTGGCGGTTTGTTACGCCCTGGCTGTTTTCAAACTCTGATTTAAAAAAAAAAAAAAAAAAAAAAAAAAAATTTAGACGTTGTTTTTCCAACTCGGGGCGTGACATTTTTGGGCCTAATTACCGTCCAAATATAATAATCAGATTAAGAGGTTTAGTCTTATTATGTTTTAACAGACTAACAAGCATTACGTAGTGTAAGACTTGTCTTGCTAATCTTAGCCGACCTTGTAAGGAACCACGCGTTATCCATGATTATTAGTCATAGAGTCGCACTTTACAAGCCATATGATCCTAGCTTAGCCGAAACTTCTCTTATATTTTCAGCTGGTGATTGACTATAATACCAACTGTGATACTTCGCTTTTCAAAAGGGTCATCCATTCTAAAAATACTTTAGTCCAACATGTTAAAAGAGTTGAATGGATGAACCACATGAAAAGCGGGGTATCACAGACCCGTGATCCTCCTTGATTAGCCAAAAATTCACCGAAAACACGTTTCTATTGCGATCCGCCCGCAATGAGTGGATGAACCTCATGAGAAGTGAAGTGATAAAATTCACCCACCCCAAATCCGGCTCGAACTGCTAAGAAAATTGGGAACCTCCCATCTCTGGATCCGCCCCATTTGCATCAGTAGATGAATGAGATGTAAAATATACTCCCCACTTATGCGTGAACCAATATCATTTCTCAAACTGAAAAAAAAAAAAAAAAAAACGTGGGTAAAACACATCACTAAGCTGCTCTCGCCATTCAGTGGCCTAAAATAATGTGTGCCTATTGTTGAAGCACACTCGTTGTGTCCAGCTTCAGAGATCTAATCGCCAGTACCAACCAAAAGGCTCATAAGATAGATCATCGAAGACTGTTTGAACAGAGAGTCATAGAGCAAGGTGAGAAAGAGCTTCAAGAAATTGGTGGGGAAGGGAAGTGGTGGAGAAGAAAGTAAAACCAAAATAAACTTAGAGCAGAGCACTCAAGGTTCTGAATAGACTAGATTCTGTGTTATATAAGTTAATACAACACAGTGAATGAAAGGTAAGAAAATACCAAACACAGATACTCAGGTAGTAAGAACAGTTTAAACTCAAAGAAATAGTAAGAATGGACTCCAAAAAAAGAAGAGGTATAACTGCCAGTTTCCTAAATTAAAGGGATTGGAGACCATTTTTCTGAGTTAATCTGAGAGCTAAGGTTTACTCAAAAGAGTTTAATAATTGGTATGACATAGAAAATCCCAGGAGATTTTAATAAAAGCTTATCTTAAGTGTAGTTTTCCAAAAGCAGGTAATAAAAAGATCATTTAGGAAATGGAGAAGAGTGCTCACATTGATCTACAAGAGGACCAAAATGCATTTGGACAAGATGGAGCCAACTCAATCGAGCAGAGGCACTGAGACTAGAAGAGAAAAGGCGAGAGAACCAAAGAACACTAATCTGTTTCATCAAAACATTTCAATGTAAAATATAATGATTTATTAAAGATTCATGAGTTGGCTTACCAGAAAAGAAATGAAAGACTTTCTGATGAACTTGAACTCTCCTACGAGCTTTCTTGAAAAAATAAATTTGGAATCTGGCAAGAATTACATCAGGGATTCCTAAATCTCTTAAAAGAGTTTCCAGTAACACTAAACAATAAAAAATTATAAATAAAAATCCATTACAAAATATGTAAGACAAAGGATCTAAAAGCATGACAATTACGATTTGACAAAACTAAAAGTGCTAAAATAAGAAAGAAAAAAAAAAAAATAGTAGTTCACAACAAAATTTTAATGCTGCTTCAACATGCTTAGGATATGTTGTGACTGTGCTCACTCATCTGACAACACTAAGTCTTAATTTCACCAACTAGCTTTAGTTTCATAAAACTTATTCTCTATCAGGAATCAAAATCATCAAAAGTGATTTTGTGTAATAAAAGGCAATCTCAGCATTGAATCATACCAATAAATTTAGATTTGAGATGGATCAAGCGAAAAATTCTCCAGACGAAGCTCGAACGAATTGGAGTTTTGATTGTGATCGACTCACAAGCTTCAAAGACAGGTAGCATTCTCAGTAATTACATTTATACACAGATCTTTGAAATTTGGTTCAAAACTAAGTATGACACAATATTCTTTACTCAAGAGTCTAGTAGGAGTATAAGATTTATCTAAACAATTTCTGCTTCTACTTGATCTCCTCTCACTTCAAGGACTGACTTGTTCTTGTTCCTGATCAACTTCTTAAATGTTGACAGAGGTCACATTTATTTCAACTATTCCCAGCACATGCAGGTAAACAATAAGCATTTCTTACAAAATATACTCTTTCTTACACGCATGACTTAATAGTTAATTCAAAGGTCCACGTGCATATATTATTTACTAACACACAATGATCTTCACTTGCAAATCGGCTAAATAAACATATCATATTTCAAAAAGAAGTGATGCTCGGGGGAGTGCTGATCGCACAGAGGGAGGGTTTATCATATAGAGCAGTTTTTGTTCCTACATGATTGCTACCACCGCATATGCGGCAGCACATTCACGGCGGCAAGCCGACCGCACTGCAATCACTACATGCAGCCGGAATTACACACCAGCCTCTTCCTCGTCGCTCTCAACCATAGTCAGTAAGACGGACTGCGAGCGAGTGGTAACGATACCCACAAGCAGCTGTTGCTGCTGTAGGCAGTGTGTGTTTGATACTATCCATTAATTCCAAAATTTCGACCCGATAGAAATATGCGATTAATTCACTTAAACCTTACAAATACACCACACCCATGAGTCTCGATTGTGACACAGCCCAACCAACCTCCCACCACTTCGAACATGGCTCGGTCCAACACAACCTCTCGCAATTTCAAACGTTACTCAATCCGACCCGCCCTCCCGCTACAAGTCAGGATGTTAGCAATGTGTTCACAGCAAAATGTGTTATTCATAGAAGATCCATTACAGAACCAATTTGACCCAACAAAGATACAAAGGAAAGTAAGAAACTATATCCATATCTCAAGATCAAGAGAACCAAGAACATATGTATTCTTCTCGTCGACATCGAGAAGGACCTGATCACTTGCGGAGGATCCGACGAGTCGTAGACGCGACCGAAGCCGTCCGATTGCCGTCCGATCCTGGATCGGACTCGTCGCGCACCCAGCCGACGGACTTCTGGGCTTCGAGAACGATCTGGGAGATCCCTGAGACGCAGAGAAAAAGCCTTAAGGCTAGGGACGAAGCGATGTTAAGGCCCAAAGGGGCCGTGGCCCCCCCAACTTTTTAATATTACTTATTAGTCCGAAGTACTAATTTAATAAAAAAAACTTTAGATAGTCATGACCCTCTTAGCTTTTTAATATTTGCTTAATTTATTTTTGGTGCCAATATATATATATTTTTTCTTCTCTATATATATTTTAAATAAGTCAAAATATATTAAAAGTCGCATACTTATAAGGTATTTTGAAATACATCTCTTAACTCTAATTTTTTTTTTTTTTTTTTTTTTCTGCCTAGTGAGCTATTTTATTTAACAAAATAAAATATTATATTAAATTTAATAACTATTTGTTATTAAATATTATAATTTTATTTATTAAAAATACTAAGAAATGAATCAATCGCTAACTGAATTACTGTTAGATTTAATATAATTTATAGTTATTTAAATATAATAATATAAATAAAATAATTAAAATTAAATATCTGTAATTAAAAATTAATTTTAATATTTTTACATTAATTATTAAATTAATATTTTTTTTTAAAAAAAAATTGATTAGATAAAATTATATTTATCTGCTAAAATTTTTATTTACATATATTTTGACCTCCTCATGATTAAATTCTGGCTTCGTCCCTGCTTAAGGCGTTGAGCTATCAAAAAGGAGAAGGGGGTGGGGGGAGTGGGAGAGAAGGGGAGACCTTGTTGGACGGTTTGGTGATTGTGGCGGATGTCGTGGACGGTGGCGGAGAGCTTCCAGTAGAGGGGGCGGCCGACGTAGAAGACGAGGAGGAGGAGGAGGACGGCCAAGACCAGGCGGAGGTAAACCCTAGAGGCCGTGGACGCCATAGATGGCCCCAGCTCCGAGCTCGGAAGGGGGGGGAGAAGATGACGAAGTTTTCTCTACTTGCTGGCTGGTTGGTTGGTTTGCTTTGCGAGTGGAACCACAACTCCTACGACTGGGAAAATGGATGCTTGTTTGGAGTGTGGAATAAATAATGCAAGCGAGAAGTTGCCTCCATTGGTATTGACAGTTCTGGTTTTTTTTTTTTTTTTTTTTTTTTTTTTTTTTTTTTTTTTTTTTTTATTTCTTTTTTATTTTTTTTATTGACAGTTTTGGTTTTTTTTTTTTTAAAAAAAAAAAAAATAAATAAATAAAATTCTATTTGTACATCAAAAAAATAAAGTATAGACCTTACAACCTTAATTACAGAGTTTATAAAAGTTAAAATAATTTTTAATAAAAATTTTTGATGTAATAAATAAAGAATTTATAATTTTTTGATAGAGTAAATATAAAATATACATCTTATTTTAGAGTGTGACAGTTTAATATTATTTTTTTGGGAACAATATTAAATATATTTTTGAAAACTTAAAAAACACCTACTATATTTTTTGGATAGATTAAAAATCTTTATTAATTTATAAAAAAATTTAAATATATACAATTAATTTTAGGATTTATTAATAACATTTGAAGTTCAGAAAAATATTTTGAAAATAGAGGGAAAATTAAAAAATTTTGAATATCAGTGAACCGTGTATAAGAGAAAATTTCTTTTTTTTTCTTTATTTTTTCTTTAAAAAAAAAAATAAATTTTATATAATTTAATGTGTTGAAGAAAAATGTTGTTTTATTTTAGTTTGTTAGCTTATAAAGCATCCAACTAAATAATAGATGTTTTAAAAATTTTAATTTTAAATTTTTATATTTTATTGTCAAGTAATAAATCTTGAACGAAAGGATTGCAAGTGATTGACAGTCAACTCCATTTTTTCATATACAAAATTTTATTTAAAAAAAAAAAAAATGTGATACCAAATATGGCCTAACTTCTTTTTTTTTGAAAGATATTAATATCAATAATTTTACAAAATAGTATATTTTATTAATAAAATAATTTAAGATTAAGTTAAGGGACAAATATGATACCTCATTTTAAATATGGAAAATGCTATGTGTACACCCCTTTCGGGGTGTACATCATACACCCCACCCATCTAAGGGTGGGGGTGTGATGATGGGTCACTTGATGTGACCCGTAAAAGATATCGTCACCATTAAAATGATGGAGATGTATGATGTACACCCCTTCGGGGTGTACATGTAGCATTGCTCTTTAAATATTTAATCATACTTTTTATTAATAAAATATACAAAAAATAATAATAAATTAAAATAATAATAAATAAAATATTTATGCATTCAAACATAAACAAAATGGCACATAGTTATTGTAAATTAGGATAATTACCTAAGTACCTCCAAAAAGTAGGGATGTCAGCGGGTCGGATTCAGGGCGGATTTTAAAAAATTCGAATCCGAACCCGAATCCGACTACCAAATCCGAACCCGAATTCGACGGATTTTAAAAATTCATATCCAAATCCGAATCCGACCAAAAATCCAAAATCCGAACCCGAACCCGAAAATCCAAACCCGAAATAATTTTTTTCCATTTTTTTTTACAATATTTCAAAATATATTATATTAAATTTAAATTTTTAAAATATAAATTTAAATATAATATTAAATAATTATATACACATATATTATATAACGTAAAATCAATTCGGGTACAGGTCGGGTTCGGGTTCGGATTGGTACAATCAAAATCCATATCCAAATTCAAATCCGTCGGTTTTCATTTTTTATATACATATCCGAATCCATATCAGTTTAACATCGGATAAATTCATTCCATTTGGATTCGAATTCGGATAAAATTTTGGGTATCCGTAACCATTGACATCCCTACTAAAAAGTATTGGACTTTTGTATTTATTCCTAAAAACTTTAAGTAATGAAATTTATTTCTTTAAAGTTTCTTTATTATTTATGTATGTCCTTCTATCAGTTGATTTCAAATTGATCATGTGTTAAATTTCATACTCAGTTAATCCCGAATAACAATGGAAAGTAGATTTAAATAAGTTGGAACTTTAGAAAGATAAATTTTCAGGGCAAATAAATCATTTTTTTTTTTGGAGGTAATATCTATTGCCCCTAAATTCTTATAAATTTATTTAGAGGAAAAAGGAAAAAAATATATAAATTAAGTGCAATAATTCAATTTATAAAAAAAAAATCAAATTATTGAATTAAAAGTTGGCCAATTTGCATAAAAAATTTCACCGTTTATGCATTTTTTACAAAAATAGAATACTATTTTAGATTTTATAAATTTGATCCGAATTTTTAAAAAACTAATCAAAATATCATTATTCATTTTTCTCTCAGTCTTTTTTTTTTAAGTTCGTTTCCTCCTCATCATTGTTTTTTTTTTTTTGTTTCTTTCTTCTTTGTTCTCTCCCTTCTCCTTCTCCTCCACCGCCCCAACATTTTCGTTGCGCTCCACTCTCTTTCCTCGGCCACACCTCCGCCAATGCCGACCAAGATTTGATATAGATTGTAATGTACCATATTTTTGGTATATAAATAAATATAGATAAAAATGGTATGAGATACTATTTTTATTGAATCTAGAGAAGTAAATGATGATCTGGGAGTGAATTGGGCCGAAATCGGATTAAAAATATGATTTCTAGAATTTTATATAAAAAAGGAAAAACCAGATTTTTAGCAAAAAATTTACAGTGTCAGAAAATTTCGAAAAAATTCGGGGAGGTCCGTTTTTATGTTCTAAGGCCACAATAAAAGTTTCGCAGCGATCGGATACCCAGACAGTGAGAACGGGGTCCGTCAGCGATTGTGAATACAGCGAGACTTTAGTGACCCGTAAATAGCCCAAACGGAAGATGTTGGATATACCGTGATAAATTAAGTTAAGTTGAGGCTCCCTATCATGTTTGAGCGAAAACGGGACGAAAACGGGCGAAAACGGGCGAGAATGGGCGAAATCCGGAAATCTGCCCGTACATTCGGGCGCACGAAATGTACTGTAGTGCGCCCGAAATGTACTGTAGCGGTCGTACGGCCAGCCGAATTCCACTGTAGCAGTGCCCGAATCCCAAGTTGGTACGGATTCCGATGCAGTGGCACGAATCCCGAGGCAATTGGCACGGATCCCGAGATAACGGGCACGAATCCCAAGGAAATCGGCCCGCATCCCAAGGTGATGGGTGGATCTCGACGCTTGGCGCGCGGCGCGAGGCGTGCGCGGGGAAGGCGCAAAGCGCGCGGTGCGGGGCAGGTGGGGGCGCCACGTGGCGGCTCCCCACTGGCTACGGCAGATCCGCAGCATGCCGCACGGGGGCGCGTGCCTGCGCTGCCGAGTCAGCGCTCGGGGATGTGCGCCTGGGCTGGCGCGGGTCAGTGGGGACAGGGGGGAGCCGCCATGTGGCGGGCCCCCAATGGCCGGGACTGGCGACGCGACGCGTCGCTGGCCCGTTGACGCAGAGGGGGGGCGGGGTGGGTGCCAGGTGGCGCCCGCCCATTGGCGGCCGCTGGTCAGTGGACGCAGTGCGCGGATGCAGGGATGTGTGTCGCTCCCCGATTGGCCGAACGTGGATGACGTGGTGCATCGCTGGCACGGCGTTGACGTGTGGACCGCGGAGCTGGGCACTATAGCAGCCCGAAAATCGGTTTCGGGCGCCCGAATGTTGCGCCCGAATATGGGAAATTCGACTATAAAAGCCCGAACTCCCCTCATTTCTTCTATTTTCCCCTTTTGTTGCAAACCGAGCGTCCAAGGGAGGGAGAGGGGGATTTCGTGGGAGAATTTTTGGGGTGCCGCGAGCTCGCCGGTGACCCCGTGGAGCGCGCGCAAGATGTTCCATGGAGCCGGATGGACGCGTGTGCACGCGTTGGACGGCGCAACGATATCGAGGTAGGCTTCGCTCGTCATTTTTGCGGTGTTTGTGACACAGTGTTAAGATTTTCCTTTTTGGATTTTGTATTTGACCCCATGCCCTTGTGCATGTTAGGGACCGTGATTTACTGTGTCGTTTTGCTGCGCGAGGTATCGCCGGGCATTTCGGGGTGCACCGTTTTGCATGCAAACCCAAGGAATGTGCACCGTTTGGCGTGCAAGCTTGAAGAACTTGCACCGTTTGGCGTGCAACCTTGAAGAGAGATGTGCACCGTTTTGCGTGCAAACCCGAGATGCGTCATCATTTTGCGTGCAGATTTTGATAATGTGCATCGTTTTGCATGCAAACTTTGATGTTGTGCATCGTTTTGCGTGCAGACTCAAAAGGCATGCACCGTTTTGTGTGTAACCTCAAAGGAAGACGTGCATCGTTTTGCGTGCAGTCTTTGATGATGTGCACCGTTTTGCGTGTAAATTTGGAAGACGTGCATCGTTTTGCATGCCAGTTCGAGGAGACAAGAAAAATCGCGTGGAGACCAATTGCAAGTGTTTACAAGCAATTAGGTACAACACAAATTGGGGAATTCTACCGAAATTGGGTGGCCTCTCCCCTTTTTCCTCTGCTTTTGATTTAGAAGCATTATTGTGACACCCCCGGAATTTGGATTAGTCCTCTATATAAATGATATAATAGGACTAAATCTCTAACCCGGCTATAGCATTTTGGATGGTAGCAAGATCCAAGAGGAACATGAGAGTTAAGCGTGCTAGAGCTAGAGTAGTTCTAGGATGGGTGACCCCCTGGAAAGTGGGGCGTCACAGTTGGTATCAGAGCCATTCACCAGCCGGAAATGTGAGATGAGTCTCGGCTGAGCCAGGGTTATATAGCGGGTAGAGCGAGGCTCCCCGGCTAATGACCGTTGTGAGTGGAGTGCAGCTCCTCACAAGGTCGACTAAGGCTAGCGAGACGAGTCTCACATCGCCTGGTGCTTGTGAGTGTGCTTGAGCCTGACGTGGACGTCAGGGCTTAAAGGGGGGAAGAATGTGACACCCCCGGAATTTGGATTAGTCCTCTATATAAATGATATAATAGGACTAAATCTCTAACCCGGCTATAGCATTTTGGATGGTAGCAAGATCCAAGAGGAACATGAGAGTTAAGCGTGCTAGAGCTAGAGTAGTTCTAGGATGGGTGACCCCCTGGGAAGTGGGGCGTCACAATTATAGTAGCATGTTAGAGGCGTTAGGAAATCATGATAAAAATCTGGGTATAACCCAAATTGAGATTTATGATGCACTTGATACAGATAAAGATTGTATGTGTAGATGGACACAGATGAAAAGTGTAACTTTTAGTTGCCAAAAATAGATGATAAATGTGCATGTGTAAAGGAACTTAGAGGAAAGTGATATTTATGATTTATCCAAAATAGGGGATGAACCTGCATGTGTAGATGAACACAGATGAAAAGTGCAACTTTTAGTTGCCAAAAAGGAGATGATAAATTTGCATGTTTAAATGAACATAGAGGAAAATGCAATTTTGATTTATCTAAATAGATAATAAATTGCATGTGTAAATGGATATAGAGAATAGTGGCTTTTTCTAATTATCAAAAATAGAAGATAAACTTGCATGCGTAGATGGATACAAATGAACAAGTGGAATTTTCTAATTTGCCAAATATGATGATATTTGTATGCGTAGATGATAAATATTATTTATGATTGAGATGGAAATAATTGCATGCGTAAAAAGGGATTAATTATTTTATGATTGTGATCATGTTATGGTGTAACCCTAGGAACCATGTAAAAGTACAAGGGAAAAGAGTATGTTTGGTAGTAAAACTAGGAGAAAACCTAGATTAAGGGTTTAACGAGTGGCATGATACCCTAGGAGTTAAACCTAGATGAACGAGTGACATTGTCTTAGGGGATAACCTAAGATTGAGAATAGATTATTTAACATAGAGTCAAGGAACTCTAGGTTAAACATGATATGGAACTTAGGTAAAGGAAACCTAAGATGAACTAGTGGAGTTTAAACTCACAGATAATGGGTAATAGAGTCAATGAACTCTAATTTAAAGTGAAAGAGGAAATAGAGTTAATAGACTCTAGGTCAAATGTAACTGAAAGTTAACAATGTACTTGGGACATAGTGAAACCCTAAGGTTATGAACATAGGGTTAAGAGATAAAGAATGAGCAATTTGAGTTAAATGAATGAAAGAGAAATGTTTAAGGGTCTATGTCACGCCCCGGAGGTCTAAGGATCAGCGGAAAAGCATATGTATTTTTTTCTTGTAATACGACCTCGCCTACCGGTGCGCGTCAGACCGCCACATATACAAATTCACCCTTTAAACGGACAGAGTCTCCTTTGTATATGCACGGCGTCACTTTTACAACATTATCTTCTTTAACCACACAGTCACAGCGAATACAACAAGAGAGAGAGAGTAATTCTATTTAATCACATCAAGAGATAAGCTACGGGTTTGCAAACGGTGTCCACACGACACCCAGTTTTTCCAAAGTGTTAACACAAGTCACGATAGGGCGGCGACATCTTTTGAAAGGATAAATCCAGAGGTTTACAAAGTAGTACCCACACGACACTTGGTTTTGGAAAGCATTTTCGAAACCCTTTTTGTTTGGTATAAAACATGCCGCATACAAGTCAATAAGTAGCATAATAAAGATCACATCACGGAAACAAACTCACAATCCAACATCCACGATATTCCACAGTCTAGCAATTGAGAACTTAAACTAAATATAAGGAGATGAGATAACCCTAAGCAAAAACGACGAAATAAGCCTCATACGGCCAATGTCCTTTAGACGCTGCCTCACCATCATCCCGGGTCCTATCTCGACCTAACCTGTCACCATATGGGAAGTCAGTGACAAGAAAAGTAGATGTAACCAAATACAAAGCGGTAAATAAAAGTAAATCGATAAACCCAAGCATCCAACTTTCCCTCGTGAATCCCTCGCATTTCCTGTAAAATGAAACCAAGCGCCTGCCATGTCCGAGGACCCCAGGCCAAGAATGCCTGCCATGTCCGGGGACCCCAGGTAAAGAACGCCTGCCATGTCCGGGGACTCCAGGCTACGAATGCCTGCCATATCCGAGGACCTCAGGTAAAGAATGCCTGCCATGTCCGGGGACCCCAGGCTACGAATGCCTGCCATGTCCGAGGACCTCAGGTAAAGAACGCCTGCCATGTCCGGGGACCCCAGGCTAAGAATACCTGCCATGTCCGAGGACCTCAGGTACACGGGTCAATCAGACCACTTCTCCGGAAAAGTACACCCATGCGGATGCCAATCCGCCTGTGTACGTGTAAGCAAACATTGAGCAGAATGACCGCAGTCATTGTGTAACATAGAGCACCGCGACGCTTAGTCGCAACAGATAGTAAAAAGAGGGATACTAATGCGAAAAAGGGGTTAGACAATAACAATTTGCACCTCTACTCTACTTTCACATATTACTAAATGAAACCATACTTCAAAACACAACAAAGGTACCCACCTGGAATGAAGGTAAACGACCGCTCCCGTGACCCTCCTAAGCAATCGAAACTTCACGCGGCCTAATAAAATAACCAAAAGCACCATTTGTCACTTTACCTTAAACAGGCAAAATCAGTGGTCCCGGCCACTGTAACAATAAACCAACGAAAACCAAAATCACTGTGCCAAGAGGACCGCGACGTCAAATCAAAAACCGTCTAGTCAAAACGGTCAAGTAAAACCGAAAACTCAGAACAAGCCAGATCTCTGACGGTAAAACCGATGGTTAACAACGAGCAGATCGCGACTCTATCATCGCGAACTCCATCGGAACCCAAAACCGCTAACGGAAATCCAACAAAACCCAATTCTCAGCCGGTAGCCAACTCGGGACGTCAACAGTCAAGCCAAGAAAAACCCCGATGGCGAAACGATGAGAAAAAGACCCGACGGCGCGACCCCGACGATTTTGTCAAGGCGCGGAGCGTCGGCGAAACTAGCACATGACATGGCGAAACGGTGGCCTAAATGATCCCAAGTAGCCATGCCAAGAAAACGGCGGAAACGGTGATCCCAACGGCGAAAACGACACTCAAAACGGTGAAAAACAGACCAAAACGGAGCTACCGAACTTCCGGCTGACGGGTGGTGCACGGAGCCGGTGTGGACCGAGTCTGCGCATCGGGCGGCTGCGCGCGCAGACCGGGCTCACCCAGGAGGCGTGCACCTAGGCGGGATGGGCCGGGCCGCGCACGGTGCTGGCGCGCGCCGGGTCCATGCCTTCTGGGTGCGGAGATGTGTGCCGGGTGCACGCCTAGAGCGTGCACCGCGCAGCATCAAGCGACGCTGGCGCACGGGAGGTGCGTGCGCCGGGTCCGCGCCTCCGCGCTGTGGGGGCGTGCGCCGGGTGCACGCCCGGGCCCGGGGACCGCGGCTGAGGGGAGTCCATACGGGATGAAACAGTAACTCCCCCGTTCGCGTCTCCTTCTCCGTTTTCGCTCCCGTGCGACTCCGGCGACGACCCCGCGAACATGATAACGGCGGCGGCGGCGGCGGCCTCCCGTTAACTCCCCCATGCTCCGACGGAACACCCAATTAACCCCAAACAAATCCACGGTAAATCTAACAATTAAACCATTGACCGAAACATTGATTGGAAACTGATCAAAAGACCTATTAAAACCATCGATTAAACCCGATCAAGAACAAGAACAAAACATTGATCAAAAACCAAAATCAAGAACCCGTGATCAATGTACCGATTAAAACGATCTTAAAAGGACACGGAAAACCCCCGATCGGACCGACGGAAGAGAAATGATGATCACTAACCTCGGTCTATCGGGATTAAAGAATCGATCTTGTCCCTCGCGGCATTGGGGATCCAGATCCGCTCCCCGTAGATGATGGCATCTCGTTCTCCGGTCTCCGGTACGTCAATCGGGACGATCGGGTTCCTCCGCTTTCTCATTCTTTCCTTCTTTTCTCCTCCGGTTGGGGTTCTCTTTTCTTTTCTCTTTTCTCTCTTTTCTTTTCTCTTCTCCGAACTAGGGTTTTATTTTTGGTCTTCGGTACGCACGAGAGGGAAGGGTTTGAGGAGACGATCTTTTAAAACTAGGGTTTCCCCTTTCGGTAAACGGGGTATAATTATCCTTTTATTATTAATTTATTTTCTTTTATTTTTATTTTTTCCCTTTTCTTACGTACGTAAAAAGGAAAACTTCCATATTCGGATATAATAATAAATATCTAATCCCACGAGATAAATTCCAAAATTCCTCGAAAGGCGTGTCAGATCTTTTGCACGGATTCCGATGCGCGCTAAGTCATTGCGACACTAAAAACCCTATTCCGGGAGATCCCAAGGTCGAATTCCAGATCCGATCGCACCGTCGGTCGTCGTTTTTCGTGCTCTTTTACAGAAAAATACTCATGTAACACACCGACCAACTTACAGAAACTCGATAATTTCGATTCACTAAAAGAAACACTTTATTAAAAGGAGGGTAAAATATCACTAGAAAAGTCGTGTCATTACAGTCCAAGAGGCTCTAGTTACCCGTGTGGCAAGACCTAGGGTAAAGAATAAATTAATGAAAAATGCAGAGTTTAAAAGAAAGCTAAAAGTGGCTAAAAAACAAAAAGAAAATGCAAATTGTGCCCCTGGTTGTGAGACCCTTCCAAGGGGACTCGAATGTGGTACTCCTTCAAGTTGCCGATTAACTAAAGAAAAGTGTATAAGTGGAAGATAAGCTAAAAGGCTTGAAAGAAAAAGAAACAGATTGCCAGTGGCAATGTGAGCTATAAGCTCGAATAAGAAAGAAAAAGCAAGTGCTTAAGAGTAAAGAGACTTTCATTTCACTCTTGGAGGAATGGACCTAGGACAAGGGTTGAATGAATAAAAGATAATGCTTAATAAGCATAATAAGCTAAAAGGTTAAGTGAATAAGAATGCATAAAATGTAAAAAGAGACTAAATGTCAAAATGAAAGAAAAGAACAGAAAAGATAAAGATGGACGCACCACGGGGGTAGAACTCGTATTGGAGGATATTGGTATGGATCACCTCCTGGGCAATGACCCTTATGAAAGAGTTCCCCGTGGGCGGGGTAACACTTGCGGGTGTTATCGGCAACCTTAGATATTCTCGTCTTGTGGTAGTATGACTACCGGGCTGGGGCCCTTTGGGCAAGAATCTCCGAGGGTTTAGCAACTTGAATTAAAACACAAGAATGTGAAAGAATAAAGAGGAAATAGAGTGGCCAAGGTGGCCGGGTTAGTTTAACCCTGTATATAGCGGCATAGTGGCCGAGTTGTGGATGGTATAGGCTGGTATGGATGGACAGAGGAGTATTGAATCGATGAGTATACACAGATAGTGTAGTGATATATTATATGCATATCAGCATTTTAATATTGAGGTTTATAGTTTTCCTAGCATTCTATTATTAGTGCTTCCATTGGACCAAGTGGTGTAGGACATTCTTTCTCGGTGGTTGAACCCACTGGGAACTTTGTCGTAGTTCTCACACCTGCGGGTGACCATTTTTCCAGGTCCGGATATAGCGGTCGAGACAGACGACAGGGGCAAGGGCCCAGCAGCCTAGAGACCTAGAGGGTCTAGCAGATGTACCTTTTTATATTTTGAGTGAACTATGTATTGTAAGGAAAAGATGTAAAAATTTGTAATATTACTTAGTTGCAAGTTGAGAGATGTAAAATGTAATAAAGTTGTATTATGGTTCACTCTTGTATGCTTTCATTTACACTTTAACTTATTGGTTATTGAATGAAAGTTTTAAATTAGTAGTGATTTTTAGTACTCTGATATTGAGTTTCCGCATACACTTGATGTATTATTTTGGATGTTACCGTTCCTTTCGGGTAGTGAGAGGTCATACCCGATTGGCGAGTCTGTTGGCATGCCCGAACTGTACAAATTGGCGGTCTCGGGGCGTGACATAGATCGCAAAAATGACCTTACGGCCAAGCGCATAGTCGTGGATGGCGATGGCGACAAGAATACTAAAAGATTTAAGAACAATGCAGCGGGAGAGCGTTTTTAGCGAAGGCGGTGGCTACGAAAAAAGATAGAGGGTCAAAAAAATAAAAATAAAAAATAAAGGAAAAAAAATTTCTCCTGAGAATATCATTATGTATTGTTATTGCTACAAAAAGGGCCAAAAATCAGAGAAAAAAGAAAATGAAAATGAAATCGTACTATTAAACTAAAATTACGTTGTTTCATAATAACGTTGCACTGTTTGAGATGAAAGTTGTACTATTTTATACGAAAATTACACTCCTTGAGATGAAAGTTGCACTCTTTGCGCAAAAGTTACACTGTTTAAATGAAAGTTGCACTGTTCAAGACGAAAATTGCGCTCTTATAACGAAAGTTGTACTTTTTAGACGAAAATTGTACTATTTGAGACAAAAATTATACTTTTCGAACGAAAATTGTATCATGAAGCGCGTCTTCACCATCATTCCTGCTGCCGCCTTCAAGAAGATGTCCACCCATCTCAACAACTCCCTCGGTGACGTCTCCTGGCTACTCTGCGTCTCCATCACCAATAACAACAATGGCGGCAGCAACGACGACAACAACAACATCCACCTCGGGCTCCCGCCTATCGTGCAGAATGACACAAGGCTTCCCAAAACGCTCGATGATCAGCTTCCTGTAGCGCTCTTTGTCACGAGCAAGTGACACGAGGCTCGCGGCTATGGTTTCCCGAGGCCCCATGTGTTTTGACTATGTGGTCGATGGTGAGAAAACATATATTTTTGGTATATCGAGTGCTTTGCGCGTCAAACGGACGCTAAAAACGGACTCAGCGCACGAAAACAGTGAAAAGTAGCTATTTTCGGGCAAAATGGGCTAGCGGGCTCAATTTAGAAGTGGGCCGATCCACGGCCCACTTGCGCGTGCACCAGGACCAGCGAAAAAGCGGGCGGGGCCACATGGCGCTCTGTGATTGGTCGGACAGCGGCGCAGGACATGGCACAATCAGCACCGCGTGCACCCCGACGTGGACCATGCCTAGCCACGTGGAGCGTAGGACACGTGGCGGCATCCTGTGGTTTCGGGCGCTGAGCGGGAGCCGTGCGGATGGGCGCCACGTGTTCTGGGCGCCACACTGTGCGGATCCGGGCGCCTGGAACACCCCCTGGATCCGAATGGCCTCTTTTTAAGTTTTTTTCCTATAAATATGCCATTGCTTCTTCCATTTTGTGTTTTTTTCGAAATCTTTTTGGAGCCACCTTTGTCAGAGGTGATCTTCATCAAGTATTCTTCACTTCTAGGATTTTTGGAGGATTTTTGGAGATCATTTCATCAGCTTCCCCCCCGACTCCGCGAGCTTCGATGTTCCTTCGACTACGATTTTCTTCGTCGACGTTTCGTCCGCAGGCTACCCAGAGCTAACCCCATAGAGATTTTTGCTAATTTTTGGTTTTGGATCTTCATGACAGGTAGGCCTTCGACTTTGGTATAAATCGTTCCTCTCCGTTTTGAGTTTTTATGGGAGTTCTCGCAGCATCTTTAGACCCCTTTTTATGCTGAAGTTTTTTTGGATAGTGGGAAGTTTTTATGCTTTTTCTCGGCCGTTTGTTGGCGGATTTGGATGTTTAAGGACTCGATCTCCATCTAGACTTCGAGAGAAACACAACTGTATCTTTCTTGGATTTTTTGGAAGGCATTTTGCAGGTGAATTTTCCCTGTCTTTGGAGATGTATGACAAGGTTTTGGTGGTAGAATCTGTGTTTGAACTCATCACGACTTTCGGCTTCGTTTTTTTAGTTTTTATTGGGATTTTGGACTAGTGCTGAGAAAGTAAAAGTTGGGACTCCTTATGATCGAGGTGAGCATCTTTTTTTTTTTAGTTCCGGGTGAAAATTGTGAATGGTTTGGCTTCTACACTCCGTCGTTGTGCACGCTGATTTTTGCATTAGACTATTTAGGCAGCACTTGGTGTTTTGAGCATCGTCGTTCATCCGGGAGAAGTTTTTTGGAGTTTCTTGGTTTGTCGAAACCGTGAGAGCCTAAGGAACGTGCACGTCCAGTTTCAACTTGTTCGGATTCTGGATCTGCGCGTTCGATGTGGGTTGGATTTTCCTCCAAGTCTGCGGACTTCCTTCTAATTCTAGTATTGTAGATCTCAGCATGCTATAATAGGTGCTATTATTGATGTATTCATGATATTATTAGAGTTGTTGAACTTTGACTAGCACCCTGTCATATGTTGCATGATATTTGGCAAGACTTTAGAAAACCTTCAACTTGAGTATTTTTGCCATGTTCGAACTTCCTACACTATTTATTTATATTTTCCTGGACTTAGGATTTTTCCTCGCCCGGGTAGCGGGCCGAGTGGTCAGGATAGTATGGGATGCATGTTGCGCTCGTGCCTGAGGGCCGAGTGGAGTCTGGTAGCTGAGATTAGACAAGTACTAGAGTTGGGAGCCGTCCGGGTAGACGGTGGTCCCGAGCCGTTGAGTGTTTCCGGTTGATGTTGTTAGTGTTGGGTTATTGTTTCCAATCTGATTGATCGTGGATTTGGATTATAGCCTCCATGAGCCGTATGGAGCTAGACAGAGATGCGCGGATACTTCCTTAGTGGGGTCGCTCCCCTCGAGTGCCGCTCCGGAGCTGGGCCTGTTACTTTGCTATCACGACTTGTCGACGCAGTCCGAGTGGGACCCCCCCTATGTAAATTCCGTCCCTGTGGGGATGTGTGGTAGTAGACAGACACAGGCTTGACTGGACCCTATGTGGAAGTCAGTGTGATTGGGTTGATTGAGCATATCGAGTAGATGCATTTTATCATATGTATCATTCTTTGAGTATGATAGATAGAGTCATGATAGCTGTAGAGTTATTTTCAGCTTTTTATCACCACTTATACTGCATTGTTATCTTATGCCTCTAGTAGACTTAGTGGGCAGACCGTAATCTTGGAGACGGTACCTACTGAGAACTACCATTTGATGTAGTGCTCACACCCTCTATGGTGACTTTTTTTTCGGAGGCATCTACTCCAGTTCCTGCCTCTACTGTTGCTGCTTCTACTGATCGAGGTAAGGGAGTTGCGAGCTAGATCCTTACCCCTTCTTGGAGAGTAGTTGTACCCTTTTGGAGATTTTCAGTACTGCCAGTGGATTATTGTATATTTACTTTTGAGAGTTTATTTTGAGCGACTTATGTATTGTGAGAACCTGACATGTACTATTTAGAGTTATATCTTTTATTTCAGCAGTTTACTTTTCTCGCTCTGATATCTGTATAGCTATAGTATTAACTTTTGCAGGTTAGACGCTTCGCCTATGCGGGACTTCCCGTATGGGCGGCGGATCTGTTGGCGAGCCCGGGTCGTAGTTTTGACCCCGGGGCGTGATAGCGGCGGCATCGGCCCACATGTTGAGGGAGCTCGTGTGTAGCGTCGCTAACTACTCCCAGATCAGGAATAAGATAGGATCGCTCTACTCGATCGGCGGGAGCCCGAGGTAGACGTCGTCATCGCTGCCGCCATCGTCGTTGTTGGTGGTGGTGGAGATGAGAAGCAACCAAGAGACGTTCCCGAGAGAGTTTTCGAGGTGGGTAGACATTTTCTTAATAACAGTGGCGGGAATGATGGTAAATACACATTTGACGAGGTAATTTTCATTCAAAGAGTATAATTTTCATCTCAAACAGTGTAATTTTCACTCAAATAGTGCAACTTTCTTTCAAAAAGTATAACTTTTATCTCAAAGAGTATAATTTTCGCTCAAATAGTGTAACTTTCTTCCAAAGGGTGCAACTTTCGTCTCTTATAATTGTGAGGAACCGAACCGGTTGGGATGAGTCGAGTGCCTTGAGGTGAAGGATGAGTTGCTATCTCAGTTCATCGCCGGGCGAATCAGCTCACTTTAGTCAACAGGTCCTTTTTGTGACATTGACTGATCGATGGGACTGGATTAACACTGCAGCCAATTTATATGAGGACAGAGAAGGTGTCGTGACGTACACACCAACCTTGTCATACCGCGTCACGTCGCTAAAACAGCACCGAGTGGTCACATCAACTCTTTTTGTATTCAGTTGGTCCCTCTATATATAGTAGAGGGAGCGAGTCTACCCAGAGGGAACCCAGAACAGAGGGAAGGAGGAACCAACTTGAATCGAAGGGAACTAGGATTTTCGGGGATAGAGGAACTTGAGGAAGACTTCTCTTCCTCGAGTTTGTTCCCACCAGAAGGAGTGTTCCTTGGCAATATCAGAGGCCGATCGCTACCATACATCGAGCGGTTCAGCTAGAGGTGGGGAATATCACTGAGTAGGGGTGATATCTTACTTTGTCTATTATTCTCAAGCTTTAGTTTTACTTGTTTGTTCTTCTGGTTGTTAGACGATGAGTAGAAAGATTTTGGGAGTGTTGTGTATAGCACTCTGAGTCTAGAGGATTTGACCCGTAAAGGTTAGCGACCTATGAATCTATTGTGTATGTCTTGTGGATCTCAGGGTAGAATCATACTGGATATGGAAACCACTTAAGCGATAGAGTGTGAAGTAGGGATGTTTAGCATCTGTCTTAGGTGTAGTCTAAGAGGAACCTAGAGGCGAGAACTCTAGTGTGTTTTAAGCTAGGTAGTTAGCCTTTAGGATGTTGAGGCAAGTAAGCAGTTTCTAATTGGGGAGAAGATCGAACGTTTTCGATTTCCTAGGAAACGGGTGTACAAAGCTAATAATAGGTACGGCGACGTAAGCATGACTCGGCCCCCATACAGTGTTGTGGGTGCAGCCCACCGAAGAGCGACGTGGGCAGGGTTCAATTCTCCAGGCGCTTTGCAGTTTGTGCGAATAACCCACTAAGAGCGACGTGGGTAGTGTTCCGGCTCTCTTAGTGGCCGGATTATTTAATCAGATGGTGGTGAGTGCGAGCTTCTTTGGCCCCCCCACTTGGTACCCAGAGACTAATCTGGGGAGTTGTACGGGTAGCCTAACTCGCCAAGATAAATGTATGGGGTAGTCAATAGGAGAGCAGTTCGATAAATGGACATCCACTCGGTTTTCGTACAGGTCAACCGATTGGGAGAGGTAAGACCCCTTCGGCTTTTGCGCATGTGAGTTGTGCTCAGCTTGTATAATCTAGAGCTATTTGTGTGTGAGGTGAGCCTAGTAGGTGGGTAATTGAGGCATATGGGGTATCTTTGTCATGCCCCGGGGTCGAAACTGCGACCCTGGCTTGCCAACAGATCCGCCGCTCATACAGGAAACCCCGCATAGATGAAGCGTCCAACCTGCAAAAATATAGTTGTGATGACCCGAATCTCTATAGAGCTTTTACAGTGTGATCAGCGACTTCTGGAGGCTTATTCGGTGTGATGGAGGTGCTTGTGCGCAAATCGGACCTCAAGATTGGACCCAGTGCGAAATTTGGATTAAGATTACTTATCTGGTTGCCTTCGATAAATTTTAGAAGTGGATTTGGGCAAAATGGACATCGGATTTGGATTCAGCGCGCGAAAACGATAAAAATCGACTATTTACATGTATTTTTCGAAACCCGGACGCCCTAAAACGGACATCGGGCAGGTTTACTGTAGCTCGGACAGGCCGGGCAGCACCGGCGGCCGCGAGCAGGTGCCGGAGCGCGGAGGCGCGACCGCGGGCAGGCGCAAGGCCACGAGGCAGGCGCGGGCAGGCCGGTCCACGGCCCTTGGCGTGTGCACCGGGACCAGCGGGCGTGCGCGGGTGCCACGTGGCGCTACATGATTGGCCGAGCCACTTGCGTTTCGCCGTGATTGGCGGGCATGCCACGTGGCAGCACCCCATTGGTTGAGCGGCGAACCCGGTAGACCTGGCGTGCCGCGTGGCGCATGCTCCTTGCCGTGCTCCCCGCTGCCACGTGGCGCATTGCGATTGGCGGGCGCATGTGCGCGGGGCACGTGGTACGCGGGGGTGGGACACGTGGCGCGCTGCGATTGGCGGGCGCACGTGCGCGGGACGCGTAGTACGCGGGGGCGGGACACGTGGCGCAATCCTGGCAATTCGGACGCTGCGCGGAGATGGCTCGGATGCGCGCCACATGGATCCGGGCTCGTCGTGTAGCATTCGGGCGCTCGAATGTTGGGCCCGAAACCGAAATAGTGTTTTTTTGGATTTCGGCTATAAATAGCCCCCTTTGAGCAGCTATTTTGGGTTTTTGGAATTTTTCCTTTTGGGGCCTTCTTTGACAGGGAGCAAGATCTACAAGTCTTCTACACTTCCGAGGATCATGGAAATTTTTGGAGGCCGCGGCATCGATGTTTTCTGCGACGCGGCGCGCTTCGACGCTCCTTCTATTGTGGCTTCTTCTGTCGCATTTCAGTCCGCGAGGTCCCCTAGACCACCCCGATGGAGTTTTGAGCGGATTTTTGTGGCAGCGTGTTCACAAGAGGTACGCCTTCGATTTCTGTGAAGGTCACTTCACTCTGTTTCAAATTTTTTGTGGGGTTTTCAAGGCATCTTTTGACCTCTTTTACTGCAGCAATGTGTTTGACAGCGGTGGAGTATTCTTGCCTTTTCTCGACCTACAGATATCGGATTTGGGAGTTTAAGGACTCGATCGACATCTACACTTCGCGAGGAACATAACCATATTTTTATTAGAATTTTTGGAGGACATTTCGAAGGTGATGCTTGGACTTCTTTCGGACTGACTTTTCCACAGATTTGTGATCGTGGGGATTTGTGCTTACCGCGATGTTTTACTTGTATCTCAGTGACCGGGAGGAGTTTTTGGGGGTTTTTGGACTCGTTGGAATCGTGGGAACATGAGGAGTATCCACGTTCAGTTTCGACTCTTTTGAACTTTGGATCGATGCGCGCATCTAGGTGGGTTGCTTCGTCTCCAGAATCGGTGGACGGATCTCTAATTCTATTTGATAGAAAGCATGCATGTTTAGTGTACCAAAGTATGGTTGAGGGGTGAGCTTAGTAATGGTATTTGTATAAGGAATTGCAAGATAAATATCCATGTTATGTCTTATGAAAACTTGCAAGATTTGGATATTCATGATTATGGTTAATGAAAGCTTACTTAAGGAAATGTTATCCTTTGTGATTGAGAACATGCATAATTTGATGTACAACCAATAGGATTGAGATGTAAGCATGAGTGTCACGCCCCGGGGTCGAAACTGCGACCCGGGCTCGCCAACAGATCCGCCACCTATGCTAAACTCCGCATAGGCGAAGCGTTCTACCTGCAAGAAAAGTACTACAGCTAACAGATATCAGAGCTATAAATGAAAATCTGCTGTAAAACTAAAATCAATCACTGTACAACTGGAAATAATACAATAATGTCCATCTCCCAAAAACGATAATCATACAATATCCTCATATACAAAACTCAGAACTCAACAGGGAGGTATCTCCAATAAATACATCAGTGTACAGGCTCTCAATACATAACATATCCTCACTACATCAGTCTCTCAACAGAGGAAATAAAATAACTAATCTACTGAAGATCTCCTCTGAAGGGGTACCGCTACTCTCGAACGACGGGTAGGGATCTAGCTCGCGAATCCCTCGCCTCGATCAACCACCGCAGAATCAGGAACACCCGCTAAGACTCTGCAAAACAAAGAAGAGAAAAAGAAAAGGAGGGGGGAGAACCCCCAATGGGTGTGAGAACTACACCAAAAAGGGAGTTCTCAGTGGGTACCACCGCCAGACCCGGCGATCTGCCCACCAAGACTACTAAAGGCAATAAATAACCATGCAGTAAAAAATGAACTAGAAAGGCTGGAGATACTCTACAGCTACCATGCCTCTATCTAAAATGGTCAATGGGTGGTACGGATGAAAATATATGTAACTACTCGAACCCAAGGTGCTGAATCGACCCAATCGAAATGACTGCCTCCTCAGGCCAGTCAAGCCTGCGCCTACCTACTGCCGTTACATCCGAAGACCGGACTTACGTAGGGCGTCCCACACGGACTAACTCACCCCTCGCGCAAAACTGCCTCAACAGGCCTATCATCGCATCCACTGCGGAAAACTGCCTCAACAGGCCAAACATCGCATCCACTGCGAGAAACTGTCTCAGCAGGCCAAACAGGCCAAACATCGCATCCACTGCGAACAATTGCCTCAACAGGCCGAACATCGCATCCACTGCGAGAAACTGTCTCAACAGGCCAAACAGGCCAAACATCGCATCCACTGCGAACAACTGCCTCAAGAGGCCAAACATCGCATCCACTGCGGCATCTCAGGGGGCGCCACCCCAACTGAGGAAAACGACACGGCATAGAGTATCGAACATTGGCACATGCAAGCCATAATCAAAATCCACGCTCACTCTCAGAACGGAAGGACTCAAGATCCCCAAATATCTCACACCACAGTCGGAGTACTCTCAACGACTCAGCTAACAAGCTCTCACGAATCTCGAGACACTAGCGAACACCACCAACTCGTGGCACTAAACTCACACGCTGGAGGTACTCCACAGCCGGGGTCAACCCACAACTCAGGGCTAACAAAACTGGTCGGAAGACACTCAACGATCCGGGACCACCGTCAACCTCAACGGTTCCCCACAACACTAGCATAGGTCTAAACTCAACTATCAAATTCCACTCAGCCCCCCCACCGGGCACGAGTGTGACAAAGTCCCACAAACTAAATCCAATCTGTCCCAGACACACAGTCCCGACTACACTATCCCAAACCCCTGCTCGAAACCGAGCAACATGAATCTAGAAGAAAAGGGAGAAAGAACAAACATGGTTTCTCCTAAGTCAGATTCCAACAAGATAGTGTAGCAGTAAAAGATGGCCTAACTAGATGTCCATTCAAGCATGCTTTTGTCCTCAGAAATGATAAAAGAGAGTGAAACATATAATAGCAAGGCAAGCTAAAGTATTCCTACTATGATACACCAATCTCACATAAGTAGGCCAATGCATAAACATGTAGGGTCTCTATATCATCTAGCGTGGGATAAATATAACCGTCTACCACATGATAAGTCTCTAATTCCCCAAACGTGTACAATGATCAGGTAAGCATCAATCAGCAAGATCTAGGCCATTCCCTGCTTACCTCTCATTCATATCGGTTGTACATTAGTTCTGCATGCTATCAGTCATAGAGGGGTGACATTCCCACAGGTGTACTTACATTAGCCATAACATAAACATCCATAAAAACCTTATCATTCTCTTATTCAGTTACCAATATTAAGCTTACCCACCTGAAGTGCTTAATCCAAGGCAAACCTGAGGTCGGTGAAGAGCGTGGCCACTTGCTAACAATATCTGCTGAACCCGTATCCATGGTACATGTCGCGCAAGCCTCGGCTCCAAACAGCTGAAAATACCCGGAAACCATTATCTCCAGTTCCAACAGGTTCAAAAACACCCACAAACCTTCCTGGGTACAACAATAAGGTCCAAAGTTACACTTTATTCCAAAAATATCCAAGTACAACAATCAACTAAAAACAGCCCCGAAGATGTGCAATTTTCACCTACAGAACGGACTTCGAAAAATCCAACAAAAATACTGTCACGAGCGTCACGTCGAGCCCTTCGAAACGAGTTCCTGCACGTCACAATCCGAGCCCCAGAGGCTGAGTTACAAATTCCGCAACGCGGTGAGTGCGAAACTCCACAACACACACAACTGTATCACATTGCACAGAAGAGAGGGAAAAGTATACCTTCGGGCAAGTCTCAGAAAAATCCCAGAAAAATACGACGAGAATCCTCGCGACGCGTAGATGCAAAAAGTGTAAAGGCACGCCTCAATCCGATGGCTGAGCATGGAGATAAAAATCCGGCAAGGTGTTGCTGTCCAAAAGTTCCATCAGCGGCAAAGGGGGTTAAAAATATACCAGGAACCCCAAACAAAGCTCAAATCTGAGAAAAGGGGACAATACAAAAATCGTAGATCTGCCTCTCATGATTCCAACGCTGTAAAAATTGTCCAAAAACACTGTCAGAGTAGCTCTGTGGACCTCTCAGACCAAAACGCGACGATAACGGGCCTCTGATGAAAGAACGTCGCTTGCTCTACGATGCCGAAGTCGTTGGCGCCGCGGTCTCCAAAAATTCTGAGCCTCCAACCCAAGATGCGCAACAAGATAAGCAACAACTTTACTAAAGGGTCCAAGGGCAGGAGAGTTCGGGAAAAAGCCCAAACTCGCAGTGGAATGGGCTATTTATAGGCTCACACCAAAAAGCCTCGGAATTGGGCTTTTGGGCCCCAAAACCGGGCGCCCGGACGATTCGGGTCGCTATAGTGTTGGGCCGGGCCCAACACTGTGCGCGCCCGAATCACCCAGAGGCCGCCACGTCACCACCCGAACAGCGGACAGCCATACCAGCCACCTGCTGCTCGACGCGTGGCGCGCTGAGGTGCCGACGCGTGACGTGCACTCAGTCAACGCGCCGCTGCCGCGCCCACGTGCGCGGTGCCAGCGCCCCCTGCAATCCTGCCAGGCACGCGCCCCGAGGCAGCCTTTGCCTGCACCGTGGATCGAGCGCACGACACCGCACCAACCACATGCTGCCACGTGTCCACCCTCCGGTCCACCGTACACCCGCGCTGTTCCCATGGACCGCGCCTGCTGCACCGGCCAATCCTACGCGGCCACGTGTCCCAAGGCAACCTAATAAGAATCCGATATGTGGCACGCGCCCCCGTGCACCGCGCGCCTGCCCGCGCGCCTGCCCGCGCCCGCCGGCCGTCGGAACAGTGCCAAGTGCCTCGAAATCCGTGCGCGGCATCCAGACTTCGAAAAATACAAGTAAATAGTCCATTTTCATCGTTTTCGCGCGCTGAATCCAGATCCGATGCCCGTTTTGCCAAATTCCAATTCTAAAAAATTGCCAAAGGCATCCGGAAAGGTGTTCTTTTGTCCAAACTTCGCGCTGAGTCCAATTTTATTATCCGCTTCGCGCGATACTACTTCTAAACATCTGATGGGGGTCCTCCGATCACTCACGTGATCCATTTTAAGCCCGAAGTCCATCACTTGTGTCCAAATTGTGCACAAACACCACCGACACACCACGTAGGCCTCCAGAAGCTGTAGATGTAACCGTAATCCATAAGTGGGAATTTCAGGTCCTCACATCCTCCCCCACTAAAAGAAAGTTTCATCCTCGAAACTAGCTCAACTCAAAAGGTGTCACAAAATCAAGGGTAGGTACTCAACGTCCCCGTCTCCAACTCCTAAGTCACCGCTCACTCCCCGTGATTACTCCGCAACGACAACAATAACCAATACGGCAAGGCCCGATTGCGCAATTCCCTCACCTCATGAGCCGGAATTCGCAACGGGCGTCCCTCGTACAACAAACACTCACAGATCTCAAAAAGGGCGAGTCAATCACGGGCGAGGGATCCAAAAGCAAAACACTCCTGAGCTGAGACGTGAAACACCACAGGGGCTCCGTCAAAAAGCTGGGGGAAACAAAATAAGCACCAATGCAACACGCACCAAACCACATCCTGGGTCAACCCAACCAAGGCAACCCGAAGCATACCCTCACTATCAACCAATAAGGAAAAGAGCCCTAACAAGGCAACCCGAAGCATACCCTCACTATCAACCAATACGGAAAAGAGCCCTAACAAGGAAGGGTCCTCACTTGGTCACCCCCGAATCTTGGCCATCCGAGTGAACTACTCAGCCGCGGTCTATCATCCAAAGAAACCCTCAGGGACACAACCACAAGCCATGTTTGCCTCAACAGTCCACACAGCGCCAGTTGTGGAATCATCAAACTCAACCCCAGACAGCACTCCTGCTCTAGGTATCTGCCAACACGGTGGCCCTGTCGGGGTGATCCAGAGTGCCCAACAATAAGCCAACGGTAATTCCACAGTCACTAAAGGAGGCATTACTAAAACTCGCAGATCCTTCTCCCAACACTGGAAATACTGGCGTTGGCGCTGGTATCTGTCACGCCCCGGGGTCGAAACTGCGACCCGGGCTCGCCAACAGATCCGCCATCTGTACGAAAACTGCCGCACAGACGAAGCGTCTACCCTGCAAGTCAGAGCTATAGCTAAAAACATGTATCAGAGCTGAAACTAAAACCAAAAGCTATAGAATAAAAACTGAACATCCGAAAAAAGTAAAATCTCCACTAGTACACAAATTCTCAAAACATGCCTCACCCTCTCAGAACAAAAGTGGAAACATAAACTAACAGGGTACATCTACCTCTGACTCTCAATGCTGGTAAGGAACTAATCGGCTGCGTCCTCCCCTCAATCTGCTGGCTCCGCACGAACCAAGCTGGAACAGCTGCCTCAACCTGTCACCGCAGCGGGTGTGAGATCTACTGCAGAAGGCAGATCTCAGTGGGTACCGTCCCAATATCCACGGTATGCCCACTAAGTCTACTGGAGGCAAAACAGATAGGTATGCAGATAGATAGGTAGATAGATAAATAATGGTAAGCTGAATAGAAAACTACAGCTAGAAAATCTCAATCATAAGGCTCAAAAATAAACTCTACCAATAATACGATATGCATATACTATCTACTGCTAAGATGCCTCAGTATCAATGCTCAAAGGAAAACCATCTAAGAGCATAAGATGTAACCACCCGCTCATAACACCCAATCTCAAGGACTGCCAAAATTGGCTCAGTCCAGCCTGCGCCTGTCGTCCAGGAACGCACCTGCCCACTACCACGCATCCACAAGAGGACGGGATTTACGTGGGGCGTCCTGAGCTGACTAACACAATCTCACGCAAAGTGACCCCATGGTAACTCGGCCAGGGGTATCAAGCGACCTCTAGTATATGAACTAGGCGCATCATCGCAGCCTCGTCAGGCTCGGTATCAACATCGCACCCGGGGCGTAGCTCGAGGGGAGCGACCCCACCGAACTCAAGTATCACATCTGTCTCACTGTCTCAATATGCGGCACATGCAGGCTATAATCCACGATCAAACAGATCGGTATCTCAAAGCTCAGAGCACAACTCAGTCGGAAAAAGAACCTCGACTCAAAAGGAATAGCCCAAATACTCTCACAGCTATGTCGGAGAACCCTCAACGACTCAATCTGATAATGCACGACCATGGCTGAGTCGGGAAACCTCCGCGACTCGATCTGCCAGAACCCCAAATATCCTCAGAACTAAGTGGGAGAACCATCTCCACCACTAAATCAGATACATAACCCATGATCTAGGATAAACCCCATCGATCCCCAACAAGGAAGAAGAACTCACAGGACACTAGAACTCAGCACACATGCTCTAAAAATCCACTCGGCCCCCCGGCACGAGTACACAAGCACCCTGAACCTATGCCAGACTTTTGGCAACTCATAATTTAAAAACCATCTTTGAAAACATTGATTTTTCCTTAAAACGGACTTTTCGATTTTTAAAACGGTTCAGGTGCAATCACGATGCAAACAAAGCATGAAACCTAGTGTCATGTGATATCAGGAGTCTACTAAAAATAATCCGGGGTTCCAATAAATTTTAGAGAAAATTCCAGGCAATTATCAGATGTAAAAACAGCGAAAATGCTAAATAAACATGAACAACTTGCATTCAATAGCATTGAGAGGCATTCCATAAATTTTGGAAAAATTCCAACCCACCTGGAACGCATTCCGTAGGCAACGCTGAAGTCGGTGAAGTGCTGGAACCTCGAACTGTCGAATCCTCGAAAGACGCGCCGCGCGCGCGCACTGCCGCGAACACGAAAAAATCCCCGGAAGCTCGAATAAATTCCCGGAGTCTTCTACAACAATCTACGCTCTTAGATCACTCCCCAAAGGCTTTAGCAGCACACAAAAAATTACACTCTCCAATTCATTTACCAAAGCTCCTGCTCACATACACACAGCGCATACACACTAACAAATAAAGTCCACATATACACCATCCCTTAATTCCACCCTTACACATTACCAATGTGTATAATTTAATCCATCATAATAAAGCATATAACCTCACACAAGCTCACAGCTTACACCAAAAAGGATCCAGAATCATTATCAGCTTACTAATAATTAAAGTCCACAGCTCACCTTCACTTCACACATAAATCCTTTAAAACAAAGATCCAAGCCCAAAAGTAAAAAAAAAAGGTAATCCTCAGCACACATATAACCACAAGCTCACCCACACAACATAACACTGCTCAAAATGCTCGAACTGTACAACACTTAAATCCACAGCACACTCCAAATCCCACAATACTCCCAAAGCTCAAGCATAAAGTAATTACAAGCCCCATAACAACAATTAAATGAAAAGAGCCATCTACACACACAAAATCCAATTCCCTGCATCCTCGCATACACACACACACACACTGTCCACTCTTCACACTGCCCAGGCTCCAAGGTCCACAGCTCAAAAGAGAATCGTGCCGTGCACAGACGGTTCCAACAGTTTGCGTGACTCCGAGCTCGCTGCACGCACCCAAGCTACTTCACCAACACGGAGAGAAGAAAAAGGGAAAACTGTCAGAAAATGGCCGAACGCGAGCGACCCACGGCGAAACGTGCCCCCACCGTGAAATGCCGTGCACAAAAGCGCGGAAAAAGAAAACTCCACGCGCACATGCCACTGCGCGCAGCCAGCAGCCGCCCGCACGGCCCGGCGCGGCCGCAGCCAGCACTGCTGCGGCGCTGCCGCCGCTGCCCCAGGACCGGCCGCGCGGCGCCCAACCAAGCAGCGCGGCGCCGGCCTAGCAGCGCGGCGCTGGCCTTGCTGCGGGGCGGCCGCAGCAACTGCGCGCGGCGCCCATGGCGCCCGCGCAGTGTCTGCGGCCAGCTGCGCGCAGCGCCCCCTGGCGCGAGCGCGGCGCCCCTGGCGCCAGCGCAGCGCCCTGGCGCTGCCGCGCGCGGCACCCCTGGCGCTGCCGCGCGCGGCGCCTGGGTGCGCCCGCGCTGCATGCGCCGCCTGCCGCGCGCGCGGCAACTCAGTGTGCCCGCGCCGCGACAGGGCCAGCCGCGCGCAGCGCCCATGCGCGCCCGCGCGGCAAGCCACTGCCGGACGCTCCCCGTGGACAAGCAGTCCAACGGCACCACCACATCCAAAAAAACCAAACCGAAAAACCCAAGAACAACGTAACCGAGCTCACCAAAAAAAACTGCGCTTACCTCCATTAGAGCCGTCGCGCGCGCCGCTCAACGCGCTCTCCGCCGCGCCACGGCTTACAGCAGCAGGAGGTCCTCCATCACCACACTCATCCTTTCACCTCATTCCTTCCCTTTTCTCCTTCTTCTTCCCTCTTTCCTCTCTTTCTCTCATTCCTCTGTCAGCCTTCACTTCCTCTGTTTTGCAGGGAGTGGAGAAGCTGATGTGGCGTGGAGCTTCTAATTAGAGAGGTGCCTAATTAATGTAAGGAGGGAGGGGTAGTTGGCTTCATTAAATGCACAACCCCAAAATATCCCAGCTTCAATTCAAAACCATACCTCAACCATTCACTCCCTTCAAACCCTCTCTACAACACAAGAAATAAAATCCAAACTAATTCCACTAATTAATTTAATCAATTAATTACTCCATCAAAAGCCCCCGTCAACTCACTTTTTATCCTCGGGGCCTCCGCACGGGTCTGAAACCTTTCGAACCCCGCAGTAATCTGAAAACACACCTGTTCCAAGTGTACCCGAATTCCTGCACTCCACTGTGAAATCGGTATTCCCAATTCCGGTCCTCAATCGGTGCGCCAAGCCCGAAAAATCCCCGAATCAAGCTGGGGCTTCCGCGTTGATCCGCATCTACCCGACATCATCTGTAAACACATAAGCAACATGCCCGAGGCAATTCCTCCGCACCACGCCATCTTGCGAGGTCGGCGCGCCATCCGAATTCCCTGTACTCTGCAGTACCAGTCTCATCATCCGATTGCCAAGCTCTCCTGGCACTGCCCAGTCCAAGAAGCTCCTCACCTCGACAATAATTGTCGATCTCGGCCAATTCCCAAATAGTATCCATATTGGTCGAATTTCCACCGCCGCCCCTACGGCCAACACAATGTGACCCAAGAAGGTATGCCTCTGAAGCTAAAACTTGTATCTCAATGACTTGGCATACAGCTTCATCCACACAGGCATGGTAGCACATCTACAAAAGCTCCTCGTACTCCAAGTCGCTCTGGGAGTAAATCAAAATATCCTCGGGGAACACCACTCCCAATCCGTCCAAGTACAACTGGAACACACAATTCCTCAAATCTTGAAGACAACGGGGCATTAACTATTCCATTTGGCCTCACTATGCGCTCATAATGCCCTTATCGGATCCTGAATGCCATCTAGGCAAAGTCCTCGGCTGTCTGATTCCAAGTAGGTACTCGCATCATACAATAACTGCCGGAGTATAGCTCCATCAAAAGGTCCTAGATACCACCCGACCCTGTCTACACTCGAACCATAAAAGAACCCTCACAGTCGTGTATTCAACGACGTGGCATCACCACCGTGTATCAACGGCGTGGCACTAGGTCAAACAGACCCCTCGATCCATCAGATCCTGCGACTGTGCTATCAGCTCTCTCAGCTCTACCGGCGATATCCAATGAGGTGTTGTCGAGGGTGGTGGGGTTCCCCGAACAACGTCAAATGCAATCTCTTTCTCCCTAACCGGCGGCATCGTCAACAGCTCAGGTGAAATCACACCCGGGATCTCGTGGGCAACAGAGATATCCTTGAGTCCCGGTGCCGCCGTAAGCACCTCTCACACTGTCGCTAAAACCTGTGTGCTCTAACTGTCTCAACAACCAAGCCTCTTCTTGTCTGCCTTGCCGAAGATCAAGTCCTCTCTTTCTGCAGTCAAACATCCTGTGGCACTGTGCCAACCAATCCCAAGCACTGGGTCAAAATACCGAGCTGCCACGATTACCAATAAGTCTGTCGGCGTAACCCACGGCCTCTACTGCACTGGACATGATCCACAAGCCTCCTCCACATGCACAACCCTAACAGGAACCTGCACCTCAAGTGCACGTGGTAACAAATCTGCCTCTAGTCCATGCAGGAATGCAACATGCTCTAACTCCGACTGCCGTGATGAAATCCCACCTGCGACACTCGATCCACTACCGTGGCGCCCTCCAACAGGGTGGCACATATTCATCTGCTCGATGCAGGTGGTCGTCGTTCAATCTGCCTGGAAATCAAGACTATCCATAAGTGGAGCACAACCTCTGTCTCTGCTCACACTGAGGCGACGAATAAGGCCCTCCGCAGATAACAAATCCACGCTACCGCTGCGCCACTCTGATAAAAGTGTTGATGCTGCCATCGGGGTTCACCCGATCTCTAGCATCTCAGAGATCTACTTCCCTTAGGAAGAAATCTGGAATGCCTCTGCCGGTCGGTCTGTCCTCCATCACCCTGCGCCAAGCGCCTAAGTCCAGAACTCACCTCTGGCGGCAGATCCCTATCCAAAGGAACTACAGTGCCACGCTCCATACACAACACCTACACCATCGAGGCGTCACTAATCCATAATGGAGGGACCAACTAAACTGAAAGGTATCCTGGCGTAATCCACTCCCAGACACGCATATCCTATGCGCCTCGTCCCTTGGAACCTGGAGCGCGCAGTTCAACAACTGCAAAAACTCTCTAGCACAGTGAGGCTCTCAATTGATCACTCCATCACCACCAACCACGACTCTGCCTCCAAAGGCTCCAAACTCAATCTTACAAGTCAGGGTGGTTCATCTGCCAAATCGGGCTCCATAGATCGATCACGTCCCCTCAGCTCACCAGCTGTCAACTATCCACCCTGCCTCGGTGCCTCGACACTAAACATTGGCACGGAGGGGGCTACTCAGTGCTCCGACAACTGTGTCATCAAAACCAGCTGCTCACTCAGTCGCTGATATGCCTCTGACGATCCTGTCATCTGGGTCCGGAGCTCTCTGACCTCAATCCGGGTATCCGGCCCAAAACCAACCGCTCAAGCTCAACTGCTATGACAGGATGCATACGGTCCCAAACCCAGCGTCGGGGAGACACCGCTCGCCACGACAAAACAACAAAACAGCACACAACAACACTCGACCCAATCCAGCGAAAGTCTAAAGCATGTCACCCGTTCCACAGCATTATGTTGTCTGCAGCCAACATAATCGCTTAGGAGAATAAACATGCCAATCACTCATCCCGTCCCTTGGGAGAGGTATAAAACTCAATCAGGACTCTCGCTATAAATCACGACTCTCACGAAGTCATCCAAGGGTCAAACCATAAGCCTAGGGTTTCTAAGTCCACCATGACCAACAATCTAGGCTCTGATACCACTCTAATCTGTCACGCCCCGGGGTCGAAACTGCGACCCGGGCTCGCAAACAGATCCGCCACCTATGCCAAACTCCGCATAGACGAAGCGTCCTACCTCCAAGAAAAGTACTACAGCTAACATATATCAGAGCTATAAATGAAAATCTACTGTAAAACTTGTAATATCACAGATTTTTGTAACGTATTACCCTCCTGCTAATAAAGATTATATTTGGAGGAATTGAAGTAACAGGTTTACTTAAGTGGATAATCTTGAGGTGCGGGTATTTTTCTGCTATAGAGCTCGAAAAACGGAGAATGACGGTGCGATCGGATCCGGATTCCGATTTACGGAACCCCCAGAAAGGGGTTGTTAGGATCGGGGTGACCGGGAGGTGCATCAAAATCCGTGCAAGTGGTCGTGCGCGCTTTTCGAGGAGATAAGGAATTATCCTTAAGGAATTATCTTTAAGGAACTATCTCCAAGGAATTATCCTTAAGGAATTATCTTTAAGGAATTATCTCCAAGGGATTATCGTTAAGGATATTTCTTTAAGAAAATATCTCTAAGGAATTATTCCTAGGGAATTATCTTCAGGGATTAATGAAATAATTAATTAGAGATTGAAATACCCGATGTGGATTTGACGGTACGTACATATGAAAAGGGAAAATAAAATAAATAAATTAATAATAAGATTTATTTCCCGTACCGAAAGGAAAACCCTAGTTTTAAAAAGATCGCCTCCTAAAACCCTTCCCTTTTGTGCGTGTCGAAAACCAAACGAAACCCTAGTTCGAAAAGAGAGAAAGTAGAAAAGAGAAAAGAAAAGGAAACCCTAACCGGAGGAACAAGAAATAGAGAAGAGGAAGCGAAGGAACCCGATTGCCCCGATCGACGTGCCGGAGACCGAAAAATGAGACATCACCGCCATCGGAGGGCGGATCCGGATTCTCACCACCGCAAAGAATGGAGATCGGGATCGCGTTGCCTCCTCCATCGAAGTAAGGTTAGGAATCGTTATTTCTCCTTCGTCGGTTTAATCGTGAGTTTTTCCGTGTTCTTTAGAGACCGGTTAATCGGTAAATTGATCACGAGTTTTTGATTGGTTTTGATCGGTGATTTGTTCGTGTTTTGACGGGATTTAATCGATGGTTTTTAATCGGTCTTGATCGGAGGTTTGATCGGGTTACCGATCGACGTTTCGTTTGGTCTCCGATCAATGGTTTTATCATTGGAGCGATCCGGGGTTTTTGTTTAGGTGATTTTGGGTGTTTCATTGGAGCATGGGGGAGTTAACGGGAAGCCGCTGCCGCCGTTGTTAAACGGGAGGCCGCCGCCGTCGTTACCATGTTCGCGGGGTCGTCGCCGGAGCCGCGCGGGGGCGAAAACGGAGAAAACAATGCGAAACGTGGTGATACTGTTCACCCCATACGGACCCCAAGCCACGCGGTCGACACGCCGCGCGTGCACCCTGCGCACGCCTCCGCGGCTTGGAGGCGCGGACCCGGTGCACGGGCGCGTGCGCCAACCCAGCAGGCGCGGTCCACACTCGGGGCGTGCACCCGGCACACGGCTCCGCGGCCTGGGGGCGCAGACCCGGCGCACGGGCGCGTGCGCCAGCCCAGCCCGCAAGCGCGGTCCATGCCTGGGCGTGCACCCGGTGCTGCCGCCGCGACCGGGAACTGGTGAACCCGGCGCGCGCTCTTCCTTGTGCGCGGCCCGGCTCAAAGCGCTGCGGTCTACCGCACAGTGCGCGACTGGTCTACGGCCGCCGCCACCCTTGGCCCCAGACCCGGTCCACGACCGGCTCCGTGCACCAGCCTCCAACGGAAGAGTCTGGTAGCTCCGTTTTCGGCCCGTTTCGCATCGTTTTTGAGTGTTTTTTACCACGATGATATTTTTGACAACGATGTAGTTCTTTCGGGATAGTTTTTGGGTCGACGATTTTTGGTTGGACGACACGGTCCGCTTGGCACAGTGATTTTGGTTTTTCGTCGGTCTATGGTTACAGTGGTCGGGACCACTGTTTTGTCTGTTTAGGGTAAAAGTGTTAAAAGGTGTTTTTGGTTATTTTATTAGACCGCATGAAGTTCTGATTGCCTAGGATGGACATGGGCGCGGTCGTTTATCTTCATTCAGGTGGGTACCTTTGATTAATTTCGGTGCAGGGTCGTTCCCGAGTAATTCGTTTGATAAAGTAGATGTTTTTTTGGTAATTTGACTAACCCCATAGCATGTGAATCTCATTTACTGTATTAATTGAGGCGGCTGCGGTCGCAAGTTCGTTCTATTATTCTGATCAAAGCGGCTGAGGTCGCAACATGTTTACACTCATATTGCTTACACGCACACCGGCGGTTTGGCCACCGCACAGGGTGTATTTTTCCGAAAAGATGGTAAGTTGTTTTTACCCATGTACCCCACAAGGAGAGGTTAGTGGGGACCCCTCAAGGAGAGGCGACTGCTACTTGGGCAGTGGAGGGGTTAGAGGCACCAAGAAAATAAGCACACTATTTGGGGTCGGAGCCCAATAGCTATCTAGGGTTGGAGCCCAGCTTGTTTCGGTATTCTGGGGTTGGAGCCCAGCTTGTTTCGGTATTCTGGGGTTGGTGCCCAGCTTGTTTTGTGACAGGGATTTAGCGGTACATGAGGGGGAAGTAAATACTCCGGTGTATCGGTTTATCTTTTTAGTTATTGCATTTACTGTTTATATCTACTTTATCAGTCACTGACTACCCACGCTGTGACAGGTCCGAGCAGGGATGGGAACCGGGACGACGGTGAGGCAACGGTTAGAGGAGCTAGCCCTTGAGGCTATTAAACTTTACTGTTTTATGGTTATCTGTTATTGTGTTGGTTAGTCTAGCTGTGATTACTTGGGCATGGTTTCTTGTGGATGTTGGATTGAGGACTTAGTGTAGGAATGTCTTTTCATGTCTGTGAATGTTGAGATGAATGATTGCGGCTCGTTTTCAAATACAAACATGGTTTCAAAAGCGTTTTCAAACCAAGTGTCGTGTGGGCACTGATTTCAAAACCCGTGAATTTATCCTTTCAAGTAATGTGGCCGCTTAAAAGAGATTGCAAAAATGTTTTGAAAAATCGGTTGTCGAGTGGACACCGACTTTCAAACCTATGGGTTTATGGTGTAGTTTCAATATGATAAATGAGATTATATGGTTAAGTATAGTTTCTCCTCATTATCGTACATTGTTTGCATGGTTAAAGTGTTTGTCGTGCTCGGAACGCCGTGCATATACAAAGGAGGCTCCGCCCGTTTGGTGAGTGAATTTGTATATGTGGCGGGTCTGGTGCTCACCGGATGCGAGGTTCATTTAAGAAAAAAAAAATGAATACGTTTTCCGCTCTTTTAGAACCTCCGGGGCGTGACAAAACTAAAATCAACCACTGTACAACATGTTGGGTTATATGTAATGTAGATCTAAATAGGAGAAGAAACACCTAGAGGGGGGTGAATAGGTGTAAACGTATAAACACTCAAAAAAATCGTTGCGATAAAAACCCAATGCGGAAATAAAAATAACACGCAAGATTTTTACGTGGAAAAACTCCAAACCGGAGTAAAAAACCACGGGACCGATAACACGGCAGAAATCTACTAGAATTAAAACACGTACAAGGTGATTTACCGTACACACTTACGACTCAACCTTTTCCATACGCTCCTAGAGGATCTTCTCCGCTCGCTCCACGACGCTTCTCGAATCCACGATCTGCGCCCAACGCCGAATCCACGGCGTCCAACGTCGAATCCACGACGTCTGACCGAATCCACGGTCTGCACCCAATAGCACCCTTCGAATCCACGAACGTGCCTCGCTCCGAATCCACGAGAGCGGTTGAACCTTGAATCCACAAGGACACGCGAATCCACGCGCCGATTTTGGGGAAATCGTTGTTTTTGGGTGGTGATGATCCGCCGAATACTTAGATCAAAGATAGATCGGAAATACCATCTAAGTATTCATTAGTTTGATTCAACTCAAGATGTGAGTATGAAAACCTAGAATCAAACTAATCAATATAGATGAAGAAACATAGAGTATTCTCTAATGATTTCCTTTCTTCTCTATATGTGGATCTTAGGCCGTATAAAATGATATATGAATATGACGGCTCTATCTGCGTCAACCCTAGAAAAAGAGTCATAGGGTCTATTTATAGGTTAGAAACATTTGGAAGGAGATAAGAATCAAAAACCTAACATTTCTGGAATTTTGACGGACGGCGATCCGGATCGGATTTGGGCGATCCGGATTGCAGTAGCAATAAAGACGGTTTCCAGAAAACAAACGTTCGGGATCCGGATCGGAATGCCTGATCCGGATCGTTCATACATTTCAGAAAACTCAACGTTCGGGATCCGGATCGTGAGATGCTGCGATCCGGATTGAAGTAATGTATGAAACAACAACCTTCGGGATCCGGATCGCTGGCTCTGATCCGGATCCTGAACATGTCCGAACACCAGTTTTTGATTTTTATGCAGTTAAAAATTCTTCCAGGTGTTTCTACACTACAAGAAGTATTCGGATCACCAAAAATCTTTAGTTAAACATACCTGATCCTTTTGAATTTTCTTTCTTGAGATTGAGTTAAATGATCCAACTTTCTTCACCTTCAATCTTCAAGACTTGAACCTTTCACGAAACTACGCCAACTCAAATTCCGTAACAATCTCCCCCTTTGGCAGTTTCGTGACAAAACACAGATCCACTAAAGAAAATTCAAAAAGATATTTTTGTTGCTATCACCATTTAACAAAAATTTACAATGGAGATCCAAAAAAAAATTTAAAAACATGAGATAAACTCCTAAAACAGACTCTAGACTTAGACATCTGTACTCTCTGCACAAAGAAATCATTCTTGACAAAAAGAGATCGTTAGATACCTCAAGAATATTTAGCATTCAAAACCTAACAGAGATAGAGTTTATGCTCACCATGACATTGAGTAATGCAGATATGTAAAAAGATCACAATCAAACATTGACATATCTTCTAAGCAATAAAATTCCAAATGTCATAACTTTGCTTTGTTAGTAATCAACAACTTGTTAGTAATAATACATGTCCAAATAGTTAGTCGAATAGTTAGTAGGAACATGCAACAAATCACAGGATAAAAACCAAAGTTGTGATACTTACCTTTCACCAAAGTCAAAGTTGAAGTGATACTTACCTTGATGTTCACATATTCACATCATCATTGTTCAAGTTCTCTCTAAACTCTCTCCCCCTTTTTGTCACAAATAAAGCCAAAATTACCAAAAATTTAAGGAGAGTTAAAAATTTCAAAAAAAATTGTTCCGAACTGTGAGAACTAGACTAAGAGTAAGTCCTAAAAACTGAAAAACCTGCACAAGAAAAGATTAAAAATCTGCACAAGAAAAAGAATAAAAGGAAGGAATCAGTCATCAGATTCGGAGTCTTCAGAGCTCGTGCAGCCCATCTTAGAGAACATATTTTTCACCAGCTTGTTCATTGAATTGACCTTCTTAGTTATGGTAATATGAGCTGCCGTGATGAGCTCCAGCTCATTGGAAATTCTCGTCTGTGCCTTCGAAATCTGTTCCTGCTCAAAAGATAATCGTTGTTGTTCTTTGTAGATGGATGAGACTGATGCTTCATCTGCTGGTGTGGGTGCTGGTTGTGATGGTGATGCAGAAGTACCGGTAGTAGGTTTCGTTCCGCATGGAGGAACTGGAGTGACATGAGGCAATTTGTGAAGGGACTTGACAATGGTGGATTCATCGATCATGCCCAAGCAGTGATGATAAGTTGTTGAACTAATATCAACTTGAAATCTCTTTAAGATCCTCATTATAATCAATGGAAATGGGATCCTTTCGGTGGGATGAGGATGCTCAACATATCTCGTCATCCTATTCCAAATAATGTATGGAATGTTGATATTTAATCCCATTGCCTCTGACGGATGTCCTAAGAGATACAAAAACAACATTCGATCCCATCTCAAGACTTTCGTCTGCATATTTGGAAGGATATTGTAACAAGTGATGAAGTTTAGAAACCGGTACTCAAGACGAAGTTCTTTGGATTTGATAGACTTCTCCGTTGATTGAGTTCCCTCTAAACATATTCCCTTTATGACCATTTGCCACATCGTGTTTGTCAAAACCTTTCCCTTCAGGTAATTAACTCCTGTCCTGCTGGCTTGCATTCCCAATACCTCGGCAATCAACTGTGGAGTGATTTTAAACCTTGTGCCTTGGATATTCGTGTAAAACTCCATCGGACCATTTTCATTTTCTCGAAGGTTCCGTGCATTTGTATAGAAAGTCCTCACGTGATGCAGACAGTATCCAAGCATTTCTGGGAATCGGCATATTTGAATAAGCTTTGCTTGTTCAATCAGAACACCAAACTCGGGAGAGTGATCTCGTAGAGCCTCAATATTAACATGCCTTTCGCCAATGCACTCACGATTCTCAAATGCCCTTAGGCGATCCGTATTAACGAACACTTGTTCCTCACGAGGTGGAGAGTCAGGAACTATTGGCGTGTCAATATCAGCGTCTCGTCGTAGTCCAAAACGTCTAGTCACTCGTTTTCTTTTCACAGAGATGGTTGGTGTAGCCATAGGCGCTTTTCCTGTGTCCATGGGTCCCTTTCCTTTTGATCCATCGGAAGCTTTTCCTTTTGAAACTTCAGACACCTTTTGTTCAGGCAATGAGTCATCATCATCTGTTAATTCAGTCCAATCTATCTCTTGACAATCTGCTTCCACTTCTGTGTCACTGATCATATGAAACTCACCTTTTTGTTGTGTTTTCTTAGCTCTCTTTAATTTGTTTGTGGCCCGAGTGTGCACCATAGTGACCAACAAAAGAATGATCCATGAGAATCCCATTGATCCAAGTGCCTTAAGAAGATTGAAATCCTGTGAAGACCAACTCAAGAACACATGAAAGATTGTTAGTGAAAAATGTATCCTGTGAAGACCAACTCTAGAACACATGACAAATTGTTAATTTTCAAAGATTTGAAAAATTGTACCCAAACAATCATAATCATGTAGAGAGACTAAGAATCAAATTAGTTTTGCAAAAGGACTTTTAAAAATAGATCAATTGCATGATTTTCCAAAATCCTTATTATATGCCCTAAAACCGAAATTTTAGAAATCGAAGCCTAAAAATCCGTTAATCAGGAGAATACCTAGCATATAATCAAAACTAATCTACCCAGAGTTCTTATTTCAAAAGAAATTTGATCAAAAACCATCCACAAACGAAATCGATCCAAGAAATTCATCACGTTTTGAGGACGAGAAAAAAAAGAACGGTGAAAAACCGAGATTTGATCAAGAAAACTTACTTGTATTCGAAGAACTTGAGTTTGGAAAGCTCCAAGGTGCAATATTTCTTGAGAGAGAGGCTCTAGAGAAATAAGAACAAAAGATTAAGGTAAAAGAAATCAAAACCGTCTTGTTCTTATTAAAACCCTAGCCGTGATCCGGATCGGATCGAGATTTCGATCCGGATCGGCCAGCCGCAGGAAGAAGCCTGCGTTCGGGATCCGGATCACCTTGCCCGATCCGGATCGGCTCCAACTTTTTCTTCAGAAAAATTTCAGAGAAATTCAAGAAAAACCAGAAAAAGTATGTAAGCACAATTGTGTATCAACTTTAAACAAAAATCATCGTTTCATACAATAAGAATTAGATTATGCGAAATCTATCAATAATATCCAAAAATGAAACGAGAATTTACAAGAATTAAATCCCTTAAAGTTGAACACCTTCAATTACATCTAACTTGATCTTATGAGTAATGCCTTTATCAAATCATCAATTCAGTAAAGAAAATAAAATACAAAGATCAATAGATGTTTGAAATCCCAAATATAGTAGATAATATATCTAGACAATCTGTTGAAGAGAGTGGCTCTTTGAGCATCTTTCTTTAAAATCCCACCTTATACCAACCTTGAAATTTGACGGAGTCAAGAATTTCAACATGCATTTTACTTAATCAAAAATTGAACAACCATGCCTGGTATACATGTGGTAGCTGCACACAATACTCGGACGACCGAGGTGGTAGCTCTTTCCTCCATGTGGTGGTAGTTTTCACACTCCTCATTGGGATGTAACTCTTTCCACATCTTTTGAGCATTTTACATTTCTTTGACTCCCCCTCAATTGGCTATCAATTATTTAAGATATAAAGTATTCAACCAAAAATTGATCTCGATTTCATACTCGACTAAGCAGTCAAATAAGATAATGACTATACCAAGAGATCATTGAGAGAGAAATTGACTTTGATCACTTAGAAGATGATTTAATTAACATAAATGATCATTGCAACAGTGAAATATTATGATGGAAAAAGCATAATAAATTTCTAAATGTGCGAAAAGATGCAATTAAAGTCAATTATGATCTATGCTCAATTAATGTCCTATGTACAAACATAGATAAAGAACAAAACAAAACAAAAACAACACCTATCCTAAGCAAAGGTTTCAAACAGAAGTTTATTTCAAGGAAAGCATTCCAATTGCTTTTCGTAAATGAATAAAACGTTTTTGATCCAAAGGTTTTGTTAAAATGTCAGCTAATTGATCCTCAGTTGAAATATACGAAAGTTGAAGAGTATTTGATTCAACTAGCTCTCTAAGAAAATGATATCTAAGTTCAATATGTTTTGTTCTAGAGTGCAATACAGGGTTTTTAGAAATGTTAATTGCACTTGTGTTGTCACAAAGAATTGTTACCGAAGATGCTGAAATCCGGAAGTCGCTCAATACGCTTTTCATCCAAATGAGTTGAGTTGAACAACTTCCAGCTGAAATGTATTCCGCTTCGGCAGTCGAGAGTGCTATGCAATTCTGCTTTTTACTGTGCCATGCAACAAGGCAATGGCCAAGATAGAAGCATGCACCACTCGTGCTTTTCCGATCATCCACTGATCCTGCCCAATCGGCATCTGAGTATCCAACAATATCCAAACTTGTTCCCATAGGATACCAAATTCCGAAATTTATGGTTCCTTTAATGTACCGGATGATCCTTTTCACCGCTTTCAGGTGAACCTCCTTTGATGCTGATTGATATCTCGCGCAAATCCCAACACTAAAGGATATATCCGGGCGACTAGCCGTGAGGTAAAGTAGACTTCCAATCATACTTCGATACAGTTTCTCGTCTACATTCTCACTTTGTGAATCACTTCCAAGTCCCTTGTGGCTAGTCCCCATTGGAGTCGGAAAATCCTTCGAATTTTCAAGATCAAACTTTTTAACCAACTCCATTGCATACTTGGATTGACTCAAGTGAATACCTTCATCATTTTGTTTAATTTGCAATCCAAGGAAATAAGTCAATTCGCCCATCATAGACATCTCAAATTCGCTTTCCATGGTCTCCGCGAATTTAGAAGCATCATTATCCTTTGTTGCTCCAAAAACAATGTCATCGACATAGATTTGTGCAACAATGAAGTTATTTTGATAATGCTTCACAAAGAGAGTCCTGTCAGCTCCCCCTCGAGTATAGCCCTTCTCCAAAAGGTGCTTTGTCAACCTTTCGTACCATGCTCGCGGTGCTTGTTTCAGACCGTAAAGAGCCTTTTCAAACGAAAAACATGGTTAGGTTGTTTATGGTCCACAAAACCTTTCGGTTGAGCCACATAGACTTCCTCATTTAAAAACCCATTTAGAAACGCGCTCTTAACGTCCATTTGAAATAATTTGATTTTAAAATGACAAGCAATAGCAAAAAGTATACGAATGGACTCGAGTCTAGCTACAGGGGCGAAAGTTTCATCAAAGTCTATACCGTCTACTTGAGAGTAGCCTTGAGCAACTAATCGTGCCTTGTTCCTGATGATAGTACCATCCTCATTTTTCTTGTTCTTGAAAATCCATTTGGTACCTATCACATTATGTTGCTTTGGAGGCTTCGTTAATTCCCAGACTTTGTTTCGCTCAAATTGATGGAGCTCTTCCTGCATTGCTTTAATCCAGTAGTCATCCTGAAGAGCTTCATCTATGTTCTTTGGTTCGATTAAAGATACGTAGCAAGCGAATCCACAAACCAACTGCCTCCGAGTTCTAACTCCTTCTTGTGGATCTCCAATGATGTTTGATTCAGGATGATCCTTGGAGATTCGTAGCGTTTGTTGAAACGGAGTACTCGGAGGTATATGAGATGATTCCTGCACATCAGATAAACTTGAAGAGCCATTAGATGCATCATTAATATTGGAAGTATTATTATGAGGAGATGCAATGGCAGGTGAATCATCATCTAGAGAGATATCGAGGGTAGATTTTTCAGATGCAAAGTGAAAAGCTTCATCTACATTAACATTTATAGATTCTACAATCGTTTTAGATTCGATGTTAAATACTCAATATGCTCTGCTATTTGTAGAATAACCCAAAAAGATCCCTTCGTCACTTCGAGAGTCAAACTTTCCAAGATTTTCACGGTCACGTAAAATGTAACATCGACTCCCGAAGATACGAAAGTATTTGATATCCGGTTTTCTACTAAACCACAGCTCATATGGTGTATTTAAAGTTCCTGGGCGCAAATACACTCGATTAATGACATAGACAGCGGTGTTCACAGCTTCAGCCCAAAAATGTAGCGGTAAATTCCGGCTATGAAGCATCACACGCGCCATCTCTTGAACAACCCTGTTTTTGCGCTCAACAACACCATTCTGCTGAGGTGTATAGGGTGCTAAGAATTCATGTTTTATGCCGTTGGAAGTGCAAAAATCAATGAATTTGGAATTTATGAATTCTCCACCTCTATCACTCCTAACACGAATGATCTTTTCATTCTTTTCAATCATAATACGATGGCAAATCTCATGAAAAGAGTCAAACGTATCAGCTTTCTCTTTTAAAAATGCTACCCAAGAATATCGAGAGAAATCATCAATCATCAAGAAAATATACCATTTACCTCCCAAAGATGGTTGACGAGTTGGCCCCATTAAATCCATGTGTAAAAGTTCCAAAGGCCATTTGGTACCAACGTGGTTCAAGTTCTTATGTGCAGTCCTGGACTGTTTTCCCTTTTGGCAACCACCACACACAATGTTTTGTTTAAATAAAAGTTTTGGAACCCCCCTTGACCACGTCCTTGTTTGAAATTCTAGCAAGTTCCTTAAAATTTATGTGACGTAGCCTTTCATGCCAAAGAGTTTCATTATCTAAAGAAACTAGGTTACATTTTTCAGAAAATTTATTAGGAACAACATAGCAATTGTTTTCAGATCTAACCCCTTTTAAAAAGAAGACATGGTCCTTATCAGTTACAACACATTCAACAGATGAAAAGTTAACTGAAAAACCATTGTCGCAAAGTTGACTTATGCTTATGAGGTTAGTCTTAAGACCATCAACAAATAACACATTATTTAGAACCGGGCCATCTGGAATAGCTACTGTTCCTTTTCCAACAATTTTGGAAGATTGACCGTCTCCGAAAACAACGAGTCCTCCGGAGATTTTCTCAAGATTTTGAAAACTATTTTTGTCACCGGTCATGTGACGGGAACACCCGCTATCCAGATACCAAGACGAACTATCATATGCATGTAAGGAAACATTGGTAACAAGACAAGGGAAGATTTCACCTTTGCGCACCCAAACCCTTTTGGAATGCGTCGGTAATGGTAGTGAAGTTAAATGCCTAGGTGAAAGCGTCTTGTTAAAACGATTGCTGCTGCTTGATGAAGTCGTCTTGCGCGGTAAACTACCAAGGTTCTTTTCCTTCAATTGATTTGCAATTGATTTCCGAGGAATCACCTTTGTGGTAGTCATTGCAAGAGGTCTTTGAGGTGAGCGTTTGACTCCCGTCTTGCAATATCTTCTTATGTGCCCTGAAACACCACAACGAAAACATACCTTAGATCTTGACGATCCCAAAGAGGATGAAGTAGGTTTGTTGTCGTTGTTTGTCTTGAATTCCGGTATCGGAGGAGGAGATACCGACTGAGGCACAAAAACTGTCCCACTCGAACTTGGACTGTTTCCAGTTTGAGTGTACCCGAGGCCGAACCGATTTGATTGACCAAGACCAAGAAGCCTATCCAACTTACTCCTTCCTGAAGAGAATCGCTGCAAGTCATCCTTGAGTTGGAAAATGGTCTTTGTCATTTCCAGGTTATCCTGTCGAGCCTCATTGTAGAGCTTTGAGAAGTGATCCGCTTTATCCACCAGTTTTGTATGTTCCTTCTCAAAAGCTCATTGGACTCTTGAAGGGAAACATTTACTTTTATCAGATTTTCCCTTTCCACTTCAAGAGCGTTTGAGAGAGAAGTTGCCCTTTTTTGCTTCTTCTTCGAGATCATGCACTCTCCCTCTCAAACTCTTGTTTTGCTTAGCACTTTCTTTGAATCCCTCAAAGTCTGTGGTAGGCTAGAGCAAAATCTTCACCTTCCGAATCATCCGATTCGTTGTCCGTTGCAATCTTTTCAACAGTGGAGTTGGACAATGACTCGGACGTAGTTGCCATAAAGCACAGGAAGGGTGAAGATGTGACGCGTGGAATGCCGTGGTGCTCTTTTCTTCATCACTTGAGACGACTCATTTGACGTTGAGTTGTCATCCCAAGTGACGACTTGCATCGCCTTCATCTTTGCCGGATACTTGTTGGGACACTCCGTTGCAATGTGGCCGTAGCCTCGACATTTGAAGCATTGTAGTTGTCACTCTGAACTTTTCTTATCCTTTGAGAAGTTCTCTTGCTTTCTTGACTTGTAACTTGAAGTACCCTTGCCTTTGTTCGACTTTCCGAAGGATGGAGATTTACTTGAATTACCCCTTCGAAAGTTGCGGCGAAACTTCCTTGTCAAGAGAGCGAGCTGCTTCTCAAATTCCTCCATAGAAAGATTCTCGTCATCGTCTGAGGAGGATGTATCCGCGTCTCTTTCCTTAGTTGTTTTCAAACGCATAACCTGAAGACTTAGAAGAGGATGCTTTTCCAGAAGAATTGTTAGTAGTAAATGTCATTTCATATGTTTGTAATGAACCAACTAATTCTTCTACACGCATTTCGTCCGGGTGTTTAATAGTTTCAATGGCAGTAACCTTTGGGCGAAATCGTTCAGGAAGAGTTCTTAAGATCTTTCTTACAACCTTAAATTCTGGAATCTTCTCTCCCAGGTTAGCACATGAGTTTACGATATCTTGCAATCGGGTATAGTAGTCCGTGAAAGATTCATTTTCTACCATCAAGATAGAGTCAAACTGCTCGTAAGCATTTGCAGTTTCTGAATCTTCACGAGGTTAGTTTCCCTCATGTGTAACTTGAAGAACATCCCAGATTTCTTTCGCAGTCTCACATGCCGAGACGCGAGAGAATTCAGTTTGAGATAAGGCATTAAAAATAGCATTAATTCCCTGTAGCCATTGTAAGAAGATGAATCTAACTCTTCCTTGGTCCATTTCGACCTAGGTTTTAAGGTGTGAACATCAAGAGATAATTTCAGTTGGATTAGACCATCCTAATTCAATTGATTGCCACACCCTTTT
>CM055061.1:36113245-36147957 GCA_029204045.2 Tillandsia leiboldiana
TTTAAGATATAAAGTATTCAACCAAAAATTGATCTCGATTTCATACTCGACTAAGCAGTCAAATAAGATAATGACTATACCAAGAGATCATTGAGAGAGAAATTGACTTTGATCACTTAGAAGATGATTTAATTAACATAAATGATCATTGCAACAGTGAAATATTATGATGGAAAAAGCATAATAAATTTCTAAATGTGCGAAAAGATGCAATTAAAGTCAATTATGATCTATGCTCAATTAATGTCCTATGTACAAACATAGATAAAGAACAAAACAAAACAAAAAACAACACCTATCCTAAGCAAAGGTTTCAAACAGAAGTTTATTTCAAGGAAAGCATTCCAATTGCTTTTCGTAAATGAATAAAACGTTTTTGATCCAAAGGTTTTGTTAAAATGTCAGCTAATTGATCCTCAGTTGAAATATACGAAAGTTGAAGAGTATTTGATTCAACTAGCTCTCTAAGAAAATGATATCTAAGTTCAATATGTTTTGTTCTAGAGTGCAATACAGGGTTTTTAGAAATGTTAATTGCACTTGTGTTGTCACAAAGAATTGTTACCGAAGATGCTGAAATCCGGAAGTCGCTCAATACGCTTTTCATCCAAATGAGTTGAGTTGAACAACTTCCAGCTGAAATGTATTCCGCTTCGGCAGTCGAGAGTGCTATGCAATTCTGCTTTTTACTGTGCCATGCAACAAGGCAATGGCCAAGATAGAAGCATGCACCACTCGTGCTTTTCCGATCATCCACTGATCCTGCCCAATCGGCATCTGAGTATCCAACAATATCCAAACTTGTTCCCATAGGATACCAAATTCCGAAATTTATGGTTCCTTTAATGTACCGGATGATCCTTTTCACCGCTTTCAGGTGAACCTCCTTTGATGCTGATTGATATCTCGCGCAAATCCCAACACTAAAGGATATATCCGGGCGACTAGCCGTGAGGTAAAGTAGACTTCCAATCATACTTCGATACAGTTTCTCGTCTACATTCTCACTTTGTGAATCACTTCCAAGTCCCTTGTGGCTAGTCCCCATTGGAGTCGGAAAATCCTTCGAATTTTCAAGATCAAACTTTTTAACCAACTCCATTGCATACTTGGATTGACTCAAGTGAATACCTTCATCATTTTGTTTAATTTGCAATCCAAGGAAATAAGTCAATTCGCCCATCATAGACATCTCAAATTCGCTTTCCATGGTCTCCGCGAATTTAGAAGCATCATTATCCTTTGTTGCTCCAAAACAATGTCATCGACATAGATTTGTGCAACAATGAAGTTATTTTGATAATGCTTCACAAAGAGAGTCCTGTCAGCTCCCCCTCGAGTATAGCCCTTCTCCAAAAGGTGCTTTGTCAACCTTTCGTACCATGCTCGCGGTGCTTGTTTCAGACCGTAAAGAGCCTTTTTCAAACGAAAAACATGGTTAGGTTGTTTATGGTCCACAAAACCTTTCGGTTGAGCCACATAGACTTCCTCATTTAAAAACCCATTTAGAAACGCGCTCTTAACGTCCATTTGAAATAATTTGATTTTAAAATGACAAGCAATAGCAAAAAGTATACGAATGGACTCGAGTCTAGCTACAGGGGCGAAAGTTTCATCAAAGTCTATACCGTCTACTTGAGAGTAGCCTTGAGCAACTAATCGTGCCTTGTTCCTGATGATAGTACCATCCTCATTTTTCTTGTTCTTGAAAATCCATTTGGTACCTATCACATTATGTTGCTTTGGAGGCTTCGTTAATTCCCAGACTTTGTTTCGCTCAAATTGATGGAGCTCTTCCTGCATTGCTTTAATCCAGTAGTCATCCTGAAGAGCTTCATCTATGTTCTTTGGTTCGATTAAAGATACGTAGCAAGCGAATCCACAAACCAACTGCCTCCGAGTTCTAACTCCTTCTTGTGGATCTCCAATGATGTTTGATTCAGGATGATCCTTGGAGATTCGTAGCGTTTGTTGAAACGGAGTACTCGGAGGTATATGAGATGATTCCTGCACATCAGATAAACTTGAAGAGCCATTAGATGCATCATTAATATTGGAAGTATTATTATGAGGAGATGCAATGGCAGGTGAATCATCATCTAGAGAGATATCGAGGGTAGATTTTTCAGATGCAAAGTGAAAAGCTTCATCTACATTAACATTTATAGATTCTACAATCGTTTTAGATTCGATGTTAAATACTCAATATGCTCTGCTATTTGTAGAATAACCCAAAAAGATCCCTTCGTCACTTCGAGAGTCAAACTTTCCAAGATTTTCACGGTCACGTAAAATGTAACATCGACTCCCGAAGATACGAAAGTATTTGATATCCGGTTTTCTACTAAACCACAGCTCATATGGTGTATTTAAAGTTCCTGGGCGCAAATACACTCGATTAATGACATAGACAGCGGTGTTCACAGCTTCAGCCCAAAAATGTAGCGGTAAATTCCGGCTATGAAGCATCACACGCGCCATCTCTTGAACAACCCTGTTTTTGCGCTCAACAACACCATTCTGCTGAGGTGTATAGGGTGCTAAGAATTCATGTTTTATGCCGTTGGAAGTGCAAAAATCAATGAATTTGGAATTTATGAATTCTCCACCTCTATCACTCCTAACACGAATGATCTTTTCATTCTTTTCAATCATAATACGATGGCAAATCTCATGAAAAGAGTCAAACGTATCAGCTTTCTCTTTTAAAAATGCTACCCAAGAATATCGAGAGAAATCATCAATCATCAAGAAAATATACCATTTACCTCCCAAAGATGGTTGACGAGTTGGCCCCATTAAATCCATGTGTAAAAGTTCCAAAGGCCATTTGGTACCAACGTGGTTCAAGTTCTTATGTGCAGTCCTGGACTGTTTTCCCTTTTGGCAACCACCACACACAATGTTTTGTTTAAATAAAAGTTTTGGAACCCCCTTGACCACGTCCTTGTTTGAAATTCTAGCAAGTTCCTTAAAATTTATGTGACGTAGCCTTTCATGCCAAAGAGTTTCATTATCTAAAGAAACTAGGTTACATTTTTCAGAAAATTTATTAGGAACAACATAGCAATTGTTTTCAGATCTAACCCCTTTTAAAAAGAAGACATGGTCCTTATCAGTTACAACACATTCAACAGATGAAAAGTTAACTGAAAAACCATTGTCGCAAAGTTGACTTATGCTTATGAGGTTAGTCTTAAGACCATCAACAAATAACACATTATTTAGAACCGGGCCATCTGGAATAGCTACTGTTCCTTTTCCAACAATTTTGGAAGATTGACCGTCTCCGAAAACAACGAGTCCTCCGGAGATTTTCTCAAGATTTTGAAAACTATTTTTGTCACCGGTCATGTGACGGGAACACCCGCTATCCAGATACCAAGACGAACTATCATATGCATGTAAGGAAACATTGGTAACAAGACAAGGGAAGATTTCACCTTTGCGCACCCAAACCCTTTTGGAATGCGTCGGTAATGGTAGTGAAGTTAAATGCCTAGGTGAAAGCGTCTTGTTAAAACGATTGCTGCTGCTTGATGAAGTCGTCTTGCGCGGTAAACTACCAAGGTTCTTTTCCTTCAATTGATTTGCAATTGATTTCCGAGGAATCACCTTTGTGGTAGTCATTGCAAGAGGTCTTTGAGGTGAGCGTTTGACTCCCGTCTTGCAATATCTTCTTATGTGCCCTGAAACACCACAACGAAAACATACCTTAGATCTTGACGATCCCAAAGAGGATGAAGTAGGTTTGTTGTCGTTGTTTGTCTTGAATTCCGGTATCGGAGGAGGAGATACCGACTGAGGCACAAAAACTGTCCCACTCGAACTTGGACTGTTTCCAGTTTGAGTGTACCCGAGGCCGAACCGATTTGATTGACCAAGACCAAGAAGCCTATCCAACTTACTCCTTCCTGAAGAGAATCGCTGCAAGTCATCCTTGAGTTGGAAAATGGTCTTTGTCATTTCCAGGTTATCCTGTCGAGCCTCATTGTAGAGCTTTGAGAAGTGATCCGCTTTATCCACCAGTTTTGTATGTTCCTTCTCAAAAAGCTCATTGGACTCTTGAAGGGAAACATTTACTTTTATCAGATTTTCCCTTTCCACTTCAAGAGCGTTTGAGAGAGAAGTTGCCCTTTTTGCTTCTTCTTCGAGATCATGCACTCTCCCTCTCAAACTCTTGTTTTGCTTAGCCACTTTCTTTGAATCCCTCAAAAGTCTGTGGTAGGCTAGAGCAAAATCTTCACCTTCCGAATCATCCGATTCGTTGTCCGTTGCAATCTTTTCAACAGTGGAGTTGGACAATGACTCGGACGTAGTTGCCATAAAGCACAGGAAGGGTGAAGATGTGGACGCGTGGAATGCCGTGGTGCTCTTTTCTTCATCACTTGAAGACGACTCATTTGACGTTGAGTTGTCATCCCAAGTGACGACTTGCATCGCCTTCATCTTTGCCGGATACTTGTTGGGACACTCCGTTGCAATGTGGCCGTAGCCTCGACATTTGAAGCATTGTAGTTGTCCCTCTGAACTTTTCTTATCCTTTGAGAAGTTCTCTTGCTTTCTTGACTTGTAACTTGAAGTACCCTTGCCTTTGTTCGACTTTCCGAAGGATGGAGATTTACTTGAATTACCCCTTCGAAAGTTGCGGCGAAACTTCCTTGTCAAGAGAGCGAGCTGCTTCTCAAATTCCTCCATAGAAAGATTCTCGTCATCGTCTGAGGAGGATGTATCCGCGTCTTCTTCCTTAGTTGTTTTCAACGCATAACCTGAAGACTTAGAAGAGGATGCTTTTCCAGAAGAATTGTTAGTAGTAAATGTCATTTCATATGTTTGTAATGAACCAACTAATTCTTCTACACGCATTTCGTCCGGGTGTTTAATAGTTTCAATGGCAGTAACCTTTGGGCGAAATCGTTCAGGAAGAGTTCTTAAGATCTTTCTTACAACCTTAAATTCTGGAATCTTCTCTCCCAGGTTAGCACATGAGTTTACGATATCTTGCAATCGTGTATAGTAGTCCGTGAAAGATTCATTTTCTACCATCAAGATAGAGTCAAACTTGCTCGTAAGCATTTGCAGTTTCTGAATCTTCACGAGGTTAGTTCCCTCATGTGTAACTTGAAGAACATCCCAGATTTCTTTCGCAGTCTCACATGCCGAGACGCGAGAGAATTCAGTTTGAGATAAGGCATTAAAAATAGCATTAATTCCCTTGCCATTGTAAGAAGATGAATCTAACTCTTCCTTGGTCCATTTCGACCTAGGTTTTAAGGTGTGAACATCAGAGATAATTTCAGTTGGATTAGACCATCCTAATTCAATTGATTGCCACACCCTTTCGTCGATGGAAATTAAAAAGGCTTTCATCCGTACTTTCCAGTACGCATAATTTGTTCCATCAAAGAAAGGGGGTCGATTGATGTTTCCACCTTCAACCATTGTTCACAACCCTATTCCCGCTCTGATACCACTTGTTGGGTTATATGTAATGTAGATCTAAATAGGGGAAGAAACACCTAGAGGGGGGTGAATAGGTGTAAACGTATAAACACTCAAAAAAATCGTTGCGATAAAAACCCAATGCGGAAATAAAAATAACATGCAAGATTTTTACGTGGAAAAACTCCAAACCGGAGTAAAAAACCACGGGACCGATAACACGGCAGAAATCCACTAGAATTAAAACACGTACAAGGTGATTTACCGTACACACTTACGACTCAACCTTTTCCATACGCTCCTAGAGGATCTTCTCCGCTCGCTCCACGACGCTTCTCGAATCCACGATCTGCGCCCAACGCCGAATCCACGGCGTCCAACGTCGAATCCACGACGTCTGACCGAATCCACGGTCTGCACCCAATAGCACCCTTCGAATCCACGAACGTGCCTCGCTCCGAATCCACGAGAGCGGTTGAACCTTGAATCCACAAGGACACGCGAATCCACGCGCCGATTTTGGGGAAATCATTATTTTTGGGTGGTGATGATCCGCCGAATACTTAGATCAAAGATAGATCGGAAATACCATCTAAGTATTCATTAGTTTGATTCAACTCAAGATGTGAGTATGAAAACCTAGAATCAAACTAATCAATATAGATGAAGAAACATAGAGTATTCTCTAATGATTTCCTTTCTTCTCTATATGTGGATCTTAGGCCGTATAAAATGATATATGAATATGACGGCTCTATCTGCGTCAACCCTAGAAAAAGAGTCATAGGGTCTATTTATAGGTTAGAAACATTTGGAAGGAGATAAGAATCAAAAACCTAACATTTCTGGAATTTTGACGGACGGCGATCCGGATCGGATTTGGGCGATCCGGATTGCAGTAGCAATAAAGACGGTTTCCAGAAAACAAACGTTCGGGTCCGGATCAGAATGCCTGATCCGGATCGTTCATACATTTCAGAAAACTCAACATTCGGGATCCGGATCGTGAGATGCTGCGATCCGGATTGAAGTAATGTATGAAACAACAACCTTCGGGATCCGGATCGCTGGCTCTGATCCGGATCCTGAACATGTCCGAACACCAGTTTTTGATTTTTATGCAGTTAAAAATTCTTCCAGGTGTTTCTACACTACAAGAAGTATTCGGATCACCAAAAATCTTTAGTTAAACATACCTAATCCTTTTGAATTCTTCTTTCTTGAGATTGAGTTAAATGATCCAACTTTCTTCACCTTCAATCTTCAAGACTTGAACCTTTCACGAAACTACGCCAACTCAAATTCCGTAACACAACAGGAAATAATACAATAATGTCCATCTCCCAAAAATGATAATCATACAATATCCTCATATACAAAACTCAGAACTCAACAGGGAGGTATCTCCAATAAATACATCAGTGTACAGGCTCTCAATACATAACATATCCTCACTACATCAGTCTCTCAACAGAGGAAATAAAATAACTAATCTACTGAAGATCTCCTCTGAAGGGGTACTGCTACTCTCCAACGATGGGTAGGGATCTAGCTCGCGACTCCCTCGCCTCGATCAACCACCGCAGAATCAGCAACACCCGCTAAGACTCTGCAAAACAAAAGAGAGAAAAAGAAAATGAGAGGGGGGGGAACCCCCAATGGGTGTGAGAACTACACCAAAAAGGGAGTTCTCAGTGGGTACCACCGCCAGACCCGGCGATCAGCCCACCAAGACTACTAAAGGCAATAAATAACCATGCAGTAAAAACTGAACTAGAAAGGCTGGAGATACTCTACAGCTACCATGCCTCTATCTAAAATGGTCAATGGGTGGTACGGATGAAAATATATGTAACTACTCGCACCCAAGGTGCTGAATCGACCCAATTGAAATGACTGCCTCCTCGGGCCAGTCAAGCCTGCCCCTACCTACTGCCATTACATCCGAAGACCGGACTTATGTAGGGCGTCCCACACGGACTAACTCACCCCTCGCACAAAACTGCCTCAACAGGCCTATCATCTCATCCACTGCGGAAAACTGCCTCAACAGGCCAAACATCGCATCCACTACGAGAAACTGTCTCAACAGGCCAAACAGGCCAAACATCGCATCCACTGCGAACAACTGCCTCAACAGGCAGAACATCGAATCCACTGCGAGAAACTGTCTCAACAGGCCAAACAGACCAAACATCGCATCCACTGCGAACAACTGCCTCAAGAGGCCAAACATCGCATCCACTGCGGCATCTCAGGGGGCGCGACCCCAACTAAGGAAAACGGCGCGGCATAGAGTATCGAACATTGGCACATGCAGGCTATAATCAAAATCCACGCTCACTCTCAGAACGGAAGGACTCAAGATCCCCAAATATCTCGCACCACAGTCGGAGTACTCTCAACGACTCAGCTAACAAGCTCTCACGAATCTCGAGACACTAGCGAACACCACCAACTCGTGGCACTAAACTCACAGGCTGGAGGTACTCCACAGCCGGGGTCGACCCACAACTCAGGGCTAACAAAACTGGTCGGACGACACTCAACGACCCGGGACCACCGTCAACCTCAACGGTTCCCAACAATACTAGCATAGGTCTAAACTCAACTATCAGACACCACTCAGCCCCCCCGGGCACGAGTGCGACAAAGTCTCACAAACTAAATCCAATCTGTCCCAGACACACAGTCCCGACTACACTATCCCAAACCCCTGCTCGAAACCGAGCAACATGAATCTAGAAGAAAATGGAGAAATAACAAACATGGTTTCTCCTAAGTCAGATTCCAACAAGATAGTGTAGCAGTAAAAGATGGCCTAACTAGATGTCCATTCAAGCATGCTTTTGTCCTTAGAAACGATAAAAGATAGTGAAATATATAATAGCAAGGCATGCTAAAGTATTCCTACTATGATACACCAATCTCACATAAGTAGGCCAATGCATAAACATGTAGGATCTCTATATCATCTGTGTGGGATAAATATAACCGTCTACCACATGATAAGTCTCTAATTTCTCAAACGTGTACAATGATCAGGTAAGCATCAATCCACAAGTTCTAGGCCATTCCCTGCATACCTCTCATTCATATCGGTTGTACATTAGTTCTGCATGTTATCAGTCATTGAGGGGTGACATTCCCACAGGTGTACTTATGTTAGCCATAACATAAACATCCATAAAAACCTTATCATTCCCTTATTCAGTTACCAATATTAAGCTTACCCACCAGAAGTGCTTAATCCAAGGCAAACCTGAGGTCGGTGAAGAACGTGGCCACTTGCTAACAATATCTGCTGAACCCGTATCCACGGTACATGTCGCGCAAGCCTCGGCTTGAAACAGCTGAAAATACCCGGAAACCATTATCTCCAGTTCCAATAGGTTCAAAAACACCCGCAAACCTTCCTGGGTACAACAATAAGGTCCAAAGTTACACTTTATTCCAAAAATATCCAAGTACAACAATCAACTGAAAACAGCCCCGAAGATGTGCAATTTTCACCTGCAGAACGGACTCCAAAAAATCCAACAAAAATACTGTCGCGATCGCCGTGTCGAGCCCTTTGAAACGAGTACCTGCACGTCACAATCCGAGCCCCGAAGGCCGAGTTACAAATTCCGCAATGCGGTGAGCGCAAAACTCCATAACACACACAACTGTATCACATTGCACAGAAGAGAGGGAAAAGTATACCTTCGGGCAAGTCTCAGAAAAATCCTGAAAAAATACGACGATAATCCTCGCGATGCGTAGATACAAAAAGTGTACAGGTACGCCTCAATCCGATGCCTGAGCACAGAGACAAAAATCCGGCAAGGTGTTGCTGTCTAAAAGTTCCATCAGCGGCAAAGGGGATTAAAAACGTACCAGGAACCCCAAACAAAGCTCAAATCTGAGAAATGTAGACAATACAAAAATCGTAGATCTACCTCTCGTGATTCTAACACCATGAAAATTGTCCGAAAACACTGTCGGGGTAGCTCTGTGGACCTCTCAGACCAAAATGCGCCGATAACGGGCCTCCGATGAAAGAACGTCGCTCTGCGCTACGATGCCGAAGTCGTTGATGCCGTGGTCTCCAAAAATTCCGAGCCTCCAACCCAAGATGCGCAAAAAGATAAGCAACAACTTTGTTAAAGGGTCCAAGGGTAGGAGAGTTCGGGAAAGAGCCCAAACTTGCAGTGGAATGGGCTATTTATAGGCTCACACCAAAAAGCCTCGGAATTGGGCTTTTGGGCCCCAAAACCGGGCGCCCGGACGATTCGGGTCGCTACAGTGTTGGGCCCGGCCCAACACTGTGTGCTCCTGAATCACCCAGAGGCCGCCACGTCACCACCCGAACAACGGACAGCCATACCGGCCACCCGCTGCTCTACGCGTGGCTCGCTGAGGTGCTGACGCGTGGCGCGCACTCAGTCAACGCACCGCTGCCGCGCCCATGTGCGCGCTGCCAGCGCCGCCTGCGATCTTGCCAGGCACGTGCCCCGAGGTAGCCTCTGCCTGCACCGTTGACCGAGCGCACGGCACCGCACCAACCACATGCTGCCACGTGTCCACCCTCCGGTCCACCGTACACCCGCGCTTTTCCCATAGACCGCGCATGCTGCACCGGCCAATCCTACGCGGCCACGTATCCCAAGGCAACCCAATAAGAATCCGACATGTGGCACGTGCCCCCGTACACCGCGGGCCTGGCCGCGTGCCCGCGCGCCTGCCCGCGCCCGCTCCTCCGCTGCCGCCGCTGCCCGCCGGCCGCCGGAATAGTGCCAAGTGACTCGAAATCCGTGCGCGGCATCCAGGCTCCGAAAAATACAAGTAAATAGTCAATTTTCATCATTTTCGCGCGCTGAATCCAGATCCGATGTTCGTTTTGCCAAATTCCAATTCTAAAAAATTGCCAAAGGCATTCGAAAAGGTGTTCTTTTGTCCGAACTTCGTCTTGAGTCCAATTTTAATATCCGCTTCGCGTGAATCTACTTCTAAACATCCGACGGTGTCCTCCGATCACTCACGTGATCTATTTTAAGCCTGAAGTCCATCACTTGTGTCCAAATTGTGCACAAACACCACCGACACACCACGTAGGCCTCCAGAAGCTGTAGATGTAACCGTAATCCATAAGTAGGAATTTCGGGTCCTCTCAATGAGAAATGGCCTAGATCATGTGGATTGATGCTTACTTAATTTATTGTACATGTTTTGGTGGATTTGAGATCTCGCATGTTGTAAAATGGTTATGTTCACTTTATGCTAGATGAGATAGAAAGCATGTTTGTGCGAGATGATGTTTCCTATTTTATGATGAGTTACATTATGTTATTATCGGAACTTGACCTAGCACCCCGTCATATGTTGCATGTTTAACCAGACTAGTAGAGAACCTTCACTTGGGCTAGGTTCTTTTATGCTTTAGACATCCCACACTTTGCATCTTTTCCTGGACATAGAGTTTCCTCGCCCGGGTAGTGGGCCAAGTGGTCAGGTTATTGTGGGACGCATTTTGCACTCGTGCCTGGGGGCTGAGTGGAGTCTGGTAGCTGAGACTAGACCAATGCTAGTGTTGTTGGGAGCCGTTCGGGTAGACGGTGGTCCCGGACCGTCGAGTATCTTCCGGTCAGTGTTGTTGGGAACCGTTTGGTTGACGGTGGTCTCGGGTCGTTGAGTGTCGTCCGACCAGTTTTGTTAGCCCATGAGTTGTGGGTCGATCCCGGCTATGGAGTTTCTCCAGCCTATGTGTTTAGCGTGGCGAGTTGGGTGTTTCGTTTTGAGAGCCATTTGGGTCGACGGTGGTCCCGGCTGTGGAGTATCTCCAACCAGTGAGTTAGTGTCACGAGTTGGTTGGGTTCGCTAGAGTCTCGAGATTCGTGAGAGCTTTGTTTGGTTGAGTCGTTGAGAGTACTCCGACAGTTGTGCGAGATGTTCGAGGATCTTGAGTCCTTTCGTTCTAAGAGTGAACGTGGATTTTGATTATAGCCTGCATGAGCCACTTTGAGCTCGACAGAGATGCGCGGATACATTTCCTCGGTGGGGTCACGCCCCTCGAGTGCCCCCGTCCGGAGTGGGCCTATTACTTTAGTATCATGACTTGTCGACGCAGCCCCTCTGACTGGCCCTTTTGGGCAGTCACGGACGCCTACGTAAGTCCAGTCCTCCGTGGATGTAATGGCAGTAGGTGGGCGCAGGCTTGACTGGACCCTATGTGGCAGTCAGTTCGATTGGGTCGATTGAGCACCTCGTGTGCGAGTGGTTGCATATCTTTTCATCTGTATCACTCATTGAGCATTTAGATTGAGGCATGGTAGCTGTAGAGTATCTCCAGCTTTTCTTATTCAGTTTTTACTGCATCGTCATCTTATGCCTCTAGTAGACTTAGTGAGCAGACCGTCAGGCTTGGTGGCGGTACCCACTGAGAACTACTGTTGGTGTAGTTCTCACACCCGTTGGGGGTTCTCCCCCTTTCTTTTCTTTCCTCTCCTTTGTTTTCTAGAGTCTTCTGCGGGAGTTGCTGGTTCTTCTGTTGCTGTTCGAAGCGAGGGAGTCGCGAGCCAGATCCCTACCTGTGTTTGGAGAGTAGTTGTACCCCCCCCTTATTGGAGATCTATAGTACAGTCAGTTAGATTGTTTATTTTTTTATTTTTACTTTTGAGAGACTGTTGTTTTGTGAGGATATGACTTGTACTGTGACCTGTATACTAATGTATTTTTATTTTAGTTTATCTCCCCTTTTGGGTTCTTAGATGTTGTATCAGAGGATGATGTATGATGATTATTTTGGGGGATGGATAGTGTATCTTTATTTTCAGTTGTACAGTGATTGGATTTTAGTTTTACAACAGGTTAATTTCCAGCTCTGATATCTGTTTGGCTGTAGTTTTATCCTTGCAGGTTGGACGCTTCACCTATTCGGGGTTTTCTGTATAGGTGGCGGATCTGTTGGCGAGCCCGGGTCGCAGTTTCGACCCCGGGGCGTGATAATAGTACTACAGCTAAAGTCACGCCCCGGGGTCGAAACTGCGACGCGGGCTCGCCAACAGATCCGCCATCTGTACGAAAATCTATGCACAGACGAAGCGTCCAACCTGCAAATCAGATCTATAGCTAGACATGTATTAGAGCTGAAAAATAAAATAAGTAGCTACAGAATCCTAACACTGAATAGCTGAAGCAACACATCCAAAATACATAGTCAACTCCCAGACTAATACAAATACATAGTACATCAAAACTCTCAGACTGTCCAATACATAAATAAATCTCACAGACAGGGTACATCTACCTCTGACTCTCAAAATAAAACTGGTAAGGAGCTACTCGGCCACGCCTTTACCTCGATCTGCTGCCTCCGCCCGAACCGAAGCCGGAACAGCTACCTCAGGAAAACCCGTCACCACAGCGGGTGTGACACTACTACAATCATGACATTTGGTGGCAATGTAAACTAAACACTTTAATAACACTTTAAACACAAACTTATATGCTATGGCCCAAACACGGTGGAGATCTAACCTTCGAATAGCAACTACCTTTTCAGCATGCGCATGCGACCGGAAGACAGTTTGTATTTGAACAGGCTCCATGAATTTGCAAGTCGATAATCTCTACAATTACACCTTCTCAAGAAAAGATAAATCTTTTTTTTATAATAGCGCAAGCCCCCTTGGATTGATCAGAATAATAAGGCACAGTAACTACAATAGTTGGAGGTCACAATCCCTTACAAAGAGAGAGGAGTAAAAATGCAAAATTAGGCTTTCCAAGAGCCTTGAAAGACTGATGACAGGAATATATATATATATATATATATATATATATATATATATATATATATATATATATATATATATATATATATATGATACAACATACAACACATTTGAAATTTACAGGCCTTAGCTGCACCGGAGGGATTAACACATGCACACCAGCTGATCCAAAATTCGATGGTACTCATCAATATAATGGTGCTCAGAATATGAGCACCCATATTCATGAAAAAACCGGCCCTTACATTCTAGTGCCTTTTTGGCTGCGAATATAAGGGGCATCAGCCGGGAAAAACCTGTTCTCTGCTAGAGTTAAGATACTATGCTTGAAGGATCCAAACATTGTCATTAGGACCTAGGTATGGAAACCGTTATGATGAATTGTAAACAGATTTTGATACCAGGAACTTGCAAATTGCTTGATAAAGCTGCTCTTCTTCGAATGGTTTGGAGACGTATCCGTCCATTCCACATTTCATGCACTCCTCATATGTTACTTGAATCACAACAGCTATCATTGCTAGAACCGGTAAGTGCCGCTCAGCTCTTCCAGAACCTTCCGGAGTAAGTGCTCCGTTCTTGATTTGCTCATTTGCCGTGCTCTCCATCAAACGTATCTGCCGAGTAGCCTCAAACCTGAGACAATCAACTCTCCTAATTGAGTTGTGCAAAGAGACTAGTTGCAAATTATCACGACTAAAACTAGTAGAAAATTATTTACATGTCACCAGTTCTCATGTGTAATTAAAAAAATAATAATAACAAAAATAAATTGCCATGCGTACCCATCCATTTCTGGCATTTGAACATCCATGAAGCACGCATCGAATTTGTGCGGCGGTTGAAGGAGGGCAAGAGCATCTCTCCCACTTTCCGCACACTCAACCTTAGCCCCATATTTTTTAAGAACACCTGCAGCAACTCTAAGATTTACCTTATTATCATCTACCACCAATATATTCTTCCCAACTAGTAGGCTGCGAAGGAAGGCCGATCCATTAGACTTCTCTTCCCTTTGAGGATGTCCACCTTCTAGTACTTGCTGAAAGCATGCCGCAATGGTACTTGCCCTTAGAGGTTTCATGATCACAGTATCAAAAAAGGCCCCGAATTTTGCCCTATCAGATTCAGAGGTCACCAAAAGGATCATCTTGGGCACCTGAGATATATGACCATTCTGCTTGCACTTTAGTAGTTGATCACGTAAGCAAGTGTCTGTCCCAGAATTCCAACTGTCCTTCTCAACTAATAGCAAGCTCAGCTGCTTTCTGTAGGCAAAAAGGGAAAGATTGAAACATAGTCAATGAAGATAACTAGTTCCAAATAACAGCGAGCAAGAAGCTAGAAATATTAAGGAACTTACCCAGATCGAAGTTGGCCATCTTGTCTAGAAAATGCATCGAGTGCCATTTTGACGGTACCTACAACTTCAACACTTATTCCCAATCTTTTTAGATGATAAATTGTTACAGAGCTTCTAACTGGCCTCCTGTCAACCAAAACAGCATTCATTCCTTTGAAACAGATCGGTAGACTCTCTGAATGAGTTCTCTTCGAATCACCAACAACACTTCTCTGGCAACGCTGCAACACAGCGGTAAACGTGAATGTACTCCCAACATTCGGGCAACTAACGAAGCATATTTGCCCACCCATTAGTTCAACTAGGCATTTACTGATGCTCAAACCAATACCGGTTCCGCCGTAGTTTCTCGAAGTCGAGCTGTCAGCTTGCATAAATGGTGTAAAAACACGCTCTTGCGCATGGAATGGTATTCCAATCCCTGTATCCTCAACACTAACCATCAGAGTTACATTGTCAAAATCTTTCTTGTAAGCCATTTCACTTTCAGAGACACTAGAGAAGGGTTTTTCATCAGAAAGTAGGAGCTTAAAATTTTCCAAGCTTTTTCTTCCGTCGGCAACTTCCAAACCACTGAGAGTATTGAATGATCTTCTAAATACAACCTCTCCTTTATCGCGTAGACCACCATTCAAGGCTCCATTTGCTTTTGCCTTCATTGCCACATATGGATTCTCAGCCAGACGAACTTGTACAAATATATGGCCCCGTCCGGTAAACTGCGATAAGTAATAGATGAACAAGTTACTAATTCTGCGACAAGCTATATGGATAGAAGTGGTCTATTTTTAATCAGCTAATCATGGATACTTTGTGTGGTTAAACCAAGCATCAAACTTTTAAAATTATGAAAATTGGTAGATAGGAGTAAAATTTCATTCGAAACAATGAAAGCAGAAAGCCATTAAAAGTGTCACCACAGAGAAATTGACGGCTTACTTTCACTGAGTTGCCGACCAAATTTGTTATTATCTGCCTAAATCTCCCTGGATCACCAATCACAACCTCCGGGAGTTTATCGGATACAAGTACGGCAAGCTACAGTCAACATGGATGATCATAAGAAGGTTAGAGAGCCGAAGGGCTGCTATCATAGGTTAAATCATTTTTTAACCATAGCCTAGTAATGAACCGTTAAAAGATTCACACAAGACAAATAAGTAAAAACTTGTCTGCTGACCAATATACAAGAAAACGGTGGCATCGCTCCTCTATAATATAAAAGGGATGAAGACTTACCTCGATTCCTTTCTCTCTTGAAAAATTAGAAAACAAAGAGAGTACATCATCTAGGATGGATCGCAGATCAAATGGCGCTGCCTCAAGCTCCAATTTTCCAGCTTCAATTTTTGCCCTGTCTAGCACCTCGTTTATTAAAGCTATCAGTGCTTTTCCACACACTTGAGCTGTTTGAGCATAATCTTTTTGAGTGAAATTCAGATCTGTTTCCAAAAGCATATCTAGCATTCCTGGAATAACAAAGAGGAGCTCAAAGGTTTAGACATTTTGTAGTAGAACATGGTAAAATAATATCCATATGGTAAAAGCTAATGAAGATACCAAGGACTCCGTTCATGGGTGTTCTTATCTCATGTGAAACAGTAGCAAGAAACTACAATAACAAAACCAAAAAGGATTCAGAGGCAAAATTTAAGGCTAAGGCTCTTTAAAAATGATATTAAAAGAAATTTCAGACCTGGGATTTAGCAACATCTGCAGCCTCTGCTTGAACTTTTAGCTCTTCCATCTTCCGACAATCCTCTTTAACACTATCATAGCGACTCCAAGCAGCATATAATATATATCCCATGAGCATACAGATCACAAAAACACCAGATGGAGTAGTAATTGCTGACAATGGAATGGGGGGTTTTTGCCTATACCTGCTCAAAACTCCTATGAATTACTCTATAACATAATCATAAAATAATATACAATAAACATTTCTTTTACATGCATAACTTGATGAGTTAGCCAACCTGCATTTCATTTCATGCTTCCTAAAAGGATCTCCAAAATCAAGCATGCTCACATGTGACACTGACATGTAACCGTCCTGACTTTGAGGCCCATACATAATCAATGATTCAGAGGTATTTGTGACATCATATACATTCACCATTATGTCCTGATTACCAGCAAGTTGCCTCAGCAAGTTTTCGACAAGTGACTCGACATCGAAAGCTCCACCAAGATATCTGCTATGTGCAATATAATTGAATGATAAGAACAAACGAAAAAGAGGCAAATTTTCTCTAAAAGATAGAGATCTAAAAAGTTGTGTGTCAAAATCAAGAGCCAAAGTCACTTCATACCACTTGACAGCTAGAAATGAATCATATTTCTCAGTCACTTCAAATTCACCTAAGAGATGCCACTCAACAGACTAGCTCCATTTATCTGGGATAAACTACCAAAACTAATATTAACCACCACCATCTTCTAATCACTATTGTTCTCTACTATCGTTCACTATTGCTAGATACCAACTATGATTATGCGGACCACACAAACAGCTAGAGTTCACAACTAGCAAGAATGCTATAAAAGTCCTTTTAGGTGAAGGAAATTCATCGTGTCAAAGTGTTCAGAAATACTCTGCAGCATGTTTAAGTATTTGCTTTGCCAATCTCAATGAAGGATCAATGAAAAGAACTTCCTCGCGCAAGTCCAAGTATCTGGACCATAATTCAAGTTTCTCTAGTAATCAAAACCATTTAAAACAAGGCGGCAAATATATGTGTATCGTGACCTCCAAGTAAAGTATATACAAGCAATAGAGCGAACAAGCAACTGATCACAGCAGGCTCTGTTGATCTCACTATGCAATTTTAAAACATCTATGTTGTTTAATTAAGTCAACAATTAGATTAGGATTTAATGTAAGCCAATTTTCTTCAAATTAAAGCAATAACTATAGAGGAAATAATAAATATTCCAATCATTATTACGATTAAACACTTTTATCTTACCCTACTGTTGCTTCCACACGTTGTTCAATCGTTGCATCTGCAGGAAGACCAGAGCGATACACAGGAAATGTCAAAACTACTCCAAGATGGTTTGAGCCAAGCAACCTAAATGGGTTTGTGAGGACCGCTTTGCCGGTAGCCCACGCTCGCAAAATGTTCTCTCGATCCTCCTGCACAAAAAATAGAAGGAACATAACCACCAGAAGAACACAGAAAGCTTAGATGAGCTGAAGAAAGAAATATTATTAGTCCAATACAAGGAATTAAAGAACCTCTCCAGACATCATATCTAGAGCCTCTATATAGGAGACGGTCTCCTGAGAATATATTACGGGAGCGTATTCATCTTGCATAGGGGAGGGCTCCCTTTTCATGGTCTGAATTGTCCAACCCTGATGAGTCTCAAACAACTCTCTTTCCGCATGGAGAACTCGCTGCGCATATGCTACGCCATTCAACAGTGGCCGTTCGAAGGACGTTCTTGCCGTGTAGTAGGCAAAGGTTTCCTGGAGAATAATTGAAACCATTCAGGGAATTTACAACAGCAGGTAAAAAGAACAAACCCAAATCATTAATTGCTCGGATATTAAACATCTAGTTTTAAAAATGAGGGGGGAAAATAAAAACATAAATAAGGAGAAATAAGAAATAGCTCATATCAATCATAGAAGGCCCTCAATCACACTAAGAAATTCCCAAATTCAGGAGAAAAATGAGAAAAAGAAACCCAAATCCAATAATAAATCATATCAATCAAAGAAAGGAGCCCAAAATAGGGAAAATACATAATAACTAGTATAGATCATGTAAAAACTTCAAATCTCAACCCAGAGACTTCCAAAGTGAAAAAAAGAAAAAAAAAAAAACTTGGAAATTAGTAGTTCTTTTGCTCCCAGAGATATATCTTGGAGATGAGATAATTCATATTTATAGTTCAAATTTCTATATGTTTTAATTTTGATGTTATATATAAAAAAAAGGTATATATATATCAATTACACCATCGATCTATATTTAAACATGCCCTACTTAGCAAAGTAGCTAGGGTGTTAAATCCATCAACATGGTTAGTGGGCTCCATATATATAACCAGGTTAGAGGTGGCATGTGCTTTGTCAGGTAGATGTGCGGTCCTCTTAAATTGACCTCAAGTTCATTAATAAAATACCGGATTAATTACTTGATAAGTATTTGGGAAACTTGAAAAAACAAAGAAAAAATTAAAGAGTCTAGTTGATGCATCCTTGTTAAATGTGTTGGCATTTACCTTTCTGCGTTTCTTGCATTTGATAATCTTTCGTTTTTGATTTCGCACCGAAATGAATTGGACTGTAATTTACCAATATAGTATAGATAATGGCCCACCTAATTAAATATTTTCACACAAAAAAGGAAGAAGAAAAGAAACAGAGATCAACTAAATTGTTGATCAAAGTATTTGTAACTAATACAGCATAAAGGTAGGATGTCAATCAATTTTCTTCAGAAATTCATTTATTTTTCTTTCTTTTTTTTTAAAATTTTGCCGTGGGTCCCGTTATCCCATAACCCTCTATCCAAGCACCTATATATAATAGACCAAAGTTTATACAGAAATTCAAACCCTGACTTTGTAGTCAACATCCAAATTACACAAATAGATGGAATAGATTATACCTGATCAATGGCGGAGGGGTACTTCTCGTAGTGGAAGGTGGAGACGAGGATGGCGAGGGCGTGGACATGGTTGACGCTCACGGCGAACTGGTCCTGGAGCATCCTCGCGCGCTCCTCGCACATGCTCACGAGCCCTTCGTGCGCCTTCCTCATTCTCTCGCTCCGTATGTAACAATGGAGGGCCCCCCATATCCCCACCGACGCCGCCACCCACACCACCACCATCGCCGTGCGATTCACCCACCACCTCCTCCTCGCCTCCGCCCCCATCTGTCGCCCCCAAACCCTAACCCTACCTCCCCACCACCACCCCCTCCCTCAAAACCCTAATCACCGCATCATTCCCACCATCGATCTCCGCGAAGGAGAGAGAGAGACAGAGAGAGAGAGAGAGAGTGAGTAACTGAGAGAGAATGCGGGTTAGGGCGGGTTAGGGCGCGGGTGATGCAGCGCGGGTTCGCATCACCAAAAAAAAAAAAACTAAAAAATGGTGGGAAATAAAACCTATAGTGGCGACAGAAATGTCGCCACGAATACTTATTATTGGTGGCGACAAAAAATGTCGCCACCAATAATTATTATTGGTGGCGACAAAAATGTCGCCACCAATAATAAGTATTGGTGGCGACAAAATTGTCGCCACCAATAATAAGTATTGGTGGCGATAAAATTGTCGCCACCAATAATAAGTATTAGTGACGACAAAAATGTCGCCTCTATTACTTATTTATTGGTGCTTTTAAATTTGAAATTTACAATTTTAAAATTAAAACTTATAAATCAAAACTTATAGTTTAAAATTGTAAATTTTAAAATTTATACTTTTAAATTTTTAAAATTTAGATTTTATCTTAAATTTAAAATTTAAAATTTACAATTTCTGATTTGAAATTTAAAATTTAAATATTAAGATTTAAAATTTTAAATTTAATATCTAAATTTTAAATTTAAAAATTAAATTTAACGGATAAAATTTAAAATTAAAAAATTTAAATATGAAATATAAAATTTAAAATTTAAAATTGAAAATAAGTTTAAAATTCGAATCTAAAAGGAAAATAAAAATTTAAAATTTAAGTTCATTTAAAATTTAAAAATTAAAATATAAAATTTAAAATTTGAAATTAAAATTTGAATCTAAAAAAAAAATAAAAAATTAAAATTTAGGTTGAAAATTAGAATCAGATTTCAGGTAGCAGCTTCAATTGCTTTTGATTTTGGGTCTCAAAAAAACTGATTTAAAAAATGAGATTTAGATTTTAAAAAAATAAATAATATAGTGGCGACAAAATTGTCGCCACCAATAATAAGTATTAGTGGCGACAGAAATGTCGCCACCAATAATAAGTATTGGTGGCGACAGAAATGTCGCCACCAAAAATGTAATAATATAGTGGCGACATACAATGTCGCCGCTGTATATTCTTTATTGGTGGTGACAAAAGTCGCCACTATATATTTATCTTTTCACGGCGACAAAAGTCGCCACTAATTACTAAGTATTAGTGGCGACATTTAAAAGTCGCCGCTATATCTTAATTATTGGTGGCGACAAATATATGTCGCCACTGTATCTTATTTATCGGTGGCGACAATTAAATGTCGCCACTATAGCTTTACAATTAGTGGCGACAATAATTGTCGCCACCAAATTGTCACCACCAAAAGTCCTTTTTCTTGTAGTGTGAGAACTACACCAACACATAGTTCAAAGTGGGTACCGTCACCAATGTTGGGTTATATGTAATAAGGATCTAAATAGGGGAAAAAAAACACCTAGAGGGGGGTGAATAGGTGTAAACGTATAAACACTCAAAAATCGTTGCGATAAAAAACCCAATGCGGAAATAAAAATAATACGCAAGATTTTTACGTGGAAAACTCCATCACCGGAGTAAAAAACCACGGAACCGATAACACGGCAGAAATCCACTAGAATTAAAACACGTACAAGGAGATTTACCGTACACACTTACGACTCAACCTTTTCCATACGCTCCTAGAGGATCTTCTCCGCTCGCTCCACGACGCTTCTCGAATCCACGATCTGCGCCCAACGCCGAATCCACGGCGTCCAACGTCGAATCCACGACGTCCGACCGAATCCACGGTCTTCACCCAATAGCACCCTTCGAATCCACGAACGTGCCTCGCTCCGAATCCACGAGAGCGGTTGAACCTTGAATCCACAAGGACACGCGAATCCACGCGCCGATTTTTGGGGTAAATCGTTGTTTTTGGTGGTGATGATCCGCCGAATACTTAGATCAAAGATAGATCGGAAATACCATCTAAGTATTCATTAGTTTGATTCAACTCAAGATGTGAGTATGAAAACCTAGAATCAAACTAATCAATATAGATGAAGAAACATAGAGTATTCTCTAATGATTTCCTTTCTTCTCTATATATGGATCTAGAGCCGTATAAGATGATATATGAAAATGACGGCTATTTGGATTTTCGGCCTCTATGAAAAAGAGTCATAGGGTCTATTTATAGGTTAGAAACCCTAGGAAGGAGATAAGAATCAAAAACCTAACATTTCTGGAAATTTTACGGACGGCGATCCGGATCGGATTAGCTGTGATCCGGATCGTCGTAACGAGTCAGGCAATTCCAGAAAAACGAAGGTTCGGGATCCGGATCGAAGTGCTTGATCCGGATCATTCATACAGTTCACCAAACATCAACGTTCGGGATCCGGATTGCGAAGCCTGATCCGGATCGTTCAAGGAAGATGGTAAACTCAGTGTTCGGGATCCGGATCAAGAGAGGCTACGATCCGGATTGAACTGGTGTATGAACGAACCACCTTCGGGATCCGGATCGAACAACCTGATCCGGATCCTGAACATGTCCCAAGTCCAGTTTTTTGATTTTTATGCAATGAAAGATTCTTCCAAGTGTTTCTACACTGCAAGAAGTATTCGGATCACACAAAATCTTTAGTTAAACATACCTGATCCTTTTGAATTCTTCTTTCTTGAGATTGAGTTAAATGATCCAACTTTCTTCACCTTCAATCTTCAAGACTTGAGACTTTCACGAAACTACGCCAACTCAAATTCCGTAACAATCTCCCCCTTTGGCGGTTTCGTGACAAAACACAGATCCACTAAAGAAAATTCAAAAAGATATTTTTGTTGCTATCACCATACAACAAAAATTTACAATGGAGATCCGAAAATTTAAAAACATGAGATAAACTCCTAAAACAGACTCTAGACTTAGACATCTGTACTCTCTGCACAAAGAAATCATTCTTGACAAAAAGAGATCGTTAGATACCTCAAGAATATTTAGCATACAAAACCTAGTACAGAGATAGAGTTTATCTGATCATCATGACATTTGAGAATTCAGATATGTAAGAGAATCATAGTCAAAAACCAACATATCTTCTATGCAATCAAAAACCAAATGTCATGTTAGTGAACATCAACTTGTTAGTCATATTACATGCCCAAATAGTTAGTCGAATAGTTAGTAGAGACATGCAAACAATCACAAGATAAAAACCAAAGTTGAAGTTGAAGTGATACTTACCTTGATGTATACAAATTTTCACATCAGCATTGTTCATCATTGTACCTTGATGCAGTCATCATTGTACCTTGATGTATACAAGATCACAATTTTCACAATATCATTGTTCAAATATCATTGTTCAAGTTCTCTAAACTCTCTCCCCCTTTTTGTCACAAACAAAGCCAAACTTACCAAAAATTGAAGGAGAGTTAAAAATTTTAAAGAAAATGTTCCAAAATTTAAGAACTAGAACTAAGAGTAAGTCCTAAAAACTGAAAAACCTGCACAAGAAAAGGTTAAAAATCTAAAGTTCCTGCATAAGAGAATTGTTAGTCAGACGATTCAGGCATCTGAATCTGAGTCAACCGAGGCGGAGTCTTCAGAGCTCGTGCAACCCAGCTTTTTCAAAATTCCTTTAAGTATTCCCGAGATCGTAGTACACTCTTGCTTCATCTGATGTATGTCCTTGGACATCTTTCTGAGTTCTAGAGCCATTTTATCTTGTTCTTGTTTTATGGAAGACTCTAGATTTCCCTTTTGGTCAGTTCTTCTGGAAGTTGAAGAACGTTGAGTGACGATTGACGGAGCAGTCTGACCTTCATTCCGAGGAGATCGTCTTGGCAAAAAGGGTGGATTGCTTGGCACATTCTTTTTCATGGCTTGCTGCTTAAGTATTGAGGAAGACTTCAGTAGCTTTTTTTTCTTTTTAGGAAAATGGATGAAGAAGTCATTGGTGCTTTTCCTTTTTCCGCAGCAGTGAGCGGAGCCTTTTCCGTTGATGTTTCTGCATGGGCTTTCCCTTTCGATGCAACAGAGGTTTTCTGTGGCGATTCTTCAGGATGTGTTTCATCATCTGATAACTCATCCCAGTTAACTTCATCCTTTTTAGCCCTCTTGGCAGTGTCTCTCGTATGTACCATAGCAGCAAGTAGGAAAACAATCCAAGTGATCACCATTGCTAATGGTTTCTTGAGAAAAGAAATCCTGTGTGGAACAACTCAAGAACACGAAAAAATTGTTAATTTGCAAAGATTTGAAAAATTGTACCCAAACAATCATAATCATGTAGAGAGACTAAGAATCAAATTAGTTTTGCAAAAGGACTTTTAAAAATAGATCAATTGCATGATTTTCGAAAATCCTTATGATATGCCCTAAAACCGAAATTTTAGAAATCGAAGCCTAAAAATCCGTTAATCAGGAGAATACTTAGCATATAATCAAAACTAATCTACCCAGAGTTCTTATTTCAAAAGAAATTTGATCAAAAACCATCCACAAACAAGGTTGATCCAAGAAATTCATCGCGTTTGAGGAGGAAAAGAGAAAAACGGTGAAAAACCGAGATTTTGATCAATAAAACTTACTTGGAGTTGAAGAACTTGAGTTTGAAAGCTTCCAGGAAGGATGAAATCTAGAGAGAGAGGCTCTGGAAACTTTGGAACAAAAGATTGGAGTAAAAGAAATCAAAACCCTTTTGTTCTTTATAAAACCCTAGCCGCGATCGGGATCAGTTCATGATTGCGATCCGGATCGGCTACCCGCAGTGAGAAACTGCGTTCGGGATCCGGATCGGCAGGTCCAATCCGGATCGTCAGCCCGCAGAAGAAAACCTGCGTTCGGGATCCGGATCATCTTGCCCGATCCGGATCGGCTCCAACTTTTTCTTTAGAAAATTTCAGAGAAATTCAAGAAAAACCAGAAAAAGATTGTAAGCACAAATGTGTATCAACTTTAAACAAAAATCATCGTTTCATACAACAAGAATTAGATTATGCCAAATCTATCAATAATATCCAAAAATGAAACGAAAATTTACAAAAATTAAATCCCTTAAAGTTGAACACTTTCAATTACATCTAACTTGATCTTATGAGTAATGCCTTTATCAAATCATCAATTCAGTAAAGAAAATGAAATACAAAGATCAATAGATGTTTGAAATCCCAAATATAGTAGATAATGTATCTAGACAATCTGTTGAAGAGAGTGGCTCTTTGAGCATCTTTCTTTAAAAACCCACCTTATACCAACCTTGAAATTTGACGGAGTCAAGTATTTCAACATGCATTATACTTAATCAAAAATTGAACAACCATGCTTGGTATACATGTGGTAGCTGCACACAATACTCGGGCGACCGAGGTGGTAGCTCTTTCCTCCATGTGGTGGTAGTTTTCACACTCCTCATTGGGATGTAACTCTTTCCACATCTTTTGAGCATTTTACTTTTTCTATGACTCCCCCTCAATTGGCTATCAATTATTTAAGATATAAAGTATTCAACCAAATATTGATCTCGATTTCATACTCGACTAAGCAGTCAAATAAGATAATGACTATACCAAGAGATCATTGAGAGAGAGAAATTGACTTTGATCACTTAGAAGATGATTTAATTAACATAAATGATCATTGCAACAGTGAAATATTATGATGGCAAAAGCATAATAAATTTCTAAATGTGCGAAAAGATGCAATTAAAGTCAATTATGATCTATGCTCAATTAATGTCCTATGTACAAACATAGATAATGAACAAAACAAAAACAAATACAAAACCTATCCTAAGCAAAGGTTTCAAAAAGAAGTTTATTTCAAGGAAAGCATTCCAATTGCTTTTCGTAAATGAATAAAATGTTTTTGATCCAAAGGTTTTGTTAGAATGTCAGCTAATTGATCCTCAGTTGAAATATATGAAAATTGAAGAGTATTTGATTCAACTAGCTCTCTAAGAAAATGATATCTAAGTTCAATATGTTTTGTTCTAGAGTGCAACACAGGGTTTTTTGAAATGTTAATTGCACTTGTGTTGTCACAAAGAATTGTTACCGAAGATGCTGAAATGCGGAAGTCGCTCAATACGCTTTTCATCCAAATGAGTTGAGTTGAGCAACTTCCAGCTGAAATGTATTCCGCTTCGGCAGTCGAGAGTGCTATGCAATTCTACTTTTTACTGTGCCATGCAACAAGGCAATGGCCAAGATAGAAGCATGCACCACTCGTGCTTTTCCGATCATCCACTGATCCTGCCCAATCGGCATCTGAGTATCCAACAATATCCAGACTTGTTCCCATAGGATACCAAATTCCGAAATTAATTGATCCTTTGATATACCGGATGATCCTTTTCACCGCTTTCAGGTGAACCTCCTTTGGTGCTGATTGATATCTCGCGCAAATCCCAACACCAAAAGATATATCCGGGCGACTAGCCGTGAGGTAAAGTAGACTTCCAATCATACTTCGATACAGTTTCTCGTCTACATTCTCACTTTGTGATTCACTTCCAAGTCCCTTGTGGCTAGTTCCCATTGGAGTTGGAAAATCTTTACAATTTTCTAGATCGAACTTTTTGACCAACTCCATTGCATACTTGGATTGACTCAAGTGAATACCTTCATCATTTTGTTTAATTTGCAATCCAAGGAAATAAGTCAATTCGCCCATCATGGACATCTCAAATTCGCTTTCCATGGTCCTCCGTGAATTTAGAAGCATCATTATCTCTTGTTGCGCCAAATACAATGTCATCGACATAGATTTGTGCTACAATGAAATTGCTTTGATAATGCTTCACAAAGAGAGTCCTGTCAGCTCCCCCTCGAGTATAGCCCTTCTCCAAAAGGTGCTTTGTTAACCTTTCGTACCATGCTCGCGGTGCTTGTTTCAGACCGTAAAGAGCCTTTTTCAAACGAAAAACATGGTTAGGTTGTTTATGGTCTACAAAACCTTTCGGTTGAGCCACATAAACTTCCTCATTTAAAAACCCATTTAGAAAAGCGCTCTTAACGTCCATTTGAAATAATTTGATTTTAAAAATGACAAGCAATAGCAAACAGTATACGAAAGGACTCGAGTCTAGCTACAGGGGCGAATGTTTCGTCAAAGTCTATACCTTCTACTTGAGAGTAGCCTTGAGCAACTAATCGTGCCTTGTTCCTGATGATAGTACCATCCTCATTTTTCTTGTTCTTGAAGATCCATTTGGTACCTATCACATTGTGTTGCTGTGGAGGCTTCGTTAATTCCCAGACTTTGTTTCGCTCAAATTGATGGAGCTCTTCCTGCATTGCTTTAATCCAGTAGTCATCCTGAAGAGCTTCATCTATGTTCTTTGGTTCGATTAAAGATACGTAGCAAGCGAATCCACAAACCAACTGCCTCCGAGTTCTGACTCCTTCTTGTGGATCTCCAATAATATTCGATTCCGGATGATCCTTGGAGATTCGTAACGTTTGTTGAAACGGAGTACTCGGAGATACATGAGATGATTCCTGCACATCAGATAAACTAGAAGAGCCATTAGATGCATCATTAATATTGGAAGTATTATCATGAGAAGATGCACTAGCAGGAGAATCATCATATAGAGAGATATCGAGGGTAGATTTTCCAGATCCAAAGTGAAAAGCTTCATCTACTTTAACATTTATAGATTCTACGATCGTCTTAGATTCCAAGTTAAAAACTCGATATGCTCTACTATTAGTAGAATACCCCAAGAAAATCCCTTCGTCACTTCGTGAGTCAAACTTTCCAAGGTTTTCACGGTCACGTAAAATGTAACACCGACTCCCGAAGATGCGAAAATATTTGATGTTGGGTTTTCTACCACACCATAGTTCATATGGTGTATTTAACGTTCCCGGGCGCAAGAACACTCGATTAATGACATAGACAGCAGTGTTCACAGCTTCAGCCCAAAAATGTAGCGGTAAATTCCGGCTATGAAGCATCACACGCGCCATCTCTTGAACAACCCTGTTCTTGCGCTCGACAACACCATTCTGTTGAGGTGTATAGGGTGCAGAGAATTCATGCTTAATACCGTTTGAAGTACAAAAGTCAATGAATTTTGAATTAATGAATTCTCCACCTCTATCACTTCTAACACGAATGATCTTTTCATTCTTTTCAATCATAATACGAATGCAAATCTCGTGAAAAGAATCAAAAGTATCAGCTTTCCTCTTTTAAAAATGCTACCCAAGAATACCGAGAGAAATCATCAACCAATAAAAAAATATAACATTTACCTCCCAAAGATGGTTGACGGGTCGGCCAAAAGAAAAAGAAGAAAAGAAAATAGTCTACATAAACTACACAAGATTTAATCGTAGAACGAATAAAGACAAGGAGGGGTTTCACCTTTGCATACCCAAACCTTTTGAGTTTTGGAGTATGTTGGCAATGGTTGAGAAGTTTTCCTTGATGAAGACGTCTTGCATGATTGGTCTTTTTCTTTTGTCATCGTCTTATTTGAAGTACTACCAATGTCCTTTTCTTTAGGAAAATTTTCTTTGAATTACGGGGAGTGAACTTATTGGTAGTAGTTGCAAGATGTGGTTGATTTGATCTTTGAGCTCCAATCTTGCAATTTCTTTCAATGTGCCCTGCAAAATTACAACGAAAACATACCTTTGTGCTTGACGATTCTGAAGAGGATGAAGTAGGCTTGTTGTCGTTGGTTGTCATGATTTCCGGTGTCGGAGGAGGAGATACCGACTGAGGCACAAAGACTGTCCCAACCGAACTAAAATTGTCTTCAGTTCGATTGTATCCGAGGCCGAACTTGTTTGTTTGACCAAGACCAAGAAGTTTATCCAACTTGCTCCTTCCAAAAGAAAATTGTTGTAAGTCATCCTTGAGTTGGCAAATGGTCTCTGTCATTTCCAATTTTTCCCGTCGGGCCTCGCCGTAGAGCTTCAAGAAATAGTTCGCTTTGTTCACCATATCTATATAGTTCTTCTCGAGTTGCTCATTGGACTCTTGAAGGGAAACATTTGCCTTTATCAGATTATCCCTTTCCACTTCAAGATCGGTCGAGAGAGAAGTTACCCTTTTTACTTCTTCTTCGAGATCCTGCAATCTCCCTCTCAACCCCTTATTTTGCTTAGCCGGTTTCTTTAAATCCCGTAAAGATCTGTGATAGGCTAGAGCAAAATCTTCACCTTCCGAATCATCTGATTCATTGTCCGTTGCATTCTTTTCAACAGTGGAGTTGGACAACGACTCGGATGTACTTGCCATAAAGCACATGAAGGGTGAAGATACGGACGCGTGGAATGCGGTGGAGCTCTTTTCTTCATCACTCGAAGACGACTCATTTGACGTTGAGTTGTCATCCCAAGTGACGACTTGCATCGCCTTCTTCTTTGCCGGATACTTGTTAGGACACTCCGTTGCAATGTGGCCATAGCCTCGACATTTGAAGCATTGTAGTTGTCCTTCTGAACTTTTCTTATCCTTTGAGAAGTTCTCTTGCTTTCTTGACTTGTAACTTGAAGTACCCTTGCCTTTGTTCGACTTTCGAAGGATGGAGATTTGCTTGAATTACCCCTTCGAAAGTTGCGGCGAAACTTCCTTGTCAAGAGAGCGAGCTGCTTCTCAAATTCCTCCATAGAAAGGTTCTCGTCATCGTCTGAGGAGGATGTATCCGCGTCTTCTTCCTTAGTTGTTTTCAAACGCATACCTGAAGACTATAAGTGGATGCCTTTCCAGAAGAATTGTTAGTAGTAAATGTCATTTCATAAGTTTGTAATGAACCAACTAATTCTTCTACACGTATTTCGTCCGGGTGTTTAATAGTTTCAATGGCAGTAACCTTTGGGCGAAATCGTTCAGGAAGAGTTCTTAAGATCTTTCTTACAATCTTAAATTCTGGAATCTTCTCTCCCAGGTTAGCACATGAGTTTACGATATCTTGCAATCGTGTATAGTAGTCCGTGAAAGATTCATTTTCTGCCATCACGATAGAGTCAAACTTGCTCGTAAGCATTTGCAGTTTCTGAATCTTCACGAGGTTAGTTCCCTCATGTGTAACCTGAAGAACATCCCAGATTTCTTTCGCAGTCTCACATGCCGAGACGCGAGAGAATTCAGTTTGAGATAAGGCATTAAAAATAGCATTAATTCCCTTGCCATTGTAAGAAGATGAATCTAACTCTTCCTTGGTCCATTTCGACCTAGGTTTTAAGGTGCGAACATCACCATAAATTCAGTTGGATTAGACCATCCTAATTCAATTGATTGCCACACCCGTTCGTCGATGGAAATTAAAAAGGCTTTCATCCGTACTTTCCAGTACGCATAATTTGTTCCATCGAAGAACGGGGGTCGTTGATGTTTCCACCTTCAACCATTGTTTACAACCCTATTCCCGCTCTGATACCACTTGTTGGGTTATATGTAATAAGGATCTAAATAGGGAAAAAAACACCTAGAGGGGGGTGAATAGGTGTAAACGTATAAACACTCAAAAATCGTTGCGATAAAAACCCAATGCGGAAATAAAAATAATACGCAAGATTTTTACGTGGAAAACTCCATCACCGGAGTAAAAAACCACGGGACCGATAACACGGCAGAAATCCACTAGAATTAAAACACGTACAAGGTGATTTACCGTACACACTTACGACTCAACCTTTTCCATACGCTCCTAGAGGATCTTCTCCGCTCGCTCCACGACGCTTCTCGAATCCACGATCTGCGCCCAACGCCGAATCCACGGCGTCCAACGTCGAATCCACGACGTCCGACCGAATCCACGGTCTTCACCCAATAGCACCCTTCGAATCCACGAACGTGCCTCGCTCCGAATCCACGAGAGCGGTTGAACCTTGAATCCACAAGGACACGCGAATCCACGCGCCGATTTTGGGGTAATCGTTGTTTTTGGTGGTGATGATCCGCCGAATACTTAGATCAAAGATAGATCGGAAATACCATCTAAGTATTCATTAGTTTGATTCAACTCAAGATGTGAGTATGAAAACCTAGAATCAAACTAATCAATATAGATGAAGAAACATAGAGTATTCTCTAATGATTTCCTTTCTTCTCTATATGTGGATCTAGAGCCGTATAAGATGATATGAAAATGACGGCTATTGGATTTTCGGCCCTAGAAAAGAGTCATAGGGTCTATTTATAGGTTAGAAACCCTAGGAAGGAGATAAGAATCAAAAACCTAACATTTCTGGAAATTTTACGGACGGCGATCCGGATCGGATAGCTGTGATCCGGATCGTCGTAACGAGTCAGGCAATTCCAGAAAAACGAAGGTTCGGGATCCGGATCGAAGTGCTTGATCGGATCGTTCATACAGTTCACCAAACATCAACGTTCGGGATCCGGATTGCGAAGCCTGATCCGGATCGTTCAAGGAAGATGGTAAACTCAGTGTTCGGGATCCGGATCAAGAGAGGCTACGATCCGGATTGAACTGGTGTATGAACGAACACCTTCGGGATCGGATCGAACAAACCTGATCCGGATCCTGAACATGTCCCAAGTCCAGTTTTTGATTTTTATGCAATGAAAGATTCTTCCAAGTGTTTCTACACTACAAGAAGTATTCGGATCACACAAAATCTTTAGTTAAACATACCTGATCCTTTTGAATTCTTCTTTCTTGAGATTGAGTTAAATGATCCAACTTTCTTCACCTTCAATCTTCAAGACTTGAGACTTTCACGAAACTACGCCAACTCAAATTCCGTAACAAACCAATTTCCACGATATGCCCACTAAGTCTACTGGAGGTAATAAGGTAGGTAATCTAGAATATATAAATGCTTGAAATAACGTACAGAATATGCCTCAAGTCTCATGCTCAAAGAAAAAACACTCAAACAAGAAAATGCTATGCATCACGGCACTCCGAGGGGCCACATCAATCCATTCTCACGACTGCCAAATCTGTCCAGTCAATCCTCCCCTCCCTAGTGTATCAAACATAGGTTCGAACGGTCTCAACAGGTGCAACTCAATCTGGGTCACCCGGTACACCAACCCGGCCAATGGAATATCATAATATCACGCTAGGCAGCTCATCAGGCGCATATCATCACATTGCATCCGGAGCGGCAACTCGAGGGGAGCAACCCCACAGAGGAATAGTGTGTCACATCTGGCTCAATAAGCGCGGCACCTGTAGGCTATTAATCCACGATCGAACAGATCGAAAACTCGAATGCCATCTAATCCATAATCAGTCGGAGAACCCTCCACGACTCAATCTGATAATGCACACAAACCCCCAAAGGCACTAGAAAAACCCATCAACTGAATCATAAAAAAAATCCCCTCGGCCCCCAAGCGCGAGGGTACATGCATCCTGAACCTATCCAACCCCTCTGGGTGATCTCAATGTTTAAAAACTATTTTTAAAGCCAAATTTTATATTTAAAACGGGTTTCAACGATTTTTTACAACAGTCAGGCAGTCCAGGTGTCAACTAATCATGCAATCTAGTGTCAAACAGTCTCAAGATCATACTGATGATAATTGGGTTTAGGTCTGTCATTCAAAGATAATCTAGACAGCTATCAGATTTTACCAGCTATACAAATAGCTAAACTAGGCATGCCTTAACATGCTGTCAACAGAATTCGAAGGCATTCCATAAAGTTTGGAAGAATTCCAACCCAACCTGGATGTGCACGGTAATCCTGAGTCCAAAAGAGCTGAAATTTTATGGGTGTGTACTCAGGTTCCCACGATTCCAAGCACCAAAAATCAATAGAAAACTCCACCCGGTCGCTGAGATAAAGCTGAACATCGTGGTAAGCCGAATCACTCAAATAGGTAAATTTTATCACACATTTATCCACAAAACAGGGAATTACCTCCTGAAAGATGCCCCTCAAAAATTCCAAGAAAAATACGATTGCGATCCTCGCGAAGCGTAGATAGAGATCAAGTCCTTAAACACCAAAATTCGCAACCCGTAGGCCGAGAAAATTGCAAAATTACCTCAGCCCTGTCCGAAAAGTGTCACAGAAAAGGGGGTCTAAAGATGCTGCACGAACTCCCATAAAAACTCAAAACTGAGCAGAGCGACGATTATCAAAAATCGAAGGCCTGCCTATTGTCGAAACGCTGCCATAAAAATCAGCGAAAAACTCCAAAAGATCAGCTCAGAGGAGCTCTCCGACGAAGAGTTGACGGGAAAAACTAATGTCGAAGAAACGTCGCGACTCTCGAGATCAGGCAGGGAAAATATCAGACGATCACCGAAAATTTCCAAAACCCCCAAAAGTGAAGAAAACTCGAAGTAGAAACTCACTGTCGAAAGTGGCTTGAAGATTGGATCTCAGAAAGCCTCCAAAAGCCAGCCCCAAGATGGCTATTTAAGCCAAAACACATGAAGACCAGAATTATAGTCAAGGGGGTGGATTCGGGCGCCCGAAAGATTCTGATCGCGCCACGTGTCCCGAGCCCCGTGCTCCGCACACCTCGCGCACGTTGGGTGCTTGCGCCCGCAATGGGAAGGTGCCACGTGTCCCCACGCGGTTCACGTGGTCCACGCTCCCGGTCTACACGCCGGGTCGTCCGGATCTTGTCGGCCACTCACGAGCTGCCACGTGGCGCCGCCCCGCCGCATCGTCCCGACCAATCGCGTGATGCCACGTGGAAAATCCAAAACTCATGCCTCCCAGTGGCACGCATCTGTCCGTGGACCGACCTGCCCCACGCGCCGCGCCTGCCGCGGCCGTGCCCGCGCTGCCCGCAGCCTCTCCGTGCCTGCGCGCCGGCCGCGGCGCCGAGCTCGGCGCTGCCGCCGCGCCGGCTGCTGTAATGTACCGAAATTTTCGGCACATAAATAAATGTAAATAAAGGTGGTATGGTACATACTAGTGTTATGAAAGTTGGGGAAGTAAGGAACATTTGGACGCGAGTTGGGCCCAATTGGGTAAAATGGAGAGATCCTAAAAATTTATTGGAGAAAGGGGGGCCCAGTTTTTAGTGGAAAAATTCACAGTGTCGGAAAATTCGAGAAATTGGGAGCCCGTAAATATGTTTTAAGACCAACAAAAAAGTCGCGTTGATCGGATGCCTGATAGTGAGAACGGGCTCCGCAAAACAGTGTCGGGAAAATTCTGAGAAAATTTGGGGAGCTTCGTAATTATGTTTAAGACCACAGTAAAAATTTCGGGTGATAGGATTTCGGATAGCTTGCGAGAACGGGGTTCCGCCAGCGATTCTGGATACAGCGGGGCTTTTTGGTGGCCCAGAAATGGCACAAAAGTGCAAAATTTAAGTTTTCTCTGGTAATTAAGCTCAAACGAAGCCGACCTGTCAAATTTGGACGGAAACGGACGAAAAAATGGACAGAAAACGAAAAAAAAACGGATCTCGAGGCGATGGCCACGCGCGGACGAGGCGAGGGTGGCGTGTTGCGCAAGGCGCGCCTGGCGATAGTGCGCGCCCGCGTGGCGCGCAGGACGAGCGCCACGTGGCGCGGGGCGCCGCTTGGACCTGGTGCGCGCCCCCCTTCGTGGTGAACCCATTTGGCGGGTTCCCATTGGGGGGACCCGTGGACCGGTCCACGAGCCACCCCCCACTCTCCCTTCTCTTCTCTTTTTTCTTTTTCTTTCTTTTCTTCTTCTCTCTTCCTCCCCGCAGACCCTTCCTCTTCTCTTCCTTTTTGTCCAGCGAGCTTCGAGTGAGGGAGAGAGAGAGAGATAGAGAGAGAAGAAAAGAAAAAAAAAAAAAAAGGGATTTTGTGGGGCAAGTGAGCGCGCCGTGAACCTCGTGGAGGCGCGCGAGGCTCCAAAAAGCCGAGGACAGCGCGACCTGTACGAGGTACGTTATTTTTTGACGATATTTTAGCATAATTTTTATGCCTTCTTTGGGTTGTAGATTTGACCCCATTACCAATTGCGTGTTAGAAACCATGTTATACTGCGCCGTTTTGCTGCGCGGACTGCCGGGGACAGGTTTTGAGCGCCTCTTTTGCGTGCATGTGTGGAAGAAATGCATCGTTTGTGTGCGGATTCAAAAAATATGCGCAGTTTTGGACGCAAACTCGGAAAAAACGTGCAACGTTTGTGCGTGCAACGTTGAAAAAAATGCAGCGTTTTGCGTGCCAAAACGAGGTATGTGCTCCGTTTCGCGGTGTGCAACTTGTGTTATCGCGCACGTTTTACGTGCACAAATCTAATATTGTGGCATCGATTTGCG
>CM055061.1:36148057-36203560 GCA_029204045.2 Tillandsia leiboldiana
ATAGTGGCGACTACAATGTCGCGGCTGATAGTTCTTTAATTGTGGGTGGTGACAAAAGGCGCCACTAGTATATTATCTTTTCACGGCACAAAAGTGCGCGCACATTACTAAGTATTAGTTGGCGCATTAAAAGTTCCCGCTATATCTTAATTGATGGTGGCGACAAATATTGTCGCCACTGTATCTTAATTGTATCGGTGGGCGACATTAAAGGGTCGCCCTATAGCTTACAATTAGATTCGACAATAATTGCGCCACCAAATTGTCACCACCAAAAGTCCTTTTCTTTGTAGTGTGAGAACTACACCAACACATAGTTCAAGTGGGTACCGTCACCATGTTGGGTTATATGTAATAAGGATCTAAATAGGGGAAAAAACACCTAGAGGGGGGTGAATAGGTGTAAACGTATAAACACTCAAAAATCGTTGCGATAAAAAACCCAATGCGGAAATAAAAATAATACGCAAGATTTTTACGTGGAAAACTCCATCACCGGAGTAAAAAACCACGGGACCGATAACACGGCAGAAATCCACTAGAATTAAAACACGTACAAGGTGATTTACCGTACACACTTACGACTCAACCTTTTCCATACGCTCCTAGAGGATCTTCTCCGCTCGCTCCACGACGCTTCTCGAATCCACGATCTGCGCCCAACGCCGAATCCACGGCGTCCAACGTCGAATCCACGACGTCCGACCGAATCCACGGTCTTCACCCAATAGCACCCTTCGAATCCACGAACGTGCCTCGCTCCGAATCCACGAGAGCGGTTGAACCTTGAATCCACAAGGACACGCGAATCCACGCGCCGATTTTTGGGGTAAATCGTTGTTTTTGGTGGTGATGATCCGCCGAATACTTAGATCAAAGATAGATCGGAAATACCATCTAAGTATTCATTAGTTTGATTCAACTCAAGATGTGAGTATGAAAACCTAGAATCAAACTAATCAATATAGATGAAGAAACATAGAGTATTCTCTAATGATTTCCTTTCTTCTCTATATGTGGATCTAGAGCCGTATAAGATGATATATGAAAATGACGGCTATTTGGATTTTCGGCCCTAGAAAAAGAGTCATAGGGTCTATTTATAGGTTAGAAACCCTAGGAAGGAGATAAGAATCAAAAACCTAACATTTCTGGAAATTTTACGGACGGCGATCCGGATCGGATTAGCTGTGATCCGGATCGTCGTAACGAGTCAGGCAATTCCAGAAAAACGAAGGTTCGGGATCCGGATCGAAGTGCTTGATCCGGATCGTTCATACAGTTCACCAAACATCAACGTTCGGGATCCGGATTGCGAAGCCTGATCCGGATCGTTCAAGGAAGATGGTAAACTCAGTGTTCGGGATCCGGATCAAGAGAGGCTACGATCCGGATTGAACTGGTGTATGAACGAACCACCTTCGGGATCCGGATCGAACAACCTGATCCGGATCCTGAACATGTCCCAAGTCCAGTTTTTGATTTTTATGCAATGAAAGATTCTTCCAAGTGTTTCTACACTACAAGAAGTATTCGGATCACACAAAATCTTTAGTTAAACATACCTGATCCTTTTGAATTCTTCTTTCTTGAGATTGAGTTAAATGATCCAACTTTCTTCACCTTCAATCTTCAAGACTTGAGACTTTCACGAAACTACGCCAACTCAAATTCCGTAACAATCTCCCCCTTTGGCGGTTTCGTGACAAAACACAGATCCACTAAAGAAAATTCAAAAAGATATTTTTGTTGCTATCACCATACAACAAAAATTTACAATGGAGATCCAAAAATTAAAAACATGAGATAAACTCCTAAAACAGACTCTAGACTTAGACATCTGTACTCTCTGCACAAAGAAATCATTCTTGACAAAAAGAGATCGTTAGATACCTCAAGAATATTTAGCATACAAAACCTAGTACAGAGATAGAGTTTATCTGATCATCATGACATTTGAGAATTCAGATATGTAAGAGAATCATAGTCAAAAACCAACATATCTTCTATGCAATCAAAAACCAAATGTCATGTTAGTGAACATCAACTTGTTAGTCATATTACATGCCCAAATAGTTAGTCGAATAGTTAGTAGAGACATGCAAACAATCACAAGATAAAAACCAAAGTTGAAGTTGAAGTGATACTTACCTTGATGTATACAAATTTTCACATCAGCATTGTTCATCATTTACCTTGATGCAGTCATCATTGTACCTTGATGTATACAAGATCACAATTTTCACAATATCATTGTTCAAATATCATTGTTCAAGTTCTCTAAACTCTCTCCCCCTTTTGTCACAAACAAAGCCAAAATTACCAAAAATTGAAGGAGAGTTAAAAATTTTAAAGAAAATGTTCCAAAATTTAAGAACTAGAACTAAGAGTAAGTCCTAAAAACTGAAAAACCTGCACAAGAAAAGGTTAAAAATCTAAGTTCCTGCATAAGAGAATTGTTAGTCAGACGATTCAGGCATCTGAATCTGAGTCAACCGAGGCGGAGTCTTCAGAGCTCGTGCAACCCAGCTTTTTCAAATTCCTTTAAGCATTCCCGAGATCGTAGTACACTCTTGCTTCATCTGATGTATGTCCTTGGACATCTTTCTGAGTTCTAGAGCCATTTTATCTTGTTCTTGTTTTATGGAAGACTCTAGATTTCCCTTTTGGTCAGTTCTTCTGGAAGTTGAAGAACGTTGAGTGACGATTGACGGAGCAGTCTGACCTTCATTCCGAGGAGATCGTCTTGGCAAAAAGGGTGGATTGCTTGGCACATTCTTTTTCATGGCTTGCTGCTTAAGTATTGATTGAGGAAGACTTCAGTAGCTTTTTTTTCTTTTTAAAAATGGATGAAGAAGTCATTGGTGCTTTTCCTTTTTCCGCAGCAGTGAGCGGAGCCTTTTCGTTGATGTTTCTGCATGGGCTTTCCCTTTCGATGCAACAGAGGTTTTCTGTGGCGATTCTTCAGGATGTGTTTCATCATCTGATAACTCATCCCAGTTAACTTCATCCTTTTTAAGCCCTCTTGGCAGTGTCTCTCGTATGTACCATAGCAGCAAGTAGGAAAACAATCCAAGTGATCACCATTGCTAATGGTTTTCTTGAGAAAAGAAAATCCTGTGTGGAACAACTCAAGAACACGAAAAAATTGTTAATTTGCAAAGATTTGAAGAAATTGTACCCAAACAATCATATCATGTAGAGGAGACATAAGAATCAAATTAGTTTTGCAAAAGGACTTTTAAAAATAGATCAATTGCATGATTTTCGAAAATCCGTATGATATGCCCTAAAACCGAAATTTAGAAATCGAAGCCTAAAAATCCGTTAGATCAGGAGAATACTTAGCAGATAATCAAACTAATCTACCCAGAGTTCTTATTTCAAAAGAATTTGATCAAAAACCAGCCACAAACAAGGTTGATCCAAGAAATTCATCGCGTTTGAGGAGGAAAAGAGAAAAACGGTGAAAAACCGAGATTTTGATCAATAAAACTTACGTGGAGTTGAAGAACTTGAGTTTGAAAGCTTCCAGGAAGGATGAAATCTAGAGAGAGAGGCTCTGGAAACCGTTGGAACAAAAGATTGGAGTAAAAGAAATCAAACCCTTTGTTCTTTATAAAACCCTAGCCGCGATCGGGATCAGTTCATGATTGCGATCCGGATCGGCTACCCGCAGTGAGAAACTGCGTTCGGGATCCGGATCGCAGGTCCAATCCGGATCGTCAGCCCGCAGAAGAAAACCTGCGTTCGGGATCCGGATCATCTTGCCCGATCCGGATCGGCTCCAACTTTTCTTTAGAAAATTTCAGAGAAATTCAAGAAAAACCAGAAAAAGATTGTAAGCACAAATGTGTATCAACTGTAAACAAAAATCATCGTTTCATACAACAAGAATTAGATTATGCCAATCTATCAATAATATCCAAAAATGAAACGAAAATTTACAAAAAAATTAATCCCTTAAAGTTGAACACTTTCAATTACATCTAACTTGATCTTATGAGTAATGCCTTTATCAAATCATCAATTCAGTAAAGAAAATGAAATACAAAGATCAATAGATGTTTGAAATCCCAAATATAGTAGATAATGTATCTAGACAATCTGTTGAAGAGAGTGGCTCTTTGAGCATCTTTCTTTAAAAACCCACCTTATAACCAACCTTGAAATTTGACGGAGTCAAGTATTTCAACATGCATTATACTTAATCAAAAATTGAACAACCATGCTTGGTATACATGTGGTACTGCACACAATACTCGGCGACCGAGGTGGGTAGCTCTTTCCTCCATGTGTGGTAGTTTTCACACTCCTCATTGGGATGTAACTCTTTCCACATCTTTTGAGCATTTTACTTTTTCTATGACTCCCCTCAATTGGCTATCATTATTGAAGATATAAAGTATTCAACCAAATATTGATCTCGATTTCATACTCGACTAAGCAGTCAAATAAGATAATGACTATACCAAGAGATCATTGAGAGAGAGAAATTGACTTTGATCACTTAGAAGATGAGTTTAATTAACATAAATGATCATTGCAACAGTGAAAATATTATGATGGCAAAAGCATAATAAATTTCTAAATGTGCGAAAAGATGCAATTAAAGTCAATTATGATCTATGCTCAATTAATGTCCTATGTACAAACATAGATAATGAACAAAACAAAAACAAATACAAAACCTATCCTAAGCAAAGGTTTCAAAAAGAAGTTTATTTCAAGGAAAGCATTCCAATTGCTTTTCGTAAATGAATAAAATGTTTTTGATCCAAAGGTTTTGTTAGAATGTCGCTAATTGATCCTCAGTTGAAATATATGAAAAGTGAAGAGTATTGATTCAACTAGCTCTCTAAGAAAATGATATCTAAGTTCAATATGTTTTGTTCTAGAGTGCAACACAGGGTTTTTTGAAATGTTATTGCACTTGTGTTGTCACAAAGAATTGTTACCGAAGGATGCTGAAATGCGGAAGTCGCTCAATACGCTTTTCATCCAAATGAGTTGAAGTTGAGCAACTTCCAGCTGAAATGTATTCCGCTTCGGCAGTCGAGAGTGCTATGCATTCTACTTTTTACTGTGCCATGCAACAAGGCCAATGGCCAGATAGAAGCATGCACCACTCGTGCTTTTCCGATCATCCACTGATCCTCGGCCCAATCGGCATCTGAGTAGCCAACAATATCCAGACTTGTGCCCATAGGATACCAAATTCCGAAATTAATTGATCCTTGATATACCTGGATGATCCTTTTCACCGCTTTCAGGTGAACCTCCTTTGGTGCTGATTGATATCTCGCGCAAATCCCAACACCAAAAGATATATCCGGGCGACTAGCCGTGAGGTAAATAGACTTCCAATCATACTTCGATACAGTTTTCTCGTCTACATTCTCACTTTGTGATTCACTTCCAAGTCCCTTGTGGCTAGTTCCCATTGGAGTTGGAAAATCTTTACAATTTTCTAGATCGAACTTTTGACCAACTCCATTGCATACTTGGATTGACTCAAGTGAATACCTTCATCATTTTGTTTAATTTGCAATCCAAGGAAATAAGTCAATTCGCCCATCATGGACATCTCAAATTCGCTTTCCATGGTCTCCGTGAATTTAGAAGCATCATTATCTCTTGTTGCGCCAAATACAATGTCATCGACATAGATTTGTGCTACAATGAAATTGCTTTGATAATGCTTCACAAAGAGAGTCCTGTCAGCTCCCCCTCGAGTATAGCCCTTCTCCAAAAGGTGCTTTGTTAACCTTTCGTACCATGCTCGCGGTGCTTGTTTCAGACCGTAAAGAGCCTTTTTCAAACGAAAAACATGGTTAGGTTGTTTATGGTCTACAAAACCTTTCGGTTGAGCCACATAAACTTCCTCATTTAAAAACCCATTTAGAAAAGCGCTCTTAACGTCCATTTGAAATAATTTGATTTTAAAATGACAAGCAATAGCAAACAGTATACGAAAGGACTCGAGTCTAGCTACAGGGGCGAATGTTTCGTCAAAGTCTATACCTTCTACTTGAGAGTAGCCTTGAGCAACTAATCGTGCCTTGTTCCTGATGATAGTACCATCCTCATTTTTCTTGTTCTTGAAGATCCATTTGGTACCTATCACATTGTGTTGCTGTGGAGGCTTCGTTAATTCCCAGACTTTGTTTCGCTCAAATTGATGGAGCTCTTCCTGCATTGCTTTAATCCAGTAGTCATCCTGAAGAGCTTCATCTATGTTCTTTGGTTCGATTAAAGATACGTAGCAAGCGAATCCACAAACCAACTGCCTCCGAGTTCTGACTCCTTCTTGTGGATCTCCAATAATATTCGATTCCGGATGATCCTTGGAGATTCGTAACGTTTGTTGAAACGGAGTACTCGGAGATACATGAGATGATTCCTGCACATCAGATAAACTAGAAGAGCCATTAGATGCATCATTAATATTGGAAGTATTATCATGAGAAGATGCACTAGCAGGAGAATCATCATATAGAGAGATATCGAGGGTAGATTTTCCAGATCCAAAGTGAAAAGCTTCATCTACTTTAACATTTATAGATTCTACGATCGTCTTAGATTCCAAGTTAAAAACTCGATATGCTCTACTATTAGTAGAATACCCCAAGAAAATCCCTTCGTCACTTCGTGAGTCAAACTTTCCAAGGTTTTCACGGTCACGTAAAATGTAACACCGACTCCCGAAGATGCGAAAATATTTGATGTTGGGTTTTCTACCACACCATAGTTCATATGGTGTATTTAACGTTCCCGGGCGCAAGAACACTCGATTAATGACATAGACAGCAGTGTTCACAGCTTCAGCCCAAAAATGTAGCGGTAAATTCCGGCTATGAAGCATCACACGCGCCATCTCTTGAACAACCCTGTTCTTGCGCTCGACAACACCATTCTGTTGAGGTGTATAGGGTGCAGAGAATTCATGCTTAATACCGTTTGAAGTACAAAAGTCAATGAATTTTGAATTAATGAATTCTCCACCTCTATCACTTCTAACACGAATGATCTTTTCATTCTTTTCAATCATAATACGAATGCAAATCTCGTGAAAAGAATCAAAAGTATCAGCTTTCTCTTTTAAAAATGCTACCCAAGAATACCGAGAGAAATCATCAACCAATAAAAAAATATAACATTTACCTCCCAAAGATGGTTGACGGGTCGGCCAAAAGAAAAAGAAGAAAAGAAAATAGTCTACATAAACTACACAAGATTTAATCGTAGAACGAATAAAGACAAGGAGGGGTTTCACCTTTGCATACCCAAACCTTTTGAGTTTTGGAGTATGTTGGCAATGGTTGAGAAGTTTCCTTGATGAAGACGTCTTGCATGATTGGTCTTTTTCTTTTGTCATCGTCTTATTTGAAGTACTACCAATGTCCTTTTCTTTAGGAAAATTTTCTTTGAATTACGGGGAGTGAACTTATTGGTAGTAGTTGCAAGATGTGGTTGATTTGATCTTTGAGCTCCAATCTTGCAATTTCTTTCAATGTGCCCTGCAAAATTACAACGAAAACATACCTTTGTGCTTGACGATTCTGAAGAGGATGAAGTAGGCTTGTTGTCGTTGGTTGTCATGATTTCCGGTGTCGGAGGAGGAGATACCGACTGAGGCACAAAGACTGTCCCAACCGAACTAAAATTGTCTTCAGTTCGATTGTATCCGAGGCCGAACTTGTTTGTTTGACCAAGACCAAGAAGTTTATCCAACTTGCTCCTTCCAAAAGAAAATTGTTGTAAGTCATCCTTGAGTTGGCAAATGGTCTCTGTCATTTCCAATTTTTCCCGTCGGGCCTCGCCGTAGAGCTTCAAGAAATAGTTCGCTTTGTTCACCATATCTATATAGTTCTTCTCGAGTTGCTCATTGGACTCTTGAAGGGAAACATTTGCCTTTATCAGATTATCCCTTTCCACTTCAAGATCGGTCGAGAGAGAAGTTACCCTTTTTACTTCTTCTTCGAGATCCTGCAATCTCCCTCTCAACCCCTTATTTTGCTTAGCCGGTTTCTTTAAATCCCGTAAAGATCTGTGATAGGCTAGAGCAAAATCTTCACCTTCCGAATCATCTGATTCATTGTCCGTTGCATTCTTTTCAACAGTGGAGTTGGACAACGACTCGGATGTACTTGCCATAAAGCACATGAAGGGTGAAGATACGGACGCGTGGAATGCGGTGGAGCTCTTTTCTTCATCACTCGAAGACGACTCATTTGACGTTGAGTTGTCATCCCAAGTGACGACTTGCATCGCCTTCTTCTTTGCCGGATACTTGTTAGGACACTCCGTTGCAATGTGGCCATAGCCTCGACATTTGAAGCATTGTAGTTGTCCTTCTGAACTTTTCTTATCCTTTGAGAAGTTCTCTTGCTTTCTTGACTTGTAACTTGAAGTACCCTTGCCTTTGTTCGACTTTCCGAAGGATGGAGATTTGCTTGAATTACCCCTTCGAAAGTTGCGGCGAAACTTCCTTGTCAAGAGAGCGAGCTGCTTCTCAAATTCCTCCATAGAAAGGTTCTCGTCATCGTCTGAGGAGGATGTATCCGCGTCTTCTTCCTTAGTTGTTTTCAACGCATAACCTGAAGACTTATAAGTGGATGCCTTTCCAGAAGAATTGTTAGTAGTAAATGTCATTTCATAAGTTTGTAATGAACCAACTAATTCTTCTACACGTATTTCGTCCGGGTGTTTAATAGTTTCAATGGCAGTAACCTTTGGGCGAAATCGTTCAGGAAGAGTTCTTAAGATCTTTCTTACAATCTTAAATTCTGGAATCTTCTCTCCCAGGTTAGCACATGAGTTTACGATATCTTGCAATCGTGTATAGTAGTCCGTGAAAGATTCATTTTCTGCCATCAAGATAGAGTCAAACTTGCTCGTAAGCATTTGCAGTTTCTGAATCTTCACGAGGTTAGTTCCCTCATGTGTAACCTGAAGAACATCCCAGATTTCTTTCGCAGTCTCACATGCCGAGACGCGAGAGAATTCAGTTTGAGATAAGGCATTAAAAATAGCATTAATTCCCTTGCCATTGTAAGAAGATGAATCTAACTCTTCCTTGGTCCATTTCGACCTAGGTTTTAAGGTGCGAACATCACCAATAGATTCAGTTGGATTAGACCATCCTAATTCAATTGATTGCCACACCCGTTCGTCGATGGAAATTAAAAAGGCTTTCATCAGCACTTTCCAGTACGCATAATTTGTTCCATCGAAGAACGGGGGTCGGTTGATGTTTCCACCTTCAACCATTGTTTACAACCCTATTCCCGCTCCGATACCACTTGTTGGGTTATATGTAATAAGGATCTAAATAGGGGAAAAAAAATACCTAGAGGGGGGTGAATAGGTGTAAACGTATAAACACTCAAAAATCGTTGCGATAAAAAACCCAATGCGGAAATAAAAATAATACGCAAGATTTTTACGTGGAAAACTCCATCACCGGAGTAAAAAACCACGGGACCGATAACACGGCAGAAATCCACTAGAATTAAAACACGTACAAGGAGATTTACCATACACACTTACGACTCAACCTTTTTCCATACGCTCCTAGAGGATCTTCTCCGCTCGCTCCACGACGCTTCTCGAATCCACGATCTGCGCCCAACGCCGAATCCACGGCGTCCAACGTCGAATCCACGACGTCCGACCGAATCCACGGTCTTCACCCAATAGCACCCTTCGAATCCACGAACGTGCCTCGCTCCGAATCCACGAGAGCGGTTGAACCTTGAATCCACAAGGACACGCGAATCCACGCGCCGATTTTTGGGGTAAATCGTTGTTTTTGGTGGTGATGATCCGCCGAATACTTAGATCAAAGATAGATCGGAAATACCATCTAAGTATTCATTAGTTTGATTCAACTCAAGATGTGAGTATGAAAACCTAGAATCAAACTAATCAATATAGATGAAGAAACATAGAGTATTCTCTAATGATTTCCTTTCTTCTCTATATGTGGATCTAGAGCCGTATAAGATGATATATGAAAATGACGGCTATTTGGATTTTCGGCCTCTATGAAAAAGAGTCATAGGGTCTATTTATAGGTTAGAAACCCTAGGAAGGAGATAAGAATCAAAAACCTAACATTTCTGGAAATTTTACGGACGGCGATCCGGATCGGATTAGCTGTGATCCGGATCGTCGTAACGAGTCAGGCAATTCTAGAAAAACGAAGGTTCGGGATCCGGATCGAAGTGCTTGATCCGGATCGTTCATACAGTTCACCAAACATCAACGTTCGGGATCCGGATTGCGAAGCCTGATCCGGATCGTTCAAGGAAGATGGTAAACTCAGTGTTCGGGATCCGGATCAAGAGAGGCTACGATCCGGATTGAACTGGTGTATGAACGAACCACCTTCGGGATCCGGATCGAACAACCTGATCCGGATCCTGAACATGTCCCAAGTCCAGTTTTTTGATTTTTATGCAATGAAAGATTCTTCCAAGTGTTTCTACACTACAAGAAGTATTCGGATCACACAAAATCTTTAGTTAAACATACCTGATCCTTTTGAATTCTTCTTTCTTGAGATTGAGTTAAATGATCCAACTTTCTTCACCTTCAATCTTCAAGACTTGAGACTTTCACGAAACTACGCCAACTCAAATTCCGTAACAACCAATATCCACGATATGCCCACTAAGTCTACTGGAGGTAATAAGGTAGGTAATCTAGAATAATAAATGCTGAAATAAAAGTTACAGCTACTATGCCTCAAGTATCATGCTCAAAGAAAAAACACTCAACAATGAACATGCTATGCATCCACTCACTCACGAGGTGCTCACATCAATCCAATCTCACTGACTGCCAAATCTTGTCCAGTCAAGCCTGCCCCTCCCTAGTGTATCAACATAGGGTTCTACCGGTACTCTAACCAGGTGCAAAACTCAATCTGGTCACCCGGTACACCAACCCGGTCCAATCGGAATATCATAATATCACGCTAGGCAGCCTCATCAGGCGCATCATCATCACCATTGCATCCGGAGCGGCAACTCGAGGGGAGCAACCCCACAGAGGAATAAGTGTGTCACATCTGGCTCAATAAGCGGCACCTGTAGGCTATAATCCACGATCGAACAGATCGAAAACTCGAATGCCATCTAATCCATAATCAGTCGGAGAACCCTCCACGACTCAATCTGATAATGCACACAAACCCCCAAAGGCACTAGAAAACCCATCCACTGAATCATAAAAAAATCCCCTCGGCCCCCAAGCGCGAGGGTACATGCATCCTGAACCTATCCAACCCCTCTGGGTGATCTCAATGTTTAAAAACTATTTTTAAAGCCAAATTTTATATTAAAACGGGTTCAACGATTTTTAAAACAGTTCAGATGCAGTCCAGGTGTCAACTAATCATGCAATCTAGTGTCAAACAGTCTCAAGATCATACTGATGATAATTGGGGTTTAGGTCTGTCATTCAAAGATAATCTAGACAGCTATCAGATTTTACCAGCTATACAAATAGCTAAACTAGGCATGCTAACATGCTTTCAACAGAATTCGAAGGCATTCCATAAAGTTTGGAAGAATTCCAACCCACCTGGATGTGCACGTTAATCCTGAGTCCAAAAGAGCTGAAATTTTATGGGTGTGATCCTCAGGTTCCCACGATTCCAATGCACCAAAAATCAATAGAAAACTCCACCCGGTCGCTGAGATATAAGCTGAACATCGTGGTAAGCTCGAATCACTCAAAATAGTAATTTTATCACACATTTATCCACAAAACAGGGAATTACCTCCTGAAAGATGCCCTCCAAAAATTCCAAGAAAAATACGATTGCGATCCTCGCGAAGCGTAGATAGAGATCAAGTCCTTAAACACCAAAATTCGCAACCCGTAGGCCGAGAAATTGCAAAATTACCTCAGCCCTGTCCAGAAAAGTGTCACAGAAAAAGGGGGTCTAAAGATGCTGCACGAACTCCCATAAAAACTCAAAACTGAGCAGAGCGACGATTATCAAAATCGAAGGCCTGCCTATTGTCGAAACGCTGCCATAAAAATCAGCGAAAAACTCCAAAAGATCAGCTCAGAGGAGCTCTCCGACGAAGAGTTGACGGGAAAAACTAATGTCGAAGAAACGTCGCGACTCTCGAGATCAGGCAGGGAAAAATATCAGACGATCACCGAAAATTCTCCAAAACCCCCAAAAGTGAAGAAAACTCGAAGTAGAAACTCACTGTCGAAATTGGCTTGAAGATTGGATCTCAGAAAGCCTCCAAAAGCCAGCCCCAAGATGGCTATTTATAGCCAAAACACATGAAGACCAGAAATTCTAGTCAAGGGGGTGGATTCGGGCGCCCGAAAGATTCTGATCGCGCCACGTGTCCCGCCGCCCCGTGCTCCGCACACCTCGCGCACGTGGGTGGCTTGCGCCCGCCAATGGGAAGGTGCCACGTGTCCCCACGCGGTTCACGTGGTCCACGCTCCCGGTCTACACGCCGGGTCTTCCGGATCTTGTCGGCCAATCACGAGCTGCCACGTGGCGCCGCCCCGCCGCATCGTCCGACCAATCGCGTGATGCCACGTGGAAAATCCAAAACTCAGTGCTCCCAGTGCACGCATCTGTCCGTGGACCGACCTGCCCACGCGCCGCGCCTGCCCGCGGCCGTGCCCGCGCTGCCCGCAGCCTCTCCGTGCCTGCGCGCGGCCGCGCCGCCGAGCTCCGGCGCTGCCCGCCGCCGCCGGCTGCTGTAATGTACCGAATTTTCGGCACATAAATAAATGTAAATAAAGGTGGTATGAAATACTAGTGTTATGAAAGTTGGGGAAGTAAGGAACATTTGGACGCGAGTTGGGCCCAATTCGGGTTAAAATGGAGAGATCTAAAAATTTATTGGAGAAAGGGGGCCCAGATTTTTAGTGGAAAATTCACAGTGTCGGAAAATTCCGAGAAAATTACGGGAGCCCCGTAAATATGTTTTAAGACCACAGAAAAAGTTTCGCGTTGATCGGATGCCTGATAGTGAGAACGGGCTCCGCCAACAGTGTCGGAAAATTCTGAGAAAATTTGGGGAGCTTCGTAATTATGTTTTAAGACCACAGTAAAAATTTCGGGTTGATAGGATATTCGGATTGCGAGAACGGGGTCCGCCAGCGATTCTGGATACAGCGGGGCTTTTGGTGGCCCAGAAATGGCCAAAAGTGAAAATTTAAATTTTTCTCTGGTAAATTAAGCTCAAACGAAGCCGCCTGTCAAATTTGGACGGAAACGGACGAAAAATGGACAGAAAACGAAACAAAAACGGATCTCGAGGCGATGGCCACGCGCGGATCGAGGCGAGGGTGGCGTGTTGCGCAAGGCGCGCCTGGCGCTAGTGCGCGCCCGCGTGGCGCGCAGGACGAGCGCCACGTGGCGCGGGGCGCCGCTTGGACCTGGTGCGCGCCCCCCTTCGTGGTGAACCGCCATTTGGCGGGTTCCCATTGGGGGGACCCGTGGACCCGGTCCACGAGCCACCCCCCACTCTCCCTTCTCTTCTCTTTTTTCTTTTTCTTTTCTTCTTCTTCTTCTTCCTCCCCGCAGACCCTTCCTCTTCTCCTTCCATTTTTGTCCAGCCGAGCTTCGAGTGAGGGAGAGAGAGAGAGATAGAGAGAGAAGAAAAGAAAAAAAAAAAAAAAGGGATTTTGTGGGGCAAGCGAGCGCGCCGTGAACCTCGTGGAGCGCGCGAGGCGTTCCAAAAAGCCGATGGACAGCGCGACTGTACGAGGTACCGTTATTTTTACGATATTTTTAGCATAATTTTTATGCCTTCTTTGGGTTTAGATTTGACCCCATTACCATATTGCGTGTTAGAAACCATGTTATACTGCGCCGTTTTGCTGCGCGGACTGCCGGGGACAGTTTTGACGCGCCTCTTTTTGCGTGCCAGTTGTGGAAGAAATGCATCGTTTTGTGTGCGGATTCAAAAAATATGCGCAGTTTTGGACGCAAACTCGGAAAACGTGCACCGTTTTGCGTGCAACGTTGAAAAAAATGCACCGTTTTGCGTGCCAAACCGAGGTATGTGCTCCGTTTCGCGTGCAACTTGTGTTATCGCGCACCGTTTTACGTGCAAAATCTAATATTGTGCATCGATTTGCGTGCAGGACAAAAAAAATGTGCACCGTTTTGCGTGCAACCCGACAGTGAGGCGTGCACCATTTTGCGTGCAGATTTGAGGTACGTGCACCGTTTTGCATGCCGATCGTGTTGTCGCGCACCGTTTTGCGTGCCGATCCTAATATTATGCATCGTTTCTCGTGCAGGGTTGGAAAAGATGTGCACTGTTTTGCGTGCAAATTTGAGGTATGTGCATCGTTTTGCGTGCCGGTTGTGTTGTCGCGCATCATTTTGCGTGCACTCTAATATTATACATCGTTTTTCGTACAGGGTTAGAAAAATGTGCACCGTTTTACGTGCAACCCTACAGTAGACCGTGCACCGTTTTACGTGCAGATTCGAGTTACGTGCACCGTTTTGCATGCCGGTTGATTTAACGCGCACCGTCTTGCGTGCAGACTAAAATGACGCGCACCGTTTTGCGTGCGGATTTTTAGTGACGTGCATCGTTTTGCGTGCAGGTTTGGTGGACGTGCACCTTTTTGCGTGCAGACTCGAGAGAAGTGCATCGTTTTACGTGCAAGCTCGAGGTTACAAGTGAAATCGCGCGGAAACCAATTGCAAGTGTCTACAAGCAATTTGGTACACTACAAGGTGGGGAATTCTGCCGAAATTGGGAGACCTCTCCCCTTGCTCCTTTGCTTTTCGATTCGAAGCATGATAGTAGCCTGTTAGAGGCGTTAGGTAATTATGAATAAGATTGCATGTTTAGAGGAACACAGATGAAAAGAGCAACTATTGGTTGCCAATAACAGATGATATATGTGCATGTGTAGAGAAATTTAGAGGAAAAGTGATATTTATGATTTATCCACAATAGGGGATAAATTTGTATGTGTAGATGGACACAGATGATAAATGCAACTGTCGGTTGCCAAAAGGAGATAATTCATTTTCATGTGCAAAAAGGACTTAGAGGATAAATATTATTTTTATGATGGATATGAAAATAATTGCATGCGTAGAAATGAGTAATTACTTGATGACTGTGATCATGTTAGGGTACAACCCTAGGAATCATGTGATATAAGGGAACAGAACTTGTTGGTAGTAAGACTAGGAGAAAACCTAGTTTAGGGGTTTGACGAGTGACATCAACTTAGGAGTTATCCTAGGAAGGATGAGTGGCATGGTCTTAGGTGATAACCTAAGGACACTGGATAGAGTGATCAACATAGAGTCAGAAAACTCTAGGGTGTATATGACATGGAACTTAGGTAAAGAGAACCTAAGGAGAACTAGTGTTCAACATAGAGTCAAGGAACTCTAGGATGAGTATGACATGGAACTTAGGTAAGGAAACCTAAGGTGAACTAGAGGTCAGCATAGAGTCATGGAACTCTAGGACAAGTATGACATGGGACTTAGGTAAAGGGAACCTAAGTTGAGCTAGAAGAGTTTAAACTCACAGACAGGAAATAGAGTCAAGTTGACTCTAGGATTCAGTAAGGAATCAGGAGGATGGAAAAGGTGGATTAAGTGTGGAGATATGAAAGGGAAAACAGAAAAGTAGAGTCAATGTAATTCTAAGATAACAGTGGAACATGGAATTAGAGTCAGTGTAACTCTAAGTTAATGGTGAAGCAGGAAAACAGAGTTTAGTTAACTCTAGGATTCAGTGAGGAATCAGAAATGTGGGATGAGATCCCCAGTTTAAAGAGTTGATCAAACATAACCCTAGAAGGTCATAGGGTGTCTGGGCAAATGGATAATAACTTTGACTTCAATTTGAGTTAAAGAAATAAAAGAGAAATGTTTAAGAGTCCAGGAGACTCTCTAGTTATCCTTATGGCAAGGCCTAGGATAAGAGGAAAAAATTGTTGCTAAAAGGCAAAAATTAAAAGCAAGCTAAAAGTGGCTAAAAGCATAAAGAAAATGTAATTTGCGCCTTCGAATTTGAGACTCGTCAAGTGGAGCAGGACTCCCTGGGCAGTGACCCGTCGGATGAGGTACTTTCGAATGGCTAAAAGTGAAAGCAAGGAGCTAAATGCTCAAAGAAAAGAGAAAGTGATTTGACAGTGGCAAAAAGGGAGCTATAAGCCGAATAAGAAAGGAAAGCAAGTGTTCAAAGGCAAAGAGGCTAAGAACTAAAGTAGAAAGAAAAGAAAGAAAATATAAAAAGATAAAATGGGCGTACCTTCGGGGGTGAAACGTAGATCTTGTCGGAGCCATGGGCAGTGTCCCTCTCCCGGGCAGTGACCCGTATGACAAGTTCCCCGTTGGGCGGGGTAACACTTGCGGGTGTTATCGGCAACCTTAGAAATCTTATCTTATGGTAGCAAGACTACCGGGCTCGGGCCCGTTGGATAAGAATTTCCGAGGGTTAACTTGAACTAAAGCACCAGAATCTAAAGAATAAAGAAAAATAGAGTGGCCAAGGTGGCCGGGTTAGTTGGACCCTGTATTCAGCGGCATAGTGGCCGAGTTGGTGCTTAGCAGCCTAGTGTGGCTAGACAGAGTAGTGCTGGGTAGATGGTTATACAAAGATAGTGTAGTGATATGTTATACTGCATAGCTGCATTTTGATATTGAGGATTTAGTTTCCTAGCACTATTATTATTGCTTCCATTGAACCAAGTGGTGTAGGACACTTTTTCTCGGTGGTTGAACCCACTGGGAACTCAGATGAAGTTCTCACACCCCTTGGGTGACTCCCCCCACAGGTTCGGGAATGGATGCAGCGGTCGAGACGGATCAGATGCAGACAGCGAGGCATACGACAGGGGCAAGGGCCCAGCAGCATGGTGACCTAGAGGGTCTAGCAGAGGTATCACATTTATGTATTTCTTGAGTGAACCTTGTATAGTGAGGAATTTATGTAAAGGAAATGTAATAATTTTATTTGCAAGTTCAGAAATGTAAAGTGTAGTAAGTTTAATTTATGGTTCACTCCTGTATGCTTTCATTTCCGCATTAACTATTCGTTATTGAATGAAAGTTTTAAATTTATAGTGATTTTTAGTGCTCTGATATACAGCTTCCGCATACACTGGTTGTGTTATTATGGATGTTACCGTTCCTTTCGGGTAGAAACAGGTCTTACTCGATTGGCGGGTCTGTTGGCGTGCCCGAACCGTACAAATTGGCGGACTCGGGGCGTGACAGATTAGAGTGGTATCAGAGCCTAGGAATAGTCCTAGGTGGTTAGCAAACCTTAGGGAGACTCTAGGGTTTAGGCACGAGAGAGTGTGTGGATTATTGGGCGAAAGTATTTGATTGGTTATTGTTGTTCCCAAAAAGGATGTTGGGACTGATTGAGGGCGACGAGCTTTCATTCTTCGAATATTACGTTGGCGGCCGACAACGTAATGTTGGAGATGAAAAGGAGTACCCTCTTATACTTTCGCATGATTGGGCCGACGAGCCTTTTTGTCGGTGTATAGACTGCGCGTTGCTCAAATGGCTAAATTTGGGCTGGTTGTGTCGTTGTGGTGTGCATATTAGCGATGACACCACATAGGGAGACGCACCTGTTTTGACCCGAGTCACGAGAGGGCTCGGGGTCAAACGACGTATACGAGCTGCGATAGCAGGGAACCGCATCTGTTGGAGTGGTCCAGCAGCAGGTCAGACTTCTTGCCGTCGGCGGAAATTCCCCGCCGACAGGAAGACAGGTTTCGACGCCTAAGAGTAACGTCAGCGTGACAGTTGGGGCAGATAGATGGGCTCCAGTGACTGATAGCGCAACAAGTTGAGGCTGCATAAATGACGCATAGGTATACGGCGTCGCCGCCCGTAGGGGCGACAGTAAAGAAATGGCTGTGGCCGCCGAACTTTTGTCGGCGCAGCCAACACCTTCAGCATAGGGTGTTTTACGCTTGTGCAGCTAGGTTGCTGGCAAAGTATGGTTAGTAAGGTCCAGTAAGAGACCGACTCGCGAGGTAAATGGTGATCGCTATGTCGCGAGAGCCAAGTTGCAGCGCCCTGAGGGTTAGGGCAAGAAAGATTTACGAGCCTGGCGGCGTGAATTTGCCCCTGATGACGGTAGTAACCATGTGGCGCGACAACTGTGGCTGTGTTGCCGCATAGTAGAGTTGGTGAGGCCCAGAGTAGGCTTTAGGATGCGGGAACCTCTCGAAAGAGCGAGAGTTTTGTGGCGCCGTTCTGATGAATCAGTGTAATGGCAAGGGTTGCCACCGTAGTCTTTGCGAGTTGATCACCAGAGTTGGTGGACAGTTATTTTTGGTGCCTCAACCCAGTTGGGAGAGGTGTACAGGAGTTACGCGCGTGTTTAAGCAAGTTGCTTAACATTCTGGATTACGCAAGTTAGCGTAGGGGCGTAGGACGCCCAACTGTTTAGGTGCTCATGGAGCACAGGTACGGTTTAGCCAGAGAGAGCTGATTAGGTGGTGTATTAGCCTTTGCCCAGTGTGGCCAGAGTTGATATAGAGAGTTTGGGTCGTGGATTGACGACTTGTTAGTTGATTTTGCTCAGTGGAGCATAGTGGTCGCGTGGCGACGATTAGCGGGTTCGCTTGTGGACGATCCGTGCCTGGACCATGTTTGTGGACTGTGGGCCTGTAGCCCAGTGGGCAGGCGCAGTCAGCTGTGAGAGACAGCGGCCCGAGACCTGATGGCGAGGCATGATAGAGATTTGGTCGGGGCGGTAGTCCGAGCGACGACCCAGGAACGTGAAATGCCACGTGTGAGCCTTGAGGCTGTTAGTACACCGAGAGTGTGTGATATGATCAGACCGTAGTGCTAGGGGTGATCGAGGTTCTGTAGCTCCTAGTGGGAGTGCTGGGGTAGCAATCCTAAGTGTGGATCTACCCGTATGACGATTGGATCTTTGTGCTAGTGAGAGTCATTGTACAGTGTTGGACTAGTTGGGCTATAGGCCCCTATTGGATCGTGGTCTGCGGACCTATTAATAGACCTAGATATCGGGTTAGCTGATAACCCGTGGACATGGAGCGCTTGTAGCGTGTGTGATAGTTGAGGACTCGTGGATTGGCCTTTGCCCTCCACATTAGGCAGCGGAGCGACCGGAAATGCGGTAGATGTAACTAGTTGCAGATGTAACCTCGTTGTGAAAAGAATGATGGCGGAATTAAAGTGAAAATTTCGCAAGTAAAAAACTGGATCATTCGTGGCAATTGAGAGAACAAGTGCTCAACTGTGTCTTTCACCTACTTGGTGAAAGTGGCCAGACACCAGGTCTGTGTTTGTCCCTAAATTGCGATAGGGATTCATGAATGAGTTGCTCGTGTAGTCCTGGCGAGCAGGAAATTTGATGCCGGTCACGATATACAGTGAGCCCAGTAGTGAGGGCAAGATTTCCTCCCTCTCGATCAAGTAGGAGTCGAGATGTGATTCAAGTTTCGAGGACGAAACGTATTTTAAGGGGGGTAGAATGTAATGTACCGAATTTTCGGCACATAAATAAATGTAAATAAAGGTGATATGAAATACTAGTGTTATGAAAGTTGGGGAAGTAAGGAACATTTGGACGCGAGTTGGGCCCAATTCGGGTTAAAATGGAGAGATCTAAAAATTTATTGGAGAAAGGGGGCCCAGATTTTTAGTGGAAAATTCACAGTGTCGGAAAATTCCGAGAAAATTACGGGAGCCCCGTAAATATGTTTTAAGACCAAAGAAAAAGTTTCGCGTTGATCGGATGCCTGATAGTGAGAACGGGCTCCGCCAACAGTGTCGAAAAATTCTGAGAAAATTTGGGGAGCTTCGTAATTATGTTTTAAGGCCACAGTAAAAATTTCGGGTTGATAGGATATCCGGATTGCGAGAACGGGGTCCGCCAGCGATTCTGGATACAGCAGGGCTTTTGGTGGCCCAGAAATGGCCAAAAGTGAAAATTTAAATTTTTCTGTGGTAAATTAAGCTGAAACGAAGCCGCCTGTCAAATTTGGACGGAAACGGACAAAAAATGGACAGAAAACGAAACAAAAGTGGATCTCGAGGCGATGACGACGCGCGGATCGAGGCGAGGGTGGCGTGCTGCGCAAGGCGCGCCTGGCTGTAAGACCTGGCCTTTCCTTGACCCTTCCCGTTACCCCTTTTCTTATGACTGTCCGACTGTGGGACAATTTTTGGTGTTTTTCCGAAAAGTCCGTTGGGACTCGCGAACATTTTTAGGCAGAAGGGCTCGCGAAACGGAGAACGGGGACGCGATCGGTTTCGGATTCCGACTCCCGGTTCTCCCAGAATAAAATCTTGAAGTTCGGACCCCTTTAGGCGCTCCGGGATCCGTGCGAGCGAATGACACGCTTTTTGAGACAACCTTAGCCGTCGATTGTTTTTAGGGTTTCCTTAAAACCGGGGGCCGTAGGGTTTTTTTTCCCTCTTGGTTTTCTCTCTTGACGGCTAGGATTTAGGGCGGCGCTTTTAAGAAAGAAACCACAATCCATATTTCCTCCCTTTTCAAGAGGCGGCGTGAGAAACCGAGGCGACGAGACGAGGAGAAGGGAAGAACGGGGGAAACCCATCCCTCGTGGAGCCTTCCGTTGGAGACGAGAGGGACGATCCACCCTCCCCCCCTTTTCCTCGCAGGATCACGGTAAGCGTCGTTCCCCTTTATTGCAATTTCTGTGGGGTCGAGGTTTTGGTTGGGGGTCGTTCGGGTGTCGCACGCGTCGTGGGTGGTGGTAACGGGAAGCCGCCGTCGCCGTTGTCAAACGGGAGGCCGCCGCCGCCGTTATCATGCCCACGAGGTCGTCGCCGGAGTCGCACGGGAGCGAAAACGGAGAAGAAAACGAAAAAGGGGGCGTTACTGTTCATCGTGTACGGATCCTCCAGCCGCGGTCCACAGACCCCGGGCGTGCACCCGGTGCACGCCCCGCAGCCCCGGAGGGGCAGACCCGACGCACGGAACCGTGCGCCGGGCTGCACACTGTGCGCGGTGCACGCTCCGGGCGTGCACCCGGTGCTCACCACGGCAGCCGCGCGGCATGGACCCGGTCCGCGCCCTTCCACGTGCGCGGCCCGGCCCAAGCCGCCCCGGCTCACCCTGCTGGGCGTGCACCCGGTCCGCGACCGCCAGCACTGTGGCCGTGAACCCGGTCCGCGACGCCGCATGCTCCGACGGCTCACCGAGCGGTGCACCCGGTCTGCGCCGCAGTCGTCTGCTGCCGTGGACCCGGTCCACGCCTGGATCCGTGCACCATCCGTCAGCCCGGAAGCCCGGGAGCTCCGTTTTGGCCCTTTTTGGCCCGTTTCGCCCCATTTTTGAGTGTTTTTTACCACGACGATGTTTTTAACATTACCTTTCCTACTTTAGTTTTCGGGTGCAAGGTGGGAGGATTTCTGACTGGAACTCCCCGCACACCCTTTTCTTCGCGTTCCAGGTGGGTACCCCTTAGAACCTCTTTATGCACAGTTTCGTTGTTGCTATGTTTATTTTGTTAAGGGGTTTGGTGGGTGATGCGGACCTCCGGATTTATGGCTGTCGCGGTAGAAGACCGGGCGGGCAGTTCGCCCTCCCCTAACAAAGGTAGGGTTGTTCGGGGCATACTAGCGTTGGGGACGGGGATCGACGTGACCTTTCAGAATATTAAAGTTCAACTTGTGGAATATTGTTAACTCCGGTAAAGGTTTGTGTTTTATTATCTTTATAGTTATGGCGACTGTAGGTCGCTGTGGGGACTCTTCCATTGTCTTGGTTTCCGGAGTTATGGGAAAAGGTGTAAAATCTTAGTAAATGCATGTTTACATTTGCTAACCCTGTTAAAGCTATTGTGTGGATATTTGATTGCCGAGGCAGGTGCTCGGTCTGGTTATGGGAAAAGGTGTAAAATCTTAGTAATTGCATGTTTACATTTGCAAACCCTGTTAAAGCTATTGTGTGGATATTTGATTGCCGAGGCAGGTGCTCGGTCTGGTTCGCCGAGGTTGGTGCTCGGTTGAGGCTCGAGATTGCTACACGCACACCAGCGGTTTGGCCACCGCAAGGGTGTGCTTTTCCGGAAAAGTGATACGTTGACCCGTGTACCCCACGTGATGGTGACGTTAGGAATGGGGGCCCCCGTGGGTGGGGGGTGTGAGCGGTGATGCCGAGGTGGGTGCTCGGCAGCCGAGGCAGGTGCTCGGCAGGGGTTCCGAGGCAGGTGCTCGGTGTGGTTGCCGGGGGAGGTGCCCGGTTTGGTTTGCACAAGGTTCTGCATTGAATTGTTTGCACAAGGTTCTGCATTGATTTGATTGCACAAGGTTCTGCATTGTATTGTTTGCACAAGGTTCTGCATTGTATGGTTTGCACTGGGTGCCTTATTGTTGATTGCTCTGGTTACAGTGGTTTGCTTCATTTTAGCTTTCTTTGCTCATTATGTTTATTCTAGTCACTGACTTCCCACTCCGTGACAGGTTCGTCCAGGGGCGTGTGCTAGGGCACCGGTGAGGCCGCGAGGGTGCTGTTCTGACTTTGAGTGACTTCAGATACAGTGATTCTTCTTTCCCCTTTCTTTTATTACTCATGCTAGCTAGTTGTGGATTGCGACACCCCCGTGGGGTCGAAGTGGATGTTGCCCTTTCCCTTTTTGAATAAACGAATGATTGTTGCATTCTTTCTTACTTGGCCGTTTTAAACAATGAAAAGCAAAGAAAACCGTTTGTGAAAACTACTTTTAAAACGTGGGTGTCGTGTGGGCACCGAATTTTACAAACCTTGTGGGATTTATGTGTTTGCGAACTGTTTCACAAAGTTCGGCATCGGGTGGGTGCCGTTTTCAAACCCCTGTGGATTTATGTGGCTTTCAAACGGTCTTTCATAAAATGATGGCATCGTGCGGATGCCGCTTTCAAAACCTTGTGATTATTTATCCTTTCAAAACATCGGCCTCTATGTTCTAAGTGAATATTAGAATATCATGTGAGTTGTTTGGTTGTATGTGAACGAGACCCAACTGATGTGGTTAGAGATTGTATGTGCTACACCTTGTGAGACACTTTGTAATTAAGACGCCGTGCATATACAAAGGAGACTCTGCCCGTGTGCAGAGTGAATTTGTGTATGCGGTGGGTCTGGACGCGCACCGGGGAGCATTGGTTTACACAAAAAAAAAAAAAATACATGGCTGAATTAGGGGCATCGGTGGCTCCTCTTCCGCGCGATTCGAACCCCCGGGGCGTGACACTGGCGCTAGTGCGCGCCCGCGTGGCGCGCAGGACGCGCGCCACGTGGCGCGGGGGCGCCGCTTGGACCCGGTGCGCGCCCACCTTCGTGGTGAACCACCATTTGGCGGGTTCCCATTGGGGGGACCCGTGGACCCGGGGCCACCCCCCACTCTCCCTTCTCTTCTCTTTTTTCTTTTTTCTTTTTCTTTTCTCCTTCTTCTTCTTCCTCCCCGCAGACCCTTCCTCTTCTCCTTCCATTTTTGTCCAGCCGAGCTTCGAGTGAGGGAGAGAGAGAGAGAGATAGAGAGAGAAGAAAAGAAAAAAAAAAGAGGAGATTTTGTGGGGCAAGCGAGCGCGCCGTGAACCTCGTGGAGCGCGCGAGGCGTTCCAAAAAGCCGATGGACAGCGCGACTGTACGAGGTAACGTTATTTTCACGATATTTTTAGCATAATTTTTATGCCTTCTTTGGGTTTAGATTTGACCCCATTACCATATTGCGTGTTAGAAACCAAGTTATACTGCGCCGTTTTGCTGCGCGGACTGCCGGGGGCAGTTTTGACGCGCCTCGTTTTGCGTGCCAGTTGTGGAAGAAATGCACCGTTTTGTGTGCGGATTCGAAAAAATATGCGCAGTTTTGGACGCAAACTCGGAAAACGTGCACCGTTTTGCGTGCAACGTTGAAAAAAAAAATGTACCGTTTTGCGTGCCAAACCGAGGTATGTGCTCCGTTTCGCGTGCAACTTGTGTTATCGCGCACCGTTTTACGTGCAAAGTCTAATATTTTGCATCGATTTGCGTGCAGGACAAGAAAAATATGCACCGTTTTGCGTGCAACCCGACAGTGAGGCGTGCACCATTTTGCGTGCAGATTTGAGGTACGTGCACCGTTTTGCATGCCGATCGTGTTGTCGCGCACCGTTTTGCGTGCCGATCCTAATATTATGCATCGTTTCTCGTGCTGGGTTGGAAAAGATGTGCACCATTTTGCGTGCAGATTTGAGGTACGTGCATCGTTTTGCGTGCCGGTTGTGTTGTCGCGCATCGTTTTGCTTGCATTCTAATATTATACATCGTTTTTCGTACAGGGTTAGAAAAACGTGCACCGTTTTACGTGCAACCCTACAGTAGACCGTGCACCGTTTTGCGTGCAGATTCGAGTTATGTGCACCGTTTTGCGTGCAGGTTGATTTAACGCACACCGTTTTGTTGGGTCGTATATAATACGGATCTAAATAGGGGAAGAAACACCTAGAGGGGGGTGAATAGGTGTAAACGTATAAACACTCAAAAATCGTTGCGATAAAAAACCCAATGCGGAAATGAAAATAACTCGCAAGATTTTTACGTGGAAAACTCCATCACCGGAGTAAAAAACCACGGGACCGATAACACGGCAGAAATCCACTAGAATTAAAACACGTACAAGGTGATTTACCGTACACACTTACGACTCAACCTTTTCCATACGCTCCTAGAGGATCTTCTCCGCTCGCTCCAGACGCTTCTCGAATCCACGATCTGCGCCCAACGCCGAATCCACGGCGTCCAACGTCGAATCCACGACGTCCGACCGAATCCACGGTCTTCACCCAATAGCACCCTTCGAATCCACGAACGTGCCTCGCTCCGAATCCACGAGAGCGAATGAACCTTGAATCCACAAGGACACGCGAATCCACGCGCCGATTTTGGGGTAATCGTTGTTTTTGGGTGGTGATGATCCGCCGAATACTTAGATCAAAGATAGATCGGAAATACCATCTAAGTATTCATTAGTTTGATTCAACTCAAGATGTGAGTATGAAAACCTAGAATCAAACTAATCAATATAGATGAAGAAACATAGAGTATTCTCTAATGATTTCCTTTCTTCTCTATATGTGGATCTATAGCCGTATAAGATGATATATGAAAATGACGGCTATGTGGATTGACCCTAGAAAGAAAGACATAGGGTCTATTTATAGGTTAGAAACCCTAGGAAGGAGATAAGAATCAAAAACCTGCCATTTCTGGAATTTTACGGACGGCGATCCGGATCGTGATAACTGAGATCCGGATCGTCATAACGAAACAGCCAATTCCAGAAAAACGAAGGTTCGGGATCCGGATCATGTGACTACGATCCGGATCGTTCATACAGTTCACCAAACATCAACGTTCGGGATCCGGATTGCGAAGCAAGATCCGGATCGTTCAAGGTAGATGGTAAACTCAACGTTCGGGATCCGGATCAAAAGACTACGATCCGGATTGCGACGATGTATGAACGAACCACCTTCGGGATCCGGATCGAACAGCCTGATCCGGATCCTGAACATGTCCCAAGTCCAGTTTTTGATTTTTATGCAATGAAAGATTCTTCCAAGTGTTTCTACACTACAAGAAGTATTCGGATCACACAAATTCTTTAGTTAAACATACCTGATCCTTTTGAATTCTTCTTTCTTGAGATTGAGTTAAATGATCCAACTTTCTTCACCTTCAATCTTCAGGACTTGAAACTTTCACGAAACTACGCCAACTCAAATTCCGTAACAATCTCCCCCTTTGGCGGTTTCGTGACAAAACACAGATCCACTAAAGAAAATTCAAAAAGATATTTTTGTTGCTATCACCATACAACAAAAATTTACAATGGAGATCCAAAATACAATACATGAGTTAAACTCCTAAAACAGACTCTAGACTTAGACATCTGTACTCTCTGCAAAAAGAAATCATTCTTGACAAAAGAAATCGTTAGATATCTCAAGAATTTTGTATCATTCAAAAACCACAAACAGAGATGAAGTTTAAACTCATTTATACTTACCATGACATTTATATTCAGATATGTAAACTGATCATAGTTAAAAAACACCAACATATCTTCTTTGCACGTAAAAACCAAATGTCATGAACATGTTTGTGACAAACTAATACATATATAGATATGTAATTGATCAGAGTTAAGAACCAACATATCTTCTATGCAATCAAAAACCAAGTGTCACAAACTTGTTAGTGAACATCAACTTGTTAGTTATATTACATGCCCAAATAGTTAGCAAATAGTTAGTCGAGACATGCATTCATACAGCTGAAAAACCTCAAGTTGAGAATGAAAGTTGGAGTAATACTTACCTTGATATTCATCCAGTTTTCATATCAAACATTGTTCACTTACCTTGATGTTTCATGCAGTCAACATTGTTCAAAGTTCTCTCTAACTCTCTCCCCCTTTTTGTCACAAAACAAAGCCAAAATGTAGTTAAGACTACGAAATGTGAGGAGAGTAAAAAGTTCCAATAAAATGTAAAACCTGAGAACTAAGCTAACGTAAGTATAAAACTAAATCCTAAAATCGTAATCCTGCACAAAAGGAAAGGAAGGTGCAGTTCAGTCGGAGGAGTCTGAGCTGGTACAACTCAGCTTGCTCAAAATCCCTTTAAGCATTGTCGAAATAGTTGAACACTTCTTCTTGATCTTCTTGTGATCAGAGGAAATCCGCTGAAGTTCTTTCGATGTCCTCTCTTGTGCAGCCGAGAGTCTTTGTTGTTCCTGGCGAAGCGATTCCAATACAACAGCGTCTGTACCCTGTCTTTTCGAGTGTGATGGATGCTGTCTAGAAGCAGATGGTGCATCCAATCCCTTAACCCATGGAGATTCAGTTTGTAGAACCCCAGAGAGTGAGCGAGCTCTAGTAAGAGGCCCACTATGATAACTTTCACTTCTTAAGACATCCTTTCGTCTTGTATATTGCTTAGTTGTTGATGCAGATTTCATGAGCCTTTTGCCTTTGACAAATTTCCTGTTTTGCTCATCAATCTTCTGTTGAACATCTTTGAAGAATTCATCCCATTCTTCAGTATCGTACTCTGAGCTGTCCTCCCTGCCTTCGGTTGTCTTATCTCCTGTTGAAATATCTGGTTCCTCTTTTTCAGATGTACTCTTGTGCACCATTGTGACTAGTAACAGGATTAACCAAGAGAGTGACAATGATCAAAGTGCTTGAGTTAAGAAGGTGTCCTGTGAAAACCAACTCAAGAACACAAAAATTCTTAGTTTTCAAAAATTGAAAAAATTGTACCCAAACAATCATAATCATGTAGAGAGACTAAGAATCAAATTAGTTTTGCAAAAGGACTTCTAAAAATAGATCAATTGCATGAATTTCGAAAATCCTTATTATATGCCCTAAAACCGAAATTTTAGAAATCGAAGCCTAAAAATCCGTTAATCAGGAGAAAACCTAGCATATAATCAAAACTAAACAACCCAGAGTTCTTATTTCAAAAGAAATTTGATCAAAAACCATCCACAAACAAAATCGATCCAAGAATTTCGTACGTTTGAGGAGGAAAAGAGAAAAACGGTGAAAAACGGAGATTTTGATCAATAAAACTTACTTGGAACTGAAGAACTTGAGTTAGAAAGCTTCCAAGGAGGATGAAATCTAGAGAGAAGCGCTCTGGAAACTTTTGAACAAAAGATTGGAGTAAAAGAAATCAAAACCCTTTTGTTCTTTATAAAAACCTAGCCGCGATCCGGATCCTCCCGAGCTTGCGATCCGGATCGGCTACCCGCAGTGAAAAAAACTGCGTTCGGGATCCGGATCGGCAGGTCCAATCCGGATCGTCAGCCCGCAGGAGAAAACCTGCGTTCGGGATCCGGATCACCTTGCCCGATCCGGATCGGCCCCAACTTTTCTTTAGAAAAATTTCAGAGAAATTCAAGAAAAACCAGAAAAAGATTGTAAGCACAAAGGTGTATCAACTTTAAACAAAACGCATCGTTTCACACAACAAGAATTAGATTATGCCAAATCTATCAGTAATATCCAAAAATGAAACGAAAATTTACAAGAATTAAATCCCTTAAAGTTGAACACCTTCAATTACATCTAACTTGATCTTATGAGTAATGCCTTTATCAAATAATCAATTCGGTAAAGAAAATGAAATACAAAGATCAATAGATGTTTGAAATCCCAAATATGGTAGATAATATTTCTAGACAATCTGTTGAAGAGAGTGGCTCTTTGAGCATCTTTCTTTAAAATCCCACCTTATACCAACCTTGAAATTTGACAGAGTCAAGTATTTCAACATGCATTTTACTTAATCAAAAATTTGAACAACCATGCTTGGTATACATGTGGTAGCTGCACACAATACTCGGACGACCGAGGTGGTAGCTCTTTCCTCCATGTGGTGGTAGTTTTCACACTCCTCATTGGGATGTAACTCTTTCCACATCTTTTGAGCATTTTACATTATCTTTGACTCCCCCTCAATTGGCTATCAATTATTTAAGATATAAAGTATTCAACCAAAAATTGATCTCGATTTCATACTCGACTAAACAGTCAAATAAGATAATGACTATACCAAGAGATCATTGAGAGAGGAATTGACTTTGATCACTTTAGAAGATGATTTAATTAACATAAACGATCATTGCAACAAAGAAATATTATGATGGCAAAAGCATAATAAATTTCTAAATGTGTGAACAGATGCAATTAAAGTCAATTAAGATCTATGCTCAATTACTATCCTATGTATAAACATAGATATTGAATAGAACAAAACAAATACAAAACCTATTTTAAGCAAAGGTTTCAAAAAGAAGTTTATTTCAAAGAAAGCATACCAATTGCTTTTCGCAAATGAATAAAACGTTTTTGATCCAAAGGTTTTGTTAAAAAGTCAGCTAATTGATCTTCAGTTGAAACATATGAAAGTTGAAGAGTATTTGATTCAACTAGCTCTCTAAGAAAATGATATCTAAGTTCAATATGTTTTGTTCTAGAGTGCAACACAGGGTTTTTAGAAATGTTAATTGCACTTGTGTTGTCACAAAGAATTGTTACCGAAGATGCTGAAATGCGGAAGTCACTCAATACGCTTTTCATCCAAATGAGTTGAGTTGAGCAACTTCCAGCTGAAATGTATTCCGCTTCGGCAGTCGAGAGTGCTATGCAATTCTGCTTTTTACTGTGCCATGCAACAAGGCAATGGCCAAGATAGAAGCATGCACCACTCGTGCTTTTCCGATCATCCACTGATCCTGCCCAATCGGCATCTGAGTATCCAACAATGTCCAGACTTGTTCCCATAGGATACCAAATTCCGAAATTAATTGATCCTTTGATGTACCGGATGATCCGTTTCACCGCTTTCAGGTGAACCTCCTTTGGTGCTGATTGATACCTCGCGCAAATCCCAACACTAAAGGATATATCCGGGCGACTAGCCGTGAGGTAAAGTAGACTTCCAATCATACTTCTATACAGTTTCTCGTCTACATTCTCACTATGTGATTCACTTCCAAGTCCCTTGTGGCTAGTTCCCATTGGAGTTGGAAAATCTTTACAATTTTCTAGATCAAACTTTTTGACCAACTCCAGTGCATACTTGGATTGACTCAAGTGAATACCTTCATCATTTTGTTTAATTTGCAATCCAAGAAAATAAGACAGTTCGCCCATCATGGACATCTCAAATTCGCTTTCCATGGTCTCCGCGAATTTAGAAGCATCATTATCTTTTGTTGCACCAAATACAATGTCATCGACATAGATTTGTGCTACAATGAAATTATTTTGATAATGCTTCACAAAGAGAGTCCTGTCAGCTCCCCCTCGAGTATAGCCCTTCTCCAAAAGGTGCTTTGTTAACCTTTCGTACCATGCTCGCGGTGCTTGTTTCAGACCGTAAAGAGCCTTTTTCAAACGAAAAACATGGTTAGGTTGTTTATGATCTACAAAACCTTTCGGTTGAGCTACATAAACTTCCTCATTTAAAAACCCATTTAGAAATGCGCTCTTGACGTCCATTTGAAATAATTTGATTTTAAAATGACAAGCAATAGCAAACAATATACGAATGGACTCGAGTCTAGCTACAGGAGCGAAAGTTTCGTCAAAGTCTATACCTTCTACTTGAGAGTAGCCTTGAGCAACTAGTCGTGCCTTGTTCCTGATGATAGTACCATCTTCATCTTTCTTGTTCTTGAAGATCCATTTGGTACCTATCACATTATGTTGCTTTGGAGGCTTCGTTAATTCCCAGACTTTGTTTCGCTCAAATTGATGGAGCTCTTCCTGCATTGCTTTAATCCAGTAGTCATCCTGAAGAGCTTCATCTATTGTCTTTGGTTCGATTAAAGATACGTAGCAAGTAAATCCGCAAACCAACTGCCTTCGAGTTCTAACTCCTTCTTGTGGATCTCCAATGATGTTCGATTCCGGATGATCCTTGGAGATTCGTAGCGTTTGTTGAAACGGAGTACTCGGAGGTACATGAGATGATTCCTGCACATCAGATAAACTAGAAGAACCATTAGATGCATCATTAATATTGGAAGTATTATTATGAGAAGATGCACTAGCAGGAGAATCATCATCTAGAGAGATATCGAGGGTAGATTTTTCAGATTCAAAATGAGAAGCTTCATCTACTTTAACATTTATAGATTCTACGATCGTCTTAGATTCAATGTTAAATACTCGATATGCTCTGCTATTCGTAGAATAACCCAAAAAGATCCCTTCATCACTTCGAGAGTCGAACTTTCCAAGATTTTCACGGTCACGTAAGATGTAACATCGACTCCCGAAGATACGAAAGTACTTGATATCCGGTTTTCTACTAAACCACAGCTCATATGGTGTATTCAAGGTTCCTGGGCGCAAATACACTCTGTTAATGACATAGACAGCGGTGTTCACAGCTTCAGCCCAAAAATGTAGCGATAATTTCCGGCTATGAAGCATCACACGCGCCATCTCTTGAACAACCCTGTTTTTGCGCTCAACAACACCATTCTGCTGAGGTGTATAGGGTGCCGAGAATTCATGTTTAATGCCATTTGAAGTACAAAAGTCAATGAATTTTGAATTTATGAATTCTCCACCCCTATCACTTCTAACACGAATGATCTTTTCATTCTTTTCAATCATAATACGATGGCAAATCTCATGAAAAGAATCAAACGTATCAGCTTTCTCTCTCAAAAATGCTACCCAAGAAAACCGAGAGAAAACATCAACCAATAAGAAAAAAAAATATACAATTTACCTTGCAAGGATGGTTGACGAGTTGGCCAAAAGAAAAAGAAGAAAAGAAAATAGTCTACATAAACTATACAAGATTTAATCGTAGAATGATTAAAGACAAGGAGGGGTTTCACCTTTGCATACCCAAACCTTTTGAGTTTTGGAGTATGTTGGTAAAGGTTGAGAGATTCTCCTTGAAGACGACGTCTTGTATGATTGATCTTTTTCTTTTGTCATCGTCTTGTTTGAGGTGCTACCAATGTTCTTTTCTTTTGAAAAATCCTTCCTTGAATTCCGGGAAGTGAGCTTATTGGTAGCAATTGCAAGATGTGGTTGATTTGTTCTTTGAGCTCCAATCTCGCAATTTCTTTCGATGTGCCCTGCAAAATTACAACGAAAACATACCTTTGAGCTTGACGATTCCGAAGAGGATGAGGTAGGTTTGTTGTCGTTGTTTGTCTTGAATTCCGGTGTCGGAGGAGGAGATACCGACTGAGGCACAAAGACTGTCCCACTCGAACTTGGACTGTTTCCAGTTTGAGTGTACCCGAGGCCGAACCGATTTGTTTGACCAAGACCAAGGAGTTTATCCAACTTACTCCTTCCTAAAGAGAATTGCTGTAAGTCATCCTTGAGTTGGAGAATGGTCTCTGTCATTTCCCGTCTTTCCTGTCGGCCCTCGCCATAGAGCTTCAAGAAGTAGTTTGCTTTGTTCACCATATCTATATAGTTCTTCTCGAGCTGCTCATTGGACTCTTGAAGGGAAACATTTGCTTTTATCAAACTATCCCTTTCCACTTCAAGATCGGTCGAGAGAGAAGTTACCCTTTTTACTTCTTCTTCGAGATCCTGCAATCTCCCTCTCAACCCCTTATTTTGCTTAGCCGGTTTCTTTAAATCCTGTAAAGATCTGTGATAGGCTAGAGCAAACTCTTCACCTTCCGAATCATCCGATTCATTGTCCATTGCATTCTTTTCAACAGTGGAGTTGGACAATGATTCAGACGTACTTGCCATAAAGCACATGAATGGTGAAGATGTGGACGCGTGGAATGCCGTGGAGCTCTTTTCTTCATCACTTGAAGACGACTCATTTGACGTTGAGTTGTCATCCCAAGTGACGACTTGCATCACCTTCTTCTTTGCCGGATACTTGTTAGGACACTCCGTTGCAATGTGGCCGTAGCCTCGACATTTGAAGCATTGCAGTTGTCCTTCTGAACTTTTCTTATCCTTTGAGAAGTTCTCCTGCTTTCTTGACTTGTGACTTGGAGTACCCTTGCCTTTGTTCCACTTTCCGAAGGATGGAGATTTGCTTGAATTACCCCTTCGAAAGTTGCGGCGAAAATTCCTTGTCAAGAGAGCGAGCTGCTTCTCAAATTCCTCCATAGAAAGGTTCTCGTCATCGTCCGAGGAGGATGTATCCGCGTCTTCTTCCTTAGTTGTTTTCAACGCATAACCTGAAGACTTAGAAGTGGATGCTTTTCCAGAAGAATTGTTAGTATTAAAAGTCATTTCATAAGTTTGTAATGAACCAACTAATTCTTCTACACGTATTTCGTCCGGGTGTTTAATAGTTTCAATGGCAGTAACCTTTGGGCGAAATCGTTCAGGAAGAGTTCTTAAGATTTTTCTTACAATCTTAAATTCTGGAATCTTCTCTCCCAGATTAGCACATGAGTTTACGATGTCTTGCAATCGTGTATAGTAGTCCGTGAAAGATTCATTTTCTGCCATCAAAATAGAGTCAAACTTGCTCGTAAGCATCTGCAGTTTCTGAATCTTCACGAGGTTAGTTCCCTCATGTGTAACCTGGAGAACATCCCAGATTTCTTTCGCAGTCTCACATGCCGAGACGCGAGAGAATTCAGTTTGAGATAAGGCATTAAAAATAGCATTAATTCCCTTGCCATTGTAAGAAGATAACTCAAACTCTTCCTTGGTCCATTTCGACCTAGGTTTTAAGGTGTGAACATCAGAGATAAGTTCAGTTGGATTAGTCCATCCTGATTCAATTGAATGCCACACCCTTTCGTCGATGGAAGATAAAAAGGCTTTCATCCGTACTTTCCAGTACGCATAATTTGTTCCATCAAAGAAAGGGGGTCGATTGATGTTTCCACCTTCAACCATTGTTCACAACCCTATTCCCTCTCTGATACCACTTGTTGGGTCGAATATAATACGGATCTAAATAGGGGAAGAAACACCTAGAGGGGGGTGAATAGGTGTAAACGTATAAACACTCAAAAATCGTTGCGATAAAAAACCCAATGCGGAAATGAAAATAACTCGCAAGATTTTTACGTGGAAAACTCCATCACCGGAGTAAAAAACCACGGGACCGATAACACGGCAGAAATCCACTAGAATTAAAACACGTACAAGGTGATTTACCGTACACACTTACGACTCAACCTTTTCCATACGCTCCTAGAGGATCTTCTCCGCTCGCTCCAGACACTTCTCGAATCCACGATCTGCGCCCAACGCCGAATCCACGGCGTCCAACGTCGAATCCACGACGTCCGACCGAATCCACGGTCTTCACCCAATAGCACCCTTCGAATCCACGAACGTGCCTCGCTCCGAATCCACGAGAGCGAATGAACCTTGAATCCACAAGGACACGCGAATCCACGCGCCGATTTTGGGGTAATCGTTGTTTTTGGGTGGTGATGATCCGCCGAATACTTAGATCAAAGATAGATCGGAAATACCATCTAAGTATTCATTAGTTTGATTCAACTCAAGATGTGAGTATGAAAACCTAGAATCAAACTAATCAATATAGATGAAGAAACATAGAGTATTCTCTAATGATTTCCTTTCTTCTCTATATGTGGATCTATAGCCGTATAAGATGATATATGAAAATGACGGCTATGTGGATTGACCCTAGAAAGAAAGACATAGGGTCTATTTATAGGTTAGAAACCCTAGGAAGGAGATAAGAATCAAAAACCTGCCATTTCTAGAATTTTACGGACGGCGATCCGGATCGTGATAACTGAGATCCGGATCGTCATAACGAAACAGCCAATTCCAGAAAAACGAAGGTTCGGGATCCGGATCATGTGACTACGATCCGGATCGTTCATACAGTTCACCAAACATCAACGTTCGGGATCCGGATTGCGAAGCAAGATCCGGATCGTTCAAGGTAGATGGTAAACTCAACGTTCGGGATCCGGATCAAAAGACTACGATCTGGATTGCGACGATGTATGAACGAACCACCTTCGGGATCCGGATCGAACAGCCTGATCCGGATCCTGAACATGTCCCAAGTCCAGTTTTTGATTTTTATGCAATGAAAGATTCTTCCAAGTGTTTCTACACTACAAGAAGTATTCGGATCACACAAATTCTTTAGTTAAACATACCTGATCCTTTTGAATTCTTCTTTCTTGAGATTGAGTTAAATGATCCAACTTTCTTCACCTTCAATCTTCAGGACTTGAAACTTTCACGAAACTACGCCAACTCAAATTCCGTAACACGTTTTGCGTGCAGACTAAAATGACACGCACCGTTTTGCGTGCGGGTTTTTAGTGACATGCATCGTTTTGCGTGCAGGTTTGGTGGACGTGCACCGTTTTGCGTGCAGACTCGAGAGAAGTGCATCGTTTTACGTGCAAGCTCGAGGTTACAAGTGAAATCGCGCGGAGACCAATTGCAAGTGTCTACAAGCAATTTGGTACACTACAAGGTGGGGAATTCTGCCGAAATTGGGTGACCTCTCCCCTTGCTCCTTTGCTTTTCGATTCGAAGCATGATAGTAGCCTGTTAGAGGCGTTAGGTAATTATGAATAAGATTGCATGTTTAGAGGAACACAGATGAAAAGAGCAACTATTGGTTGCCAATAACAGATGATATATGTGCATGTGTAGAGAAATTTAGAGGAAAAGTGATATTTATGATTTATCCACAATAGGGGATAAATTTGTATGTGTAGATGGACACAGATGATAAATGCAACTGTCGGTTGCCAAAAGGAGATAATTCATTTTCATGTGCAAAAAGGACTTAGAGGATAAATATTATTTTTATGATGGATATGAAAATAATTGCATGCGTAGAAATGAGTAATTACTTGATGACTGTGATCATGTTAGGGTACAACCCTAGGAATCATGTGATATAAGAGAACAGAACTTGTTGGTAGTAAGACTAGGAGAAAACCTAGTTTAGGGGTTTGACGAGTGACATCAACTTAGGAGTTATCCTAGGAAGGATGAGTGGCATGGTCTTAGGTGATAACCTAAGGACACTGGATAGAGTGATCAACATAGAGTCAGAAAACTCTATGGTGTATATGACATGGAACTTAGGTAAAGAGAACCTAAGGAGAACTAGTGTTCAACATAGAGTCAAGGAACTCTAGGATGAGTATGACATGGAACTTAGGTAAGGAAACCTAAGGTGAACTAGAGGTCAGCATAGAGTCATGGAACTCTAGGACAAGTATGACATGGGACTTAGGTAAAGGGAACCTTAAGTTGAGCTAGAAGAGTTTAAACTCACAGACAGGAAATAGAGTCAAGTTGACTCTAGGATTCAGTAAGGAATCAGGAGGATGGAAAAGGTGGATCAAGTGTGGAGATATGAAAGAGAAAACAGAAAAGTAGAGTCAATGTAATTCTAAGATAACAGTGGAACATGGAATTAGAGTCAGTGTAACTCTAAGTTAATGGTGAAGCAGGAAAACAGAGTTTAGTTAACTCTAGGATTCAGTGAGGAATCAGAAATGTGGGATGAGATCCCCAGTTTAAAGAGTTGATCAAATATAACCCTAGAAGGTCATAGGGTGTCTGGGCAAATGGATAATAACTTTAACTTCAATTTGAGTTAAAGAAATAAAAGAGAAATGTTTAAGAGTCCAGGAGACTCTCTAGTTATCCTTATGGCAAGACCTAGGATAAGAGGAAAAAATTGTTGCTAAAAGGCAAAGATTAAAAGCAAGCTAAAAGTGGCTAAAAGCATAAAGAAAATGTAATTTGCGCCTTCGAATTTGAGACTCGTCAAGTGGAGCAGGACTCCCTAGGCAGTGACCCGTCGGACGAGGTACTTTCGAATGGCTAAAAGTGAAAGCAAGGAGCTAAATGCTCAAAGAAAAGAGAAAGTGATTTGCCAGTGGCAAAAAGGGAGCTATAAGCCTGAATAAGAAAGGAAAGCAAGTGTTCAAAGGCAAAGAGGCTAAGAACTAAAGTAGAAAGAAAAGAAAGAAAATATAAAAAGATAAAATGGGCGTACCTTCGGGGGTGAAACGTAGATCTTGTCGGAGCCATGGGCAGTGTCCCTCTCCCGGGCAGTGACCCGTATGACAAGTTCCCCGTTGGGCGGGGTAACACTTGCGGGTGTTATCGGCAACCTTAGAAATCTTATCTTATGGTAGCAAGACTACCGGGCTCGGGCCCGTTGGATAAGAATTTCCGAGGGTTAACTTGAACTAAAGCACCAGAATCTAAAGAATAAAGAAAAATAGAGTGGCCAAGGTGGCCGGGTTAGTTGGACCCTGTATTCAGCGGCATAGTGGCCGAGTTGGTGCTTAGCAGCCTAGTGTGGCTAGACAGAGTACTGCTGGGTAGATGGTTATACACAGATAGTGTAGTGATATGTTATACTGCATAGCTGCATTTTGATATTGAGGATTTAGTTTCCTAGCACTATTATTATTGCTTCCATTGGACCAAGTGGTGTAGGACACTTTTTCTCGGTGGTTGAACCCACTGGGAACTCAGATGAAGTTCTCACACCCCTTGGGTGACTCCCCCCACAGGTTCGGGAATGGATGCAGCGGTCGAGACGGATCAGATGCAGACAGCGAGGCATACGACAGGGGCAAGGGCCCAGCAGCATGGTGACCTAGAGGGTCTAGCAGAGGTATCCCATTTATGTATTTCTTGAGTGAACCTTGTATAGTGAGGAATTTATGTAAAGGAAATGTAATAATTTTATTTGCAAGTTCAGAAATGTAAAGTGTAGTAAGTTTAATTTATGGTTCACTCCTGTATGCTTTCATTTCCGCATTAACTATTCGTTATTGAATGAAAGTTTTAAATTTATAGTGATTTTTAGTGCTCTGATATACAGCTTCCGCATACACTGGTTGTGTTATTATGGATGTTACCGTTCCTTTCGGGTAGAAACAGGTCTTACTCGATTGGCGGGTCTGTTGGCATGCCCGAACCGTACAAATTGGTGGACTCGGGGCGTGACAGCTGCTGCCCGAGCTACAGTAACTGCCCGTGAACAGTAAACCAGTGTTCCGGTGTCCGAAAAATGCAAGTAAATAATCCATTTTCATCGTTTCCGCGCGCTAAGTCCAAATCCGATGTCCGTTTTGTCAAATTCCAATCCTAAAATTTACCGGAAGCCCCCGGAAAAGCAAACTTGATTTGATTTTCACGCCGATTCCAAATCTTGGATCCGATTCGTGCACAACCAACTCTATAACACAACATAGGCCTCCGGAAGCCACTGCTCGCCCTGCAAATCCATCACAGAGATCCGGATCATCACAGTTAAATAAATATCAGGGCGGGAAATAAATTGATGTAATATAAAAATCCAAACCACTGTACAACTGGAATAAATACAAGGTCCATCTCCCAAATAAAAAAATACCAAATCTGATACATAGGAATAGTACAAATAGAAGATCCTCCTATACAATATCTATGAATCTAAAAAGGGAGATAACTAAGATAAGAAATACAATAGTATACAGTAAATCCCACAGTCCGGGATAGTACATCTACCTCATCAAAAGGAACTACCCTGGTAGGGATCTATCTCGTGACTCACTGTCCTCGGTTCGTCAAGCCAGCTAGAGCAGGAACAGAAGGATAAATCTCTGTAAAAACTGTCACCGACAGAGTGTGTGAAAACTACACCGTCACGTAGTTCTCAGTGGGTACCGTCTCCAAAACCAACGGTCTGCCCACTAAGTCTACTAGAGGTATAAGATAACAGAAAAAATACTGAAAAGGATAACAAAGCTGGAAATAACACTATAGCTATCATGCCTCTATCTACTATGCTCAAAGGGCGATACAGATGAGAATGATGCATCGACTCTACCCTAGTATATTCAATTAACCCAATCACACTGACTGCCAAAAAGGGTCCAATCAAACCTGCGTCCACCTACTACCACACATCCACACCGGAACGGAAATTACGTAGGGCGTCTAAGACTGCCCAAAAAGGGCCCAGTCAACGAGGTCAGCATCGATAAGTCGCAATAACAAAGTAACAGGCCCAGCTCCGAAACAGCACTCGAAGGGCGCGACCCCACTGAGGAAAGTATTTGCGCATCTCTATCGAGCTCCATATGGCTCATGCAGGCTATAATCCAAATCCACGATCAACAAGATCGACAGTACCCAAATCACTTCTCTAACTCACTGGCTGGAATACTCGACAGCCGGGACCACCGTTAACCCGACGGCTCCCACTAAAGTGCTGGAGTACCGGAACCCAAGGTAACCCAAGGTAAACCCACAACAAACCATTGTTCCACCAACTCTGTACTTGCTGTCAGGAGCTTGGAGTACCGGTACACGGGTTGGGGTACCGGTATGCGGGTTGGGGTACCGGTACCCGGGTTCTAGTTCCGGTACGCCAGCACTTGGAATTCTCCAATTCAAGAGCTGAGTTTTTATGTTTCGTATGGGGTACTGGTACGCGAGGCTGGTTCCGGTACTCCAGCACTTTAGTGTATCAACCAGGGCGTCCCAGCGGACTATCTCAGTATCACGCAAAGCGACCTCTAGTGTATCAACTAGGCGCATCATCATCATCATCGCATCCGGAGCGTAACTCGAGGGGAGCGACCCCACCGAGCTCAAGCATGTCTCATCTGGCAAAAGCGGAACATGCAGGCTATAATCCACGATCAAACAGATCGGAAACTCGAACACTCAAATAACCATCACTCGGTCGGAGAACCCTCCACGACTCAATCTCATAATGCTAACCCACTAAAAGAAAGTACACAACCACTGGGTCCGCCGTCAACCCAAACGGCTCCCAAAACGACACCCCACTCATAGACGAGAAGAACCGTCTGACACAGCAAGGGTCCGAGAATCTCGTTAGGCCGGTGCCTAGAACCCCAATCAAACAAGAACAGACTCTAGGCTTAGCCTATCGAAGTTCTCGATCCCTTACCGTTCAGGAATTCGGCTCCCTCGGTTAAAGTGGGAAACCACCTCAACATGCTAAACTCACGGGCTGGAGATACTCTACAGCCAAAATAGCGAAGGGTCCGAAAACTCCGGGAGACTAATACCTACGACCCCGATCAAACAAGAACAGGCTATAGGCGTAGCCTCCCGTTGTTTTCGACCCAAGAATGAAATCAACCCTTAGAATTTAACCCAGATCACTCACCCCTGTCGGGTGAGGAAAATTTAGGAGAAAAGATGCCCTTTATTATAAAATACTATCTTGAATTGAGAAAACCAACTTTTATAGATTTTAGTTCTTGAGGAAATCAGTAAAAAAACAAGTTTATTTTCCGGACTCCAAAGGGTTGATGCCCTCGCCCAATCAAACAAGAACAGGCTCCGGCAACCTCTAGAAATTCGGAAGGAAAAACACTGGTTTACTAAAATCATGAATGTCTAAAAACATTCTGGATTCAAGGTCCTGATAACACACGCTCACCACGATCACAACTTGGTGGTGACGACCAAAACAGAGAAATACCCAAAGATCCAGGACCACCGTTTACCAAAAACGGTTCCCAAAACACTAACACTGGCCTAACACAGCTACCAGACCCCACTCAGCCCCCAGGCCCGAGTGCAACATACGTCCCACAATATCCCGACCACTCGGCCCACTACCCGGGCGAGGAACTCTATGTCCAGGAAGAAATGCAATGTGTGGGATGTCTAAAGCATAAAAGAACCTAGCCCAGATTAAGGTTCTCTACTGGTCTGGTTAAACACATGCAACGTATGACGAGGGTGCTAGTCAAGGTTCCAATAAAACACTTATTCTAGCATGCTGAATCCTATAATAATAGAATTAGAAAGAAGTCCGCAGACTTGGAGAAAAAAATCCAACCCACCTCGGTTTGCCACCAATTGCTCGTAGACACTTGCAATTGGGCTCCGCGCGATTCCCTTGCCGTTCACCGGAGTCCACACGCAAAACGGAGCACGCCGTCGGAGTCCGCACGCAAAATGGAGCACGCCGCCGGAGGCCACACGCAAAATGGAGCACGGTGACGGAGTTCACACGCAAAACGGAGCATGGTGTCGGAGTCCGCACGCAAAACGGAGCACGGTGACGGAGTCCGCACGCAAAACAGAGCACGATGTCGGAGTCCGCATGCAAAACGAAGCACGGTGCCGAAGTCCGCAAGCAAAACGGAGGGGTAAACAACAGTCCCTAACAAGCACAAGGATAAGGGGTAAAAACCAAAATCAAAAAGGGTGAACCCCAAAACTATGCCGAAAAACACCGCGAAAAGACGAGCGGAACCAACCTTAAAGTCGGCGCGTCGTCGAACAAGCACCCGCGCGTTCGCCCGGCTCCAAGGGACACCTCGCGCGCGCTCCACGGCACAAACGGTGCGCTCGCGGCACCCCGAAAACTCCCCCAACGCTCACTCTCTCTCCCTCTCGCATGCACGTATGGAGCAAAAGAGGAAAAAGAGGAGAAAATGGGGCGTTTTGGGCTTAAATAGCCCAAAGTGTGAAGATTCGGGCGCCCGAATATGGAATTCGGGCGCCCAAAACCCCTCAAACGGGCGCGCTACAGTAACCCCGCCAAAGCTCCCGCGTCGCGTGCACCACCGCAGGCTACCACGTGGCAGCACTGCGCCCACCGTGCCCTCGCGCGACCACACGGGGGCCGACGCGTGGCAGCACCAGCGCGCACCGCGCCCACACGCCCAGCGCGCGTTCCTGCGCGCGCACCGTGGTCGAATCGGGCCCCGCCACGTGTCGCTACCCGCGCACGTCCCGCGCTGGCCCGCGCTGCTTCCCCGCGCGCATCAACGCGCGGGTTGAGGCGCCCAACGCGGTTCGGCCGCGTGGCGCCTCCCACGTGCGCCCACGCCCCCGCGCCAGCGCCTGCGACCTGCTCGACCAACCCGCGCCTGCCACGTGGCAGCAGTGCGGGTTCGCTGCTCCAGGTGCACGCGGGTGGGCCGTGGACCAGCCCGCGACCAAAATGGGCTCGTTAGCCCATTTATGCCCGAAAATAGCCAATTTTGACTGTTTTCGCGCGCTTAGTCCGTTTTTGGCGCCCATTCGACGCACAATGCACTCGATACACCAAAAATAGTTGTTTTCTCACCACCAACCACATGGTCGAGTCGCACGGGGATTCCGGTACACCACACCCTCCCCACTACAATAAACACACCCACACACCCATTTTCCCTCTCATTTCTCTTATTCTCTTCTCCCTTTCTCTCTCTAGAAGGTTGGGAAAGAAACCTTAGCTTGGGGTTTTGGAAGAGTTGTTCTCTTAAAGGGCTAAGGATTGGAAGGAAGCTTCCAAGGGAGGCTTGGGAAGGAAGAAGAGTCCTCTTCTCCACGTTTTGGAGCAAGAACAAGAGATAACTCTTTTAAGGTTTTTGAAGTTTTGAATTTTTAAGGGTTTAAAAGAGATGGAATAGTCTTTTTTGTGTTCTAATCCCATTTTTAGGAGATTTCTTGGAGATTTGAGAGATTAAACCACCTTTCCTCCACAAGAATACACAAGGTGGAGGATCCTATCGAAAAAGGGTGATCTTTCCCATTTTCCTTTGCTTTCAAATCTAGAAGCATGCTAGTAAGAGTAGTTGTGAAGATAATGTCTGATCATATCCATGTTAGGGTCTAACCCTAAGAGATTAACGCATATAAAACCTAGAAGAATGTTAATCTTGTATGAGGTTAAGTGATATTTGACTTAGAAGAAAACCTAGGTTAAGAGGTCAAGATGTGTGGCATAAAACCTAAGAGATAACTCTAGGTTAATTGAGTGGCATTAACTTAGGGAAAAACCTAAGGATGAATGATAGAGTTCTCAACATAGAGTTCATAAACTCTAGGGTTAGAGTGGTTCGGTTGAGGCTGGCTTGCTTATGAACAATTAGCAACCCTAGAGCCGTGGACTTAGTGTTGGGTTATATGTAATACGGATCTAAATAGGGGAAAAAACACCTAGAGGGGGGTGAATAGGTGTAAACACATAAACACTCAAAAAAATCGTTGCGATAAAAACCCAATGCGGAAATAAAAATAATACGCAAGATTTTTACGTGGAAAACTCCATCACCGGAGTAAAAAACCACGGGACCGATAACACGGCAGAAATCCACTAGAATTAAAACACGTACAAGGTGATTTACCGTACACACTTACGACTCAACCTTTTCCATACGCTCCTAGAGGATCTTCTCCACTCGCTCCGCGACGCTTCTCGAATCCACGATCTGCGCCCAACGCCGAATCCACGGCGTCCAACGTCGAATCCACGACGTCCGACCGAATCCACGGTCTTCACCCAATAGCACCCTTCGAATCCACGAACGTGCCTCGCTCCGAATCCACGAGAGCGGTTGAACCTTGAATCCACAAGGACACGCGAATCCACGCGCCGATTTTTGGGGTAAATCGTTGTTTTGGGTGGTGATGATCCGCCGAATACTTAGATCAAAGATAGATCGGAAATACCATCTAAGTATTCATTAGTTTGATTCAACTCAAGATGTGAGTATGAAAACCTAGAATCAAACTAATCAATATAGATGAAGAAACATAGAGTATTCTCTAATGATTTCCTTTCTTCTCTATATGTGGATCTAGAGGCGTATATATGAAAATGACGGCTATTGTTATTTTCGGCCTCTTTTTGGATTCCCCTAGAAGAAGAGTCATAGGGGCTATTTATAGGTTAGAAACCCTAGGAAGGAGATAAGAATCAAAAACCTAACATTTCTGGAAATTTTACGGACGGCGATCCGGATCGGACTAGCTGTGATCCGGATCGTCGTAACGAGTCAGCCAGTTCCAGAAAAACGAAGGTTCGGGATCCGGATCGAAGTGCTTGATCCGGATCGTTCATACAGTTCACCAAACATCAACGTTCGGGATCCGGATTGCGAAGCCTGATCCGGATCGTTCAAGGAAGATGGTAAACTAAGTGTTCGGGATCCGGATCAAGAGGCTACGATCCGGATTGAACTGGTGTATGAACGAACCACCTTCGGGATCCGGATCGAACAACCTGATCCGGATCCTGAACATGTCCCAAGTCCAGTTTTTGATTTTTATGCAATGAAAGATTCTTCCAAGTGTTTCTACACTACAAGAAGTATTCGGATCACACAAAATCTTTAGTTAAACATACCTGATCCTTTTGAATTCTTCTTTCTTGAGATTGAGTTAAATGATCCAACTTTCTTCACCTTCAATCTTCAAGACTTGAGACTTTCACGAAACTACGCCAACTCAAATTCCGTAACAATCTCCCCCTTTGGCGGTTTCGTGACAAAACACAGATCCACTAAAGAAAATTCAAAAAGATATTTTTGTTGCTATCACCATACAACAAAAATTTACAATGGAGATCCAAAAATTTAAAAACATGAGATAAACTCCTAAAACAGACTCTAGACTTAGACATCTGTACTCTCTGCACAAAGAAATCATTCTTGACAAAAAGAGATCGTTAGATACCTCAAGAATATTTAGCATACAAAACCTAGTACAGAGATAGAGTTTATCTAATCATCATGACATTTGAGAATTCAGATATGTAAGAGAATCATAGTCAAAAACCAACATATCTTCTATGCAACTAAAGACCAAATGTCACACAATGTTAGTCCAACATCAACTTGTTAGTTATATTACATGCCCAAATAGTTAGTCGAATAGTTAGTCGAGACATGCAAACAATCACAAGATGAAAACCAAAGTTGAAGTTGAAGAGATACTTACCTTGATGTATACAAAATCTTCATCATCAAGATTTTCACAATCATTGTCAAAACCTTGATGTATACAAAATCTTCATCATCAAGATTTTCACAATCATTGTTCATTGTTCAAATCATTGTTCTAAACTCTCTCCCCCTTTTTGTCACAAACAAAGCCAAAGTTTACAGAAGTGGAGAGAATGGTTAACAGTTTAAGTTAGAGAACTAAAAACTCAAATTAAAACTTAAAAACCTGCACAGCAGAAGGATTTAAACATATGCATAATGCCCAGAAATTAGAAGGATACGGATTATTCAGACTCGTCTGAACTGATACAGCCGAGGATTTGGAAAATCTTCTTTATTCGCTTGTTCATTGCTGATTGATTTTTATTTACCTTCTTTATTTCTTCCTTTACCTCAATTAGTTCATTTGATATACGTTCTTGCTCGTTGGAGAGCCTTTGCTGTTCTTTATAGATTGAGGTAACAGATGCATCATCATCAGAAGTTGATTGTGGTGCTTCTTGTGCCGGAGGTGCTGGTTGAACTGGAGGAGCTGCTGCCGGTGCAGAGGTTGTTGCTCGTTGTTGTTGTGCTCGTTGCCGGTGAGGAGGTATTATGGGTTCATCTGGCTTCGTCGAGAGAGACTTCACAATTGTCGTCTCATTAATGGTGCCCAAACTGTACATGTATGAGCTCGCGCTTGTATCGACTTTAAACTTTCTAAGGATGCGCATGATAATCATTGGGTAGGGTAGTCTTTCTGTGGGATGAGAGTGTTCCACATACCGCGCCATCCTTGACCAAATGAGATAGGGAATATTCAAGTTTGCTCCCATCAATGCGGCCGGATTTCCAAGAAGATAAAGGTATAACATTCTGTCCCATCGAAGAACCTTCGTATTCATGTTGGGAAGAATGTTGTAGCAGACAATGAAGTTTATATACCGATACTCTGGTCGTAGCTCTTTAGAGAAAACAGAATTTCCGGTCGACGGAGTATTTGGAAGACAAATTCCATTAACTACAACTCTCCAGGAGTTGTCGTTGAAGCTTTGGGTTTTTAGGTAATGGAGTCCATCAGCTCTGGCTGTCATACCTAGCACAACTCCAATCAGCTGGGGTGTGACTTTGATTTTGATATTTTCAACCAAAGTGTGAAATTCACGACGTCCATCCTCGTGATCAATCAAACTTGCAGCGTTCTGATAAAACATTCGAACTGAGTGTGGACAGTACCCAGTAGTCTCAGGGAAGTTGCAAATTTGAGCAAGACCAACTTGGTCAAACAAAGTCCCAAAAGCTGCAGATCGTTCCTTCATTGGTTTGACATTGACATGTCTCTCGCCAATGCATTCCCTCTTCTCAAAATCCTTGATTCTGTCGGAGCTGATGAAGTCTTGTGGAGGAGGCTGCCTAGCAACTGGTTCCTCAATGGTAATTCCCTGAGCACTGCCTCTTTTTCTTGCACCGGTTTTTCTTTTTGTTCCAACTGGACTTGGTTCCATTGGTGCTTTCCCTTTTTCAGCTGCAGTAGGTTTTGAAGCTTCAGCAGTTGCTTTCCCTTTGGAGACAATGGGAGCAGCTTGCTCGATTTCGATGTTATCCCAGTCGATCGACTCTGTCTCTGATTCAGTGTCGGAATCAACCTTAGTCTTCTTTGCTTTCTTAGCCTTCTTAGGCTTGGCAGTATCCTTGACATGTACCATGGCAGCAAGTAGGAAAATAATCCAAGTGATCACCATTTTGATTGCTAGTGAAAAATGTATCCTGTGAAGACCAACTCAAGAACACATGAAAAATTGTTAATTTTCAAAAATTTGAAAAATTGTACCCAAACAATCATAATCATGTAGAGAGACTAAGAATCAAATTAGTTTTGCAAAAGGACTTTTAAAAATAGATCAATTGCATGATTTTCGAAAATCCTTATTATATGCCCTAAAACCGAAATTTTAGAAATCGAAGCCTAAAAATCCGTTAATCAGGAGAGTACCTAGCATATAATCAAAACTAATCTACCCAGAGTTCTTATTTCAAAAGAAATTTGATCAAAAACCATCCACAAACAAAGTTGATCCAAGAAATTCATCACGTTTGAGGAGAAAAAGAGAAAAACGGTGAAAAACCGAGATTTTGATCAATAAAACTTACTTGGAGTTGAAGAACTTGAGTTTGAAAGCTTCCAGGAAGGATGAAATCTAGAGAGAGAGGCTCTGGAAACTTTGGAACAAAAGATAGGAGTAAAGAAATCAAAAACCCCTTTCGTTCTTTATAAAACCTAGCCGCGATCCGGATCAGTTCATAACTGCGATCCGGATCGGCTACCCGCAGTGAGAAACTGCGTTCGGGATCTGGATCGTCAGACACAATCCGGATCGTCAGCCCGCAGAAGAATTCCTGCGTTCGGGATCCGGATAGTCAGACACAATCCGGATCGTCAGCCCGCAGAAGAATTCCTGCGTTCGGGATCCGGATCATCTTGCCCGATCCGGATCGGCTCCAACTTTTTCTTTAGAAAATTTTAGAGAAATTCAAGAAAAACCAGAAAAAGATTGTAAGCACAAATGTGTATCAACTTTAAACAAAAATCATCGTTTCATACAACAAGAATTAGATTATGCCAAATCTATCAATAATATCCAAAAATGAAACGAGAATTTACAAGAATTAAATCCCTTAAAGTTGAACACCTTCAATCACATCTAACTTGATCTTATGAGTAATGCCTTTATCAAATCATCAATTCAGTAAAGAAAATGAAATACAAAGATCAATAGATGTTTGAAATCCCAAATATAGTAGATAATGTATCTAGACAATCTGTTGAAGAGAGTGGCTCTTTGAGCATCTTTCATTAAAAACCCACCTTATACCAACCTTGAAATTTGACGGAGTCAAGCATTTCAACATGCATTTTACTTAATCAAAAATTTGAACAACCATGCTTGGTATACATGTGGTAGCTGCACACAATACTCGGACGACCGAGGTGGTAGCTCTTTCCTCCATGTGGTGGTAGTTTTCACACTCCTCATTGGGATGTAACTCTTTCCACATCTTTTGAGCATTTTACCTTTTCTATGACTCCCCCTCAATTGGCTATCAATTATTTAAGATATAAAGTATTCAACCAAATATTGATCTCGATTTCATACTCGACTAAGCAGTCAAATAAGATAATGACTATACCAAGAGATCATAGAGAGAGAGAAATTGACTTTGATCACTTTAGAAGATGATTTAATTAACATAAATAATCATTGCAACAGTGAAATATTATAATGGCAAAAGCATAATAAATTTCTAAATGTGCGAAAAGATGCAATTAAAGTCAATTATGATCTATGCTCAATTAATGTCCTATGAACAAACATAGATAATGAACAAAACAAAAACAAATACAAAACCTATCCTAAGCAAAGATTTCAAAAAGAAGATTATTTCAAGGAAAGCATCCCAATTGCTTTTCGTAAATGAATAAAACGTTTTTGATCCAAAGGTTTTGTTAGAATGTCAGCTAATTGATCCTCAGTTGAAATATATGAAAGTTGAAGAGTATTTGATTCAACTAGCTCTCTAAGAAAATGATATCTAAGTTCAATATGTTTTGTTCTAGAGTGCAACACAGGGTTTTTAGAAATGTTAATAGCACTAGTGTTGTCACAAAGTATTGTTACCGAAGATGCTGAAATGCGGAAGTCGCTCAATACGCTTTTCATCCAAATGAGTTGAGTTGAGCAACTTCCAGCTGAGATGTATTCCGCTTCGGCAGTCGAGAGTGCTATGCAGTTCTGCTTTTTACTGTGCCATGCAACAAGGCAATGGCCAAGATAGAAGCATGCACCACTCGTGCTTTTCCGATCATCCACTGATCCTGCCCAATCGGCATCTGAGTATCCAACAATATCCAAACTTGTTCCCATAGGATACCAAATTCCGAAATTAATTGATCCTTTGATATACCGGATGATCATTTTCACCGCTTTCAGGTGAACCTCCTTTGGTGCTGATTGATATCTCGCGCAAATCCCAACACCAAAAGATATATCCGGGCGACTAGCCGTGAGGTAAAGTAGACTTCCAATCATACTTCGATACAGTTTCTCGTCTACATTCTCACTATGTGATTCACTTCCAAGTCCCTTGTGGCTAGTTCCCATTGGAGTCGGAAAATCTTTACAATTTTCTAGATCAAACTTTTTGACCAACTCCATTGCATACTTGGATTGACTCAAGTGAATACCTTCATCATTTTGTTTAATTTGCAATCCAAGGAAATAAGTCAATTCGCCCATCATGGACATCTCAAATTCGCTTTCCATGGTCTCCGCGAATTTAGAAGCATCGTTATCTCTTGTTGCGCCAAATACAATGTCATCGACATAGATTTGTGCTACAATGAAATTGCTTTGATAATGCTTCACAAAGAGAGTCCTATCAGCTCCCCCTCGAGTATAGCCCTTCTCTAAAAGGTGCTTTGTTAACCTTTCGTACCATGCTCGCGGTGCTTGTTTCAGACCGTAAAGAGCCTTTTTCAAACGAAAAACATGGTTAGGTTGTTTATGATCTACAAAACCTTTCGGTTGAGCCACATAAACTTCCTCATTTAAAAACCCATTTAGAAATGCGCTCTTAACGTCCATTTGAAATAATTTGATTTTAAAATGACAAGCAATAGCGAATAGTATACGAATGGACTCGAGTCTAGCTACAGGGGCGAAGGTTTCATCAAAGTCTATACCTTCTACTTGAGAGTAGCCTTGAGCAACTAATCGTGCCTTGTTCCTGATGATAGTACCATCCTCATTTTTCTTGTTCTTGAAGATCCATTTGGTACCTATCACATTGTGTTGCTTTGGAGGCTTCGTTAATTCCCAGACTTTGTTTCGCTCAAATTGATGGAGCTCTTCCTGCATTGCTTTAATCCAGTAGTCATCCTGAAGAGCTTCATCTATGTTCTTTGGTTCGATTAAAGATACGTAGCAAGCGAATCCACAAACCAACTGCCTCCGAGTTCTGACTCCTTCATGTGGATCTCCAATAATATTCGATTCCGGATGATCCTTGGAGATTCGTAACGTTTGTTGAAACGGAGTACTCGGAGATATATGAGATGATTCCTGCACATCAGATAAACTAGAAGAACCATTAGATGCATCATTAATATTGGAAGTATTATTATGAGAAGATGCACTAGCAGGAGAATCATCATCTAGAGAGATATCGAGGGTAGATTTTCCAGTTTCAAAGTGAAAAGCTTCATCTACTTTAACATTTATAGATTCTACGATCGTCTTAGATTCAATGTTAAATACTCGATATGCTCTGCTATTAGTAGAATAACCCAAAAAGATCCCTTCATCACTTCGAGAGTCGAACTTTCCAAGATTTTCACGGTCACGTAAAATGTAACATCGACTCCCGAAGACACGAAAATATTTGATATTGGGTTTTCTACTAAACCACAGCTCATATGGTGTATTTAAAGTTCCTGGGCGCAAGTAAACTCTATTAATGACATAGACAGCGGTGTTCACAGCTTCAGCCCAAAAATGTAGCGGTAAATTCCGGCTATGAAGCATCACACGCGCCATCTCTTGAACAACCCTGTTCTTGCGCTCAACAACACCATTCTGCTGAGGTGTATAGGGTGCCGAGAATTCATGTTTAATTCCATTTGAAGTGCAAAAATCAATGAATTTTGAATTTATGAATTCTCCACCTCTATCACTTTTAACACGAATGATCTTTTCATTCTTTTCAATCATAATACGATGGCAAATCTCATGAAAAGAGTCAAACGTATCAGCTTTCTCTTTTAAAAATGCTACCCAAGAAAACCGAGAGAAATCATCAACCAAAAAAATGTACCATTTACCTCCCAAGGATGGTTGACGGGTCGGCCCCATTAAGTCCATGTGCAAAAGTTCCAAGGGCCGTTTTGTACCAACGTGGTTCAAGTTCTTGTGTGCAGTCCTAGACTGTTTTCCCTTTTGGCAACCACCACACACAACGTTTTGTTTAAATAAAAGCTTTGGAACCCCCTTGACCACGTCCTTGTTTGAAATTCTAGTAAGTTCCTTAAAATTTAAGTGACCTAGCCTTTCATGCCAAAGAGTTTCATTATTCAAAGCAGCTAAGTTACAATTTTCAGAAAATTTATTAGGAACAACATAACAATTGTTTTCAGATCTAACCCCTTTTAAAAAGAAGACATGGTCCTTATCAGTTACAACGCATTCAACAGATGAAAAGTTAACTGAAAAACCATTGTCGCAAAGTTGACTTATGCTTATGAGCTTAGTCTTAAGGCCATCAACAAATAAGACATTTTTCAAAATCGGGCCATCTGGAATAGCTACCGTCCCTTTTCCAACAATTTTGGAAGATCGACCGTCTCCGAAAACAACGTGTCCTCCGGAGATTTTCTCAAGATTTTGAAAACTATTTTTGTCACCGGTCATGTGACGGGAACACCCGCTATCCAGATACCAAGACGAACTATCATATGCATGCAAGGAAACATTGGAAACAAGACAAGGGAAAATTTCACCTTTGCGCACCCAAACCCTTTTGGAGTGCGTCAGTAATGGTCGTGAAGTTATATGCCTAGGTGAAGGCGTCTTGTTATAGCGATTGTTGTTCCTTGATGAGATCGTCTTGCGCGATGAACTACCAAATCTCTTTTCATTTGAAAAGTTTTGCTTTGATTTTCGGGGAGGAGCCTTTTTGGTAGTTGTTGCAAGAGGTCCTTGAGATGAGCGTTCGACTCCCGTCTTGCAATATCTTCTTATGTGCCCTGAAACACCACAACGAAAACATACCTTAGATCTTGACGATCCCAAAGAGGATGAAGTAGGTTTGTTGTCGTTGTTTGTCTTGAATTCCGGTGACGGAGGAGGAGATACCGACTGAGGCACAAAAACTGTCTCACTCGAACTTGGACTGTTTCCAGTTTGAGTGTATCCGAGGCCGAACCTATTTGATTGACCAAGACCAAGAAGTCTATCCAACTTACTCCTTCCTGAAGAGAATCGCTGTAAGTCATTCTTGAGTTGGAAAATGGTCTTTGTCATTTCCAGGTTATCCTGTCGAGCCTCGTTGTAGAGCTTTGAGAAGTGATTCGCGTTATCCACCAGATTTGTATGTTCCTTCTCAAGTTGCTCATTGGACTCTTGAAGGGAAGCATTTTCTTTTATTAGGTTTTCCCTTTCCACTTCAAGAGCGTTTGAGAGAGAAGTCGCTCTTTTTGCTTCTTCTTCGAGATCATGCACTCTCCCTCTCAAACTCTTGTTTTGCTTAGCCACTTTTTTTGAGTCCCTCAAAAGTCTGTGGTAGGCTAGAGCAAAATCTTCACCTTCCGAATCATCCGATTCGTTGTCCGTTGCGTTCTTTTCAACAGTGGAGTTGGACAACGACTCAGATGTACTTGCCATAAAGCACATGAAGGGTGAAGATACGGACGCGTGGAAAGCGGTGGAGCTCTTTTCTTCATCACTCGAAGACGACTCATTTGACGTTGAGTTGTCATCCCAAGTGACGACTTGCATCGCCTTCTTCTTTGCCGGATACTTGTTAGGACATTCCGTTGCAATGTGGCCGTAGCCTCGACATTTGAAGCATTGTAGTTGTCCTTCTGAACTTTTCTTATCCTTTGAGAAGTTCTCTTGCTTTCTTGACTTGTGACTTGAAGTACCCTTGCCTTTGTTCGACTTTCCGAAGGATGGAGATTTGCTTGAATTACCCCTTCGAAAGTTGCGGCGAAACTTCCTTGTCAAGAGAGCGAGCTGCTTCTCAAATTCCTCCATAGAAAGGTTCTCGTCATCGTCTGAGGAGGACGTATCCGCGTCTTCTTCCTTAGTTGTTTTCAACGCATAACCTGAAGACTTAGAAGTGGATGCCTTTCCAGAAGAATTGTTAGTAGTAAATGTCATTTCATAAGTTTGTAATGAACCAACTAATTCTTCTACACGTATTTCGTCCGGGTGTTTAATAGTTTCAATGGCAGTAACCTTTGGGCGAAATCGTTCAGGAAGAGTTCTTAAGATTTTTCTTACAATCTTAAATTCTGGAATCTTCTCTCCCAGATTAGCACATGAGTTTACGATGTCTTGCAATCGTGTATAGTAGTCCGTGAAAGATTCATTTTCTGCCATTAAGATAGAGTCAAACTTGCTCGTAAGCATTTGCAGTTTCTGAATCTTCACGAGGTTAGTTCCCTCATGTGTAACCTGAAGAACATCCCAGATTTCTTTCGCAGGTCTCACATGCCGAGACGCGAGAGAATTCAGTTTGAGATAAGGCATTAAAGATAGCATTAATTCCCTTGCCATTGTAAGAAGATGAATCTAACTCTTCCTTGGTCCATTTCGACCTAGGTTTTAAGGTGCGAACATCACCAATAAATTCAGTTGGATTAGACCATCCTAATTCAATTGATTGCCACACCCGTTCGTCGATGGAAATTAAAAAGGCTTTCATCCGTACTTTCCAGTACGCATAATTTGTTCCATCGAAGAACGGGGGTCGGTTGATGTTTCCACCTTCAACCATTGTTTACAACCCTATTCCCGCTCTGATACCACTTGTTGGGTTATATGTAATACGGATCTAAATAGGGGAAAAAACACCTAGAGGGGGGTGAATAGGTGTAAACGCATAAACACTCAAAAAAAATCGTTGCGATAAAAACCCAATGCGGAAATAAAAATAATACGCAAGATTTTTACGTGGAAAACTCCATCACCGGAGTAAAAAACCATGGGACCGATAACACGGCAGAAATCCACTAGAATTAAAAACACGTACAAGGTGATTTACCGTACACACTTACGACTCAACCTTTTCCATACGCTCCTAGAGGATCTTCTCCGCTCGCTCCGCGACGCTTCTCGAATCCACGATCTGCGCCCAACGCCGAATCCACGGCGTCCAACGTCGAATCCACGACGTTCGACCGAATCCACGGTCTTCACCCAATAGCACCCTTCGAATCCACGAACGTGCCTCGCTCCGAATCCACGAGAGCGGTTGAACCTTGAATCCACAAGGACACGCGAATCCACGCGCCGATTTTGGGGGTAAATCGTTGTTTTGGGTGGTGATGATCCGCCGAATACTTAGATCAAAGATAGATCGGAAATACCATCTAAGTATTCATTAGTTTGATTCAACTCAAGATGTGAGTATGAAAACCTAGAATCAAACTAATCAATATAGATGAAGAAACATAGAGTATTCTCTAATGATTTCCTTTCTTCTCTATATGTGGATCTAGAGGGCTATATATGAAAATGACGGCTATTGTTATTTTCGGCCTCTTTTTGGATTCCCCTAGAAGAAGGAGTCCATAGGGGCTATTTATAGGTTAGAAACCCTAGGAAGGAGATAAGAATCAAAAACCTAACATTTCTGAAATTTTACGGACGGCGATCCGGATCGGACTAGCTGTGATTCCGGATCGTCGTAACGAGTCAGCCAGTTCCAGAAAAACGAAGGTTCGGGATCCGGATCGAAGTGCTTGATCCGGATCGTTCATACAGTTCACCAAACATCAACGTTCGGGATCCGGATTGCGAAGCCTGATCCGGATCGTTCAAGGAAGATGGTACACTAAGTGTTCGGGATCCGGATCAAGAGGCTACGATCCGGATTGAACTGGTGTATGAACGAACCACCTTCGGGATCCGGATCGAACAACCTGATCCGGATCCTGAACATGTCCCAAGTCCAGTTTTGATTTTTATGCAATGAAAGATTCTTCCAAGTGTTTCTACACTACAAGAGTATTCGGATCACACAAATCTTTAGTTAAACATACCTGATCCTTTGAATTCTTCTTTCTTGAGATTGAGTTAATGATCCAACTTTCTTCACCTTCAATCTTCAAGACTTGAGACTTTCACGAAACTACGCCAACTCCAAATTCCGTAACACTTAGGGTGAATCTGCAAACTCGAGCAAACAAATTAACTCCAACCTAAATGATGGTCCGAGAGACATCATGGTTACTCTAGAGTTAATAACCTAGGGTAAAAGGCAAAAGCCAAAAGCAAAAAGAAAATGAATATGGCACCTTCGGAAGTGGGACTTGTAGACGTGGGAGTGTGAGAGCGATAGTCGTCTCCCCTGGCATGGGCCCGTTGGTTTAGGCGAAGGGTACTTCCAAATGGTATAACAAGAGCAACTAAAGTGCAAGTGGCGCCTTTGGATTAAGACTCGTCTATTTGGTAGCGTGACTACTAGGGTTGGAACCCATCGAACGAGGTACTCCTAAAGAGGCGAGTAACTAATGAAAGTGTAAAGAGGTCGTTGTGGCCGGGTTAGATGTGACCCCTTTTATAGCGGCATAGTGGTCGGGTCATGGTATAGTAGCATACTATATAGCATGATTAGTAATGTAGCGATTTTATATTAGTATGCTAATTAGCATTTACAGCTTTCTATATTTATATATCATATTGCTACTAGTGTTTCCATTAGATCAAGCGGTGTAAAACATGTTTCTCGATGGTTGAACCCACTGGAAACTATTCGTAGTTCTCACACCATTTGGTGACCATTTTACATATCCAGGTATCGCCGGCGAGGCACGTGATAGGGACAAGAGCCCGACAGCTTAGAGACCTAGAGGGTCTAGCTGTACTTTATCTTTTGGGCATTTGAGTGAACCTTGTACTGTGAGGAAAAACATGAAAATAATTGTAATTATTGTTTAAGTACATATTGAGAGAAAGTTGTAATTAACTCTATATAATTAACTCTATATTTTGTGGTTTACTCTTATACTTTACTTTCAGATGAATGTTAAACTGTTTGTTTAAATGAATAAAATTTTAGTTTAGCAGTTTTAATTAGACTATAATATTATATCTCATTGTACACTTGCTTTCATTGAGATGGATGTTTCCGTTCCTTTCGGGTATAGAGGGCCATGCCCGATTGGCGGGTCTATTGGCAGTGTCGAACTCTCCAAAATTGGGCGGTCTTGGGCTGACATAACTGACCATTCCTTTCGTGATCAAGTGGCGGCTTTATATACATATTTGCCGAGAGTTTTTGTCGTGCGCCTAAGGCTTGACCCCGTCAGTGGTCCTGGGGTGGTTGATAGTAATTTTCATCTCAAAGAATGTAACTTCGTCTTCACAAACAATGCAATAGTTCGGTTTTTTGTAAAACAGGGGTAATTTTTTATTTAAACCAGCGCAACCTTTATCTTTTTTTTTCTTTCTTAATCTAGTTCTAGGTCTTCCTATAGCAGGGCAATGATATATAAAGTCTTCCGGAGAAATAAAATATTTTT